>CM076580.1:649068602-649518005 GCA_034641835.2 Pinus albicaulis
TCGGATTGAGTCACTCTTTGTAATGACAAAACGCTCTCGGGTTGACATATTAATGTGAGGTAATTAGAGGTGAAAGAGACCCTTTTTATAGCTCTACACCATTGGGGTGTTATGCCAGAAAGTGGAAGAAACATAGCAACGTCTCTTTCTCTATTGTGACTTCACAAAGAAATTTTGGAAATACCTTCTACAGGACATTAGTCATCAAAAAATTCATGCCACAACATGCATGTATTTTCTTAATAAGTGGGTTTACCAATATGATGGATCCTTCCACCAAAATCCAATCTTCAAATTTAATATACCATTAGGTATGCGTTATATAGATATGTAAAGTTCCACATCTAGTGCAGGTAGATTGGCAATTTTTCTTTGGTTGCACATGTCTAGCATATGCAGTTTTTTAAAATGTGCCATTTAGTGAATTTTTTATTTGATCCATGTTTTATCTATATTTCTTATTTTATTCATTAATTTCAAACAATTGTAAGTACATTTTACAAGGTGATGAACAAGAACAAATATAACTGCTTGCTAAGGATGGGGGCATCTATAAAAAACTTGTGTGTTCTTTAGCTCCATAAATATTTGGACACGAGGATATCAAAAAATCCCTACTTCTTCTTCTTGTTGGTGCCCCAACTAGAAAATGAAAGGATGGAATGCAGGTATAATTATTTTACTAAAGATCTATTACAGAGAAACTTTATTATCCCATTGGTGACCGTCTGAGAAAAATGTCTTGTTATTCTCTCTTATTTGTCCTCCATCATCTCCCAAGAGCACTTTATATATATATATATTCACACTAGATGGATCAGTAACAAATTATTGGATCATTTATTATCACATTCTAAAAGTGTAAGGTAGGTAGAGGATCGAGAGCCATGGACATTGTAATTTTGATATCAATGTTTGCAAGACTATTCTTGAAAATTTGCAACTTGCTCGTGCTACTAGTCGAGCTCATAGTTCAACATTAATCTATCATGCTTCAATGAATTGCCAAGAACGACATATTTCTCATCTTTAAAGATGAAATTTTTAACTTATGATTTAATAATGATAGTGAGGCTGGTTTCTTTGGTTACTGGAAGAAAATACGAAAGAACTTGCATGATATCATCTAAGGCTTCTCCTCTTTTGGACCCATTTTTGTTATCCTAAAAAAATTCAAGTGATCCTCCAAAGAAATCATGTAAGTCATAGTTAGGTTCCAAATTAGTGCACTAAATGTTCCAATGCCCCTAAGATTTACGTCATTGTGTTGAATACGGTTTGTTTCATAACACTTAGGTGAATGAACTAGAGGGCAGGATAAAGTGGAATCTGCTAATGATATTCTAGATATTATTAGTATGCTATGAAATTCTCATTGTGCAACATAAAACTTCATGGATGGTCATGACATGTTTATTTGTGCCAATTTATCTATATAAGCAACCCCCAAACCTGTTCATCTATGCATTTTTCGATTTGTATTTACATATATTTTTTCTCCTCACATAAAGTTATGGATAGATTTCTCTTTGGTTTTTTTTTATGGTCCCTAGCTAGCCTTGCCTTGAGTGAATAAAAACCATTCACTTTTGGATTTTGGGATTCTTGAGCACATTTTTTACAACAACTTCCTTTAAATCTAAGAAATTTTTACATCACAGTCATGATTTTTAAATTTATATACACCAAAAATTATGCTTTTAATGCTTCATTGCATTTTAATACTTTCACAATCAATCAATCGATGCTTCGTTTCATGTTTCATCCATGAATTTAAATAAGCTTGAAATCTCCCTTGATGGATAATAAACATGTAGTGTTTTTTATATTTAAAATGTAAAGTGAAGCAGCAATTGCGAAATTCATTCTGCAATGTTCCTTCCAGTTCAAAACTATTTCAAAAACTATTTTTTCCTTGTATGTGCAATGGATTTATTTTGTTTTATTGGGGCATACTCATATTTTGTGAAAGAAACTAGTTTTAATGAGTTGAAAAAAAAGATCTTTTCCTCTGCACAAAATCAACTTATCCTCTTTTCCCTTTGATCTCATTAAGCCACACTATGTGGAGTATTTTCCATATTTGCAAGCAGAATAAGGTAGATTGAAGACATCCTTCAAGTGAAGACATTGGCTAAAAATTACCAAGGATGAAAGAGCAATCTTAGATTCAAAAACTATTGTTGAGTATGTTGAAATTAGACTTTTTATGCAAGTACATGAGGGCTAAAAAATCAGTTTGTAAGAGTGATTTTGATGAGATGCTTTGTTTCCATGTTTATCCCCTTCATGATTTTCTAAAAATTGCATCTTTCGAAGGCTATGAGAACCAAGAGAAAAATTTTCAATGCTTATGCTAAATTGTAGAGAAAATTTTCCATATTGGTGTTGAAATTTGAAGAGGAATGAGCTTCGAATTACACATGCATTTCCACCAATATTCATCATTTTTAGAAATTCAATTTCCAGCTCATCCTGCTTGCTTGGGAGTGCATTTTCTGGCTATGACATTCATAAATAGAGTGAAAATATTTAAGCTTTGACATTTAATTTCAAGTGGTATTTTGGTAGCTGTAAATGAATTTAAGATCACATTTGCAAGTATGAGGGTGCAACTTTTGACTCTTCCTTGGATTGTTTAAGTTTGAAAGTCTCAATTTTCTTTGTTGAGTTTGAGCAAGCTGATTTTTTTTCTTCCTAAAATTACATTTTCAACTCACTTTTAGGCATGCCTGGAAATCAAAGTCAGATCTTCTACTTCTAGGCTTACTAAAAATTTTAATTTCCAGCTTTCATGTTCAAGATTGAGATGGTATTTTCAGCCTCGTAAAAAAAAAACATCTCTCTTTAATAGCTTGAAACCTGCATATACAACCTTCATCCTCACACATGAAACATGCATTTTGAGCCTGCATTTTGAATCTTAAATTTTTGTTCTTAGCTCTCTTTTGAGTTTCACTTTCTCATGCATATTTTGGTTTTTTCAAGTCTTCATTATTTTTTAAATAAAATTGTGTGCTTGCATGAAGGCTGAAATTTCTTGTTGAAGTCTTGCATGATAGGTCAATGTATACATGTTTATAATAGCCAAAATCCCCATATTTGAAGTTGTTTGATTCTTGATAATAATCTTATGCATGTTAAAATTATCTCATGGCAAAGTTGAGTTCAACTTGAACCTTTTTTGAAGGACCATTCAAGATGACTAATTGAAATGTGGTTCCTTTCTCCATGGCTTGTTTATACCTAGTGTGGAGAAGATTTCTTGAGCTAATGCATTCTACTTTTGTGATTTAACGTAATCTTCTAAGCCTGAAATATTTGCAAGATTAATCACATAACATGATAAATGGTAAATTTTAATGTATATTACAATATTTAGAATTAAGAGAATTTTTTTGGTATTTGCAGAATATGTGGCTAGTCAAACCAAGACAAAGAAAATTTTTGCACAGGAGTTCACAAATTCAGCTCAAATTTAAAGAGTGGGTTAGGTGAATGGAATGGAAATGAACATACTATCATTGCACTTGAATATTTTCATTTTGATTTTGGATTTATTCTTTCCAATGTTTAAGTTATTGGTTTCTTTGAGTTGGAAATTGTTTTATTTTAAGATCGAATGCATCAAAGAGGTTTCAACTTACATTCTCTAGACACCTTCTTGAGTAGTGGGACATGCATGATCTTGTAAAAGATGAATCAGATGCTATGCACGTACGTACCGTACCGTTATTCATGGCTTTGTTGAAACGGAGAAACAGAGTTTCAACATTGCAAAGGTGGGCATAAAAACCTCTCTAAATGCACAGACTATTGTTCTGGATACCGCTATTGCTATTATTATTCAATTTGAAGATAGCCTCATATGAGGTCCTACCATGAATATGATTTTGTGAATCTCATGAATTCTAGAGATAGATCTCATGGAGTTGCATCAACCTGGTGGGACACACGGGAGCTGTCCTGTATAGAAGCAAAGGCTTAGTCTGGCACTACTCATTGCTCATGGTGATACCTTTCAAATTTATGTATCATTTTTTTCTCTTTTCATTTTCCTGTCATCATAAAACAGGGAATTGAGGTGCTACAGGTGCTTGGGTTTGGTAGTGGAGGTGATGCATGCATGTGCTACAAGGAATTGTATTAGGTAAGTATGAAAGGAAAAAGTTCCTTCCTATGATGATTTAAAGTCAAAATATATTTATTAGGTAACTAAGAGAGGAAAAAAAATGATGTCTGTGATGATTTTAAAGTCCTTTCTTCTCGCTTTTAGTTTGAATTCATTCATAGTTAAAGTCCATTTTTTTTCTTTCAATTTTACCTCATTTACTGTCTGCTTCCTATTTATGTAGTTAGAGTATGAATCATGTTCCATCGGCATAATAAGTTATTAGCATGTCTTTTCCTATTTAATGATTTAAGCCTTGAATATCCCTATATGTATTCTTAATCTCAGCCTTTTTCCTTTATTTTTATGTGTTTTTGAATGTTTATTGTTACTTTATTTGTTTTCTAAATCTTAATATGTACCTCCACTAGTTACATCCTTCTCCTCTAATCACTTTTCAGTCTATATAACCTTGTTGTTGGCTTTCCCAGACAAGTCCTTATGTTTATTTTGAAGTGAATAATGTGCTAGTTGACTTCTTCAATCTGTTATGTCAAACATAATATCATTTCCCATTTCAATGCCATCTCTTATTATGGTTACCGTTATCTATTTGGTGTCTACCAAATTTTCTTGCTTACCATTTCAGTGTCATGACTTGTGGTTGCCATCTATTTGATCTATACATTATTGTCTTACTGCAGTGGCTAAGATTCAGCTTTCTATTTGAGTATATATCATATACAATGTGATGATCTCTATAAGACAACCACAAATTTATAGTATAATGTCATTTCCCATATCTTGAAGTTTAGAATTTATGTTGAGTGTCTGTAGGTTTCACTTAAATGTGCAACTTCAAATAATTGATGGCCTTATTAATTCAGAGTATTGGGATTGGCTTGACAGTCAACTAGTTCTCCTTAGCTTAGCAGGCACCCAATTTTCACTATAAACAGATTCTATTTCAACAACTACAAGAATCATATCTTGTACTTTGTTAGCTTGCATAATGATAAAATGGATAACATATCGCACGACAAAACCATGTTTAATATTGTAATGAATGGTTTCCAAATTTATCATTGCAATGTAAACTTTAATCTTCTGCCTATTTTTCATGTATATGTACTTTAACCTGCTCCATTCTACATGAGGGATTCATTCATCTCTTTAATTTTTTGGAGTTGTAAATAATTGATGGCCTTATTAATTCAAAGTATTAGGATTGGCTTGACAGTCAACTAGTTCTCCTTAGCTTAGCAAGCACCCAGTTTTCACTATAAACAGATTCTATTGCAACAACTACAAGCATCATATCTTGTCCTTTGTTATCTTGCATAATGATAAAATGGACAACATATCGCACGACAAAACCATGTTCAATATTGTAATGAATGGTGTCCAAATTTATCATTGCAATGTAGACTTGAATCTTCTGCCTATTTTTTCTATATATGTACTTTAACCTACTCCATTCTACATCAGGGATTCATTCATCTCTTTCATTTTTTGGAGTTGTAAATAATTGATGGCCTAATTAATTCAGAGTATTGGGATTGGATTGGCAGTTAACTAGTTCTCCTTAGCGTAGCAGGCGCCCAATTTTCACTATAAACAGATTCTATTGCAACACCTACAAGCATCATACCTTGTACTCTGTTAGCTTGCATAATGATAAAATGGATAACATATCGCACGAGAAAACCATGTTCAATATTGTAATGAATGGTTTCCAAAATTATCATCGCAATGTATACTTGAATCTTCTGCCTACTTTTCCTGTATATGTACTTTAACCTGCTCCATTCTGCATGAAGGATTCATTCATCTCTTTCATTTTTAGAGTTGTAAACCATTAGGATACATTAGAGGATGGATAAATTTGAAAACTTTTAAAACTCCTATATTGACTTGTACAAAGATCCTAGTGCCCTTAATTTTTCTCCTATTTAGGAACTCAAATTGGTTAAAAGGGATTAATCTATTTTTACAGTGATTTTGTTTCCTTGCTCTTAGATAAATTTTGTTTTACATTGCCTATTTTCAATCAGTAGTTTTTTATTTAAGATTTAACTATCTATAGTGTTCTCAACTTTCTTTTCCTGCTTTTACTCCCATAGCTAATTAACAGTTCCTTATATACTCTTCAGTTGAAAGGAGAGTATGGCTCGTGTTTGCTTTCTGGTATTTTAGTGTACATTGTATCCTAATTCTATGATGGAACTTTAATTTTGAGTATTTTTTTATACTATGTTCTTTATGACAAGGGTTGGTATGATCTACGAATAACACCTGCAGAGAATATTCACAGAATATCAAACTTCCTCCAACATTTCTTTCTTATTTTGACTTGTTGTGGCCGATACTTGATAAAGTCGGTATGGATAGTGATCTAGAAATGGCAAGCCATGTGTTATACGTGCATCAAAAGTGTGAGCCACCAGCTTTAGGCTTTACTCCTCTCGAGTCTTCTATCCTCAGGTGAGTTGTTGCCACCTTTTCTTTATATATTGGTGCTCGAACTGCCATACTCTAATGCTGACTAGTTTTTAATATTATGATGGTCAATATTTTCTAGGGCTTATAGTAGCAACAGAAATAAGGATATCACCTTATCTGCCTAAAGACCTTACCGAATATATTTCCAGTGCTTATTCCTCCATGAGACAAGAGGAAGCACAAAGTGACGCACCACATTCTTACACCATTACCAAAACACTTCTAAGCATTTTTCGCATCTCAATGGTAATTTATATGTTCCTTTGAGCAATTACCTAGTGGTACGTGCGAGTTATAGGAGAAGTGACTTTTCAAGTTCTCATATTTTCAACACTAGAGTGAAGTTGTGACTAAGCAACAACATTAATCCAAATTTGGCCTTTTAATCTCAGAAAATTGTTTATTGACAAAAGCTTATGTCTTTGTTTCTTTTATATGGATTTATTGTTCACAGGCCCTAAGTCGGCTTAGATTCTCAGAAACAATGGCTCAAAGTGATGTAGATGAAGGCCCCAAGCTTATGCAAATGTCAAATTCTCCTTATATGCTGACGAAAGAAAGAAAATCATTATGGATGCCATATCTAACAACTATTCAATCACAAGGGAAGAAACTTCATGAATGAATACTATGGATGTCTACTATGGTAATGCCCTGAACTAGATTTCTTGAAAGGTACTCTCCATAGAATCTATAGAGCATGAGAAATAGCATTAGTTCAAATTTCCTAATTAAGGTTGGTTTAAATGCATCTAGTTGGGTCTCTTGCATGCAGGAATACACTGAAGCTCAACTAAAGGAGTGATGGGAAGAGTATGCAACATTGAATGTGTGGCAAATTGATCCCAATACATTTGATAGTCATTTTATTGATGCCTAAAATGTACAACAAATGAATAATGTATCATATAGTTGTAAAGTGAATATCCTCATTGTTCAACTCTTTTAGCAAAGAGATTTTTGTTTTTTGGATGTCCTTGAACTGATATGAAACTCAAGGTTGAGTTTCCTCTGGGAAAGCTCACGAGGTTAGACGTGTCAAGAATTATCTTCTGAACAATGTTTGCATGTGGACTTCCATGAACATGACACTGGGAAAACATTCAAGAGTTCTGTTATAAAGTGTCACTGTATGTGCTTATGTAAAAAAAAAAAACGTGTTTCCAAATAAACTCTATATGGTTTATGTTGTACATAGTTTCCTGTTTTTTCTTGCTTTCAAGCTTAACCTTGAACTATTTCTGAAGCTTTAATTTATGTAAAAAAATATGTGTTTCCAAATAAACTCTATATGGTTTCTATTGTACATGGTTTCCTGTGTGTTTCTTGCTTTCAAGCTTAACCTTGAATTGTTTCTTAAGCTTTAATTTAAATAAAATTGGTGGCCAATTCTCATCAATTACAACAAAGCTCCATATGAAATTTAAGTTTGCAACAAATATTGGAACTAGTTAGATAGGAAAGGTTTGAAATAAGGAAAGGTTCGAAACATCATCACACACCATCTAATTCTGTTGGGAAAAATACTAAGAGGGGGGGTGAATCAGTATTTAGATCTGACTGAAAACTTTTTATCAGAGACCTTATTATGCATTTAATTCTTTACATAGATTATTGCATCATTCATTCATCAGAAGTTTAGTAAGCAGTAAAAAGAATAAGCCATCACACATAAGCAACACACATGAACACCAGTATTTAAGGTGGAAACCCAATTTGGGAGAAAACCATCGATGATATCGTCTCTGTCTTCAATATTTATTATAAAGAAAACTTCTTACAGTTTTTGTGTTGGCGCAGACTTATACCAGCACACAGGCACCCACCTGTAGAAGGCTACAACCTTCTCTCGTTCTCTAGTCACTACTAGAAGGGAGCTCCAACCCCCTGATTTTAACACTAGCTTGTACTGGCAGAAAGCTTCCACTTTCATGCTAAAGACTTCAACCCTCAGATCCACCAAATATCTTCAATTTCTTCATCAGACTTGCGTCAGGTCTTCATTATTTCTTTGCAGATCTTCCTAGAGATTTTTCATCAACTCCATAGGTGCATCATAGATTCAACTTTATTAGTAAACATAGTTCAATCATGCAGATATCTCTTAAAGAGATTTATTGGCATTAACAACCCCTCCACATGCACGCCTTGTACTATTATCCTCTTCTCCTTATATAGTTTTTGCCTTTAATAATACCATGAGTCAAAACCACCCAACCGCTGATGGTATTCCTGGACGGGATCAATTAGATAATCTAGCGAGGTCTACCCAAGCCCCAAACAATTTCTCATTGTTCTATTTTCTTGGTTTTGCAATCAGATAATTAATCTAAGGCTTTTTAATCCAATTCCTCCTTTAGTTATGAACTCCCCAAGGCATATATATATCGACCCCAGGTTTATGTGATCATGAGATCAACGCATATATTAACCCACGTTCATTGTATCACAAGTTTCATATTTCGCCAACTTCACATATTCAACATCCTTTAATAACCCCGCAAACCTTAGTTTAAAAAAAAAATCCCAATTAATATAGTTTAAACTAGGCCCACATATATAATCAATGACCCAATCACATACTCGCACTGTACCATGGTTATCCATCGTGCACCTTCCTCATACGGCCACCGTCCGATGGCTCCCCTCTAGATCGACGGTGCACAACAATATCGCACGGCTTCCTTGGTCGGACATTAACGCGCGATGATGCGCAGTGATGGTGGTTTTGTAGATTCGTTCAGGGACGCGTGTCGCTCGTTCTATGGAATCACTCCCCCCTCCTCAAATACCGCTCACCGTGCAAAGGTGGTGCGATAAAAACCAGAAACTGTCTTTACTGTTCCTCCTTCATGGTTCCGCCCTTCTACTCCAGGTTCCATTCGTAATTTCGAAGTGTTGTTCAAACGAGTTTTCGACGACATATACTCACATAATTCAGTCACCGAGTTCCACGTTGGTTGTAGGGATTCACAATTACACTTGCTCAATTCAATAAAGGCACAGACCATACCGAAATCAATCCGCAACATTGATCTCAATTTACATTCAGTCTTATATTCAACATGTCTAGAACCGCTGATGGTTTTCTGAGTTCTTCATATAGTCATTATCTGCATCCTTTGTCAAAGAGTTTCCATCAAGGACAATCATATAATAGGATACATGAAACATATTGTTTACCATCCAATGAAAATGCCTCAAATTTGAAGAATCAAAGAGTAGTCTGAAAGTACCTTTTGAGCATTACATAGGTTCTTCATCGAGTCACTTGCATTCTATAGAGACAAGATTTGATGTGATGCAGATAAAAATATTGATATGACAATCAAGAAGCAAAACTACTTGTGTGATTAGAACTTGGGTGAAGTAGACTTGTAAAATAACAAACAAGATCAAACAAAGAAGGGAATTAAACTTGTTTTCATTAAAAATAATCCTGAAACATTGTCAATGTCAACCAATCTCGAATGGATTCAAGATGGAATAATCTTTGGGGAAAATGGGAAAGACTTAGTCAAATGTTAGGGTTGTGAAGGGGATCATTTGTATAGAGATTATCCTCATAATGAAGACAAAATGAGGAATGTGTACAATATCCGAGAAGCAACTAGAATGTAATATCCAAGTGATATGTAGCTAAGCAATTTTCCCTCAGGCCACACATTGCCCAAATTAGAAATCACCCAAGTTTCCAAGTGGTCTCTTCAATTAAATCAATGTTGGTTTATTTCTTAGAACAATAGATCACAATTTTGTTGCATCATATCAAGCTACAACCATGTGTTTTTGGCAAACATTTTTTTGAATAATGCCATAAATTCAATGCCAAGAAATCATTCATCAATTAATTATATTGTGAATGAGGAGAGGAATGGAGTGAAGTGCTATGAACGTAAATTAAAAATTAGACTGCATTTATTAAATTTACACAATAGAGTAGTTTAGTTGTTGGCCATTAAATACAGGGTCCTTGAATTTCTTGAATAATCCTCGGTCTTGGCAATACAAGCAGTGAACCAAGCCAACTAGTCTTGACCAAATAGAGCCACTCATTCATCCTTGTCAGAAAAGATGCCTTGAGCTTAACTTGATAGAGAACACATTTTTTTAATTAATTCCATGAAATTTTCCATGTTTATGACATGGATGGGCCATAGTAACATCATCTACATATCAACATTAGAGCAATATTTCACATTGAAGAAGGAATAATCCATTCTAGAGGATTGAAGAAAAGAGGGTAATAATTGAAGGTTGAGTGTAACTTCCTGTAGGGTATTCTCTCTGTGAATGTCATTTGTCATTAGAATTTGCTAGGGTTTTCATTTGTATATGTTGTTAGAGTGTTCAATATGTACTAGATATTTTGCATTAGTTTATAAGTGAACTAGGAAAATCACAACTTAAAATACAATACTTAATCAAGCACACATGCCTATAAATATGACACAATTATTTGACTTGGAAACTTGGACCCCATTAAAACTTATTTTTGGTAAATAAAAGAAACGACTTATCTTATTGAGAATTTACAAAGGATCACATCACATCATTGTAGAGACTCGACAATATTAATCTAGTTTAGTGTTCCTATACCATAGCCTGTATATACAACATTTGCCAAAAAAATAGCAAATTGATCGTCTATTGCTTGTAATTTGTAAATACTACAAAAACAAATGTTGTTACTTATAAATAAGGGTGGTTGTTCATGTCCATTAGAATTCACCATGAATGCACGAGTATAGCAAGATTCTTAGATATGCATTGCAATAACACACAAGGAGGTTGCTCTCTTTATTCCTCTCCAAAGACCCAAATAGGTTGTAATAATTTCCCTTACTTGAGAGATAGAGATTGAATTATTAATTGAGTGATGGGGATATAACCCATCGCTTTATATGGATTTGAGATTTGGGGCCCTAACCTTGGTTGTAGATAGTGGTCTTGCATCTAGAGGGTCTAGACTTTTGATTGAACACCTTATTTGGTGCAAACATATTCATAAAGATTCATCAATTGATTTTTCATCATCATATAGATCAATTTATATGTCATTTTATAGACATGCGCATAATCAATCTTCCTAATACATGGTTGATATTTGTATGCCTTAGACCATTAAATGCCACAAATCATAGTGAGATGTGCTTGAGTGTGGATTAAGTAATCACATTGTGGGAATTCTAATATGCATCTCCTACGTATATCACAAGAAGAAAGGTGAATTGTAGAATGCATGTGGGGTCATAAGAGAAGCATCATGTCATTATGTTAAGGATATAAATATAAAGAGGTATAAAAAATGTTAATGAAAAAATGGATACCTACAATATCTAGTGAAAGTGGGGGTTTTTTAAATTGGGAAAATGTAATGGGTTAGTATTGGTAGGGGGTTAAATAAAGTGATTTTTAGAGGTATTTTCCAATATGTAGTCAAATTAAGGGTATTGTTTAGTATGCCACGAACGACGTGCCATGTCATAGGTTAATTGAGTGGCGCCCCTGTCCTATGGGTGATGATAAACCCTATAGAATCACTTGAATTGGTAAGGTTTTTATAAAAAAACATAATGGAAACCAATGGCTATTAAAGGAGGTAAGGCATGTTCCAGATCTAAAGAAAAATATAATTTCAATGGGGCAGTTTGGAGGTGAAGGTTATCTAACTATGCTTATAGACAAAACTTGAAAAGTCACTAAAGGAGCCCTAGTAATAGTAAAAGGAGAAAATGTTGGTACATTATATTTATGCAATGATATTTCTAATTCTATTAAAGCTTTAACCTCCATAAGAGAATATATGGAACTCTAGCATCATAGGCTCAGGCACATGAGTGAGAAGGGGATGCAAATTCTTCACTCAAGGAATTTTTTTCCAGGTTTGAAGCATGTTGATTCGGATTTATGTGAAAATTATGTTTATGGGAAACATAAGAGAGTAATATTTCTCAGAGTTGGGAAAGAAAAGAAGAGTTGAAAATTAAAGCTTGTGCATAAAAATGTATGGGGAACTACTCAGGTATCATCTCTCAGTGGCTCTCACTATTATGTTACTTTTATTGATGATGCAACTAGGAAAAATTGGATTTATTGTATTCAGAATAAATACGATGTCTTTGATACTTTTAATAAATGGAAATCTTTGGTTGAGAATTATACAAGAGATAAGTTAAAGTGTCTCAGATCATATAATGGAGGTGAATATTGCAAAAATAATTTTGATAATTATTATTCAGAGCATGGAATTTGTAGAGAGAAGACAGCTCTGAACACCACAAAGAAAATGGTATATCGTAAAAGGATGAACAAAACAATCATGGAGCGTGCAAGGTGTATGAGATTGCATGCAGGAATTCCTTTACAATTTTGGGCAGATGTTGTAGATATTTTTGTTTATCTAATAAACATGGGGCCTTCAAGTTCCTTGGATGGTGGTATTCCAGAGGAAGCATGGGCAGGTAAAAAGGTAAACTATTATTTTTTAAATAATTTTGGTTGTGAGGCCTTTGTCCACATTAATAAAGAAAATAGAACAAAGCTTGAGGAAAAATCAAATAAATCTACCTTTATTGGATATGGTGTTAATGATTTTGGTTATCTCTTATATGATTATGAAAATCACAAAATCATTAGGAGCAGACATGTAATATTCAATGAAAAAGTCTTGTACAAAGATTAGTTGCAAGGAAAGAAACATGAAAAAAAAAACATAAAATATATAGTGCTTAATGAGATCACAGAAAAAAGTAAGGTCAAAGGTGTCAGGAAATCATAATGATCAACAACAACAAAAATAACAGAAGGAACCTCAAACTCATGCTAGTGTTCTTAGAATATCTACTAGGTTAAGTAGAACCCCCTGAGCTATATTCTCCTTCATTATATTGTGTATTTTCGATTGATTCTAGTGAACCAGAAGGATATGAAGAAGCAATGCATGTAGAAACCAAGAAGAAGTGGGAGCAAGCCATTAAAGAAGAGATGGACTCCTTGGTACATAACTAGACTTGGGACTTAGTCAGGTTTCCTGCAGGTAAAACAACATTGCATAATAAATGTGTTTACATATTGAAGGAAGATGATGGAGGAAAACAGAGGTATAAGGATAGACTTGTGGTGAAGGGGTTTGGACAAAAGAAAGGTCGAGACTTTGATGAAATATTTTCTCCTTTTGTTAAAATGACTTCAATCAAAACTACTTTAAGTTTAGTTGCAGCAGAAGATTTGCATCTTGAACAATTAGATCTAAAGACAACCTTTCTCCATGGGGATTTGGAGGAAGATGTCTATATGCAGCATCCACAAGGGTATGAGGTCAAAGGGAAGGAGAAATTAGTGTGCAAGTTAAAGAAGAGTTTATCTAGCTTAAAATAGGCTCCAAGGCAGTGGTATCTAAAATTTGACAAGTTTATGTCTAAACAAGGTTATACTAGATGTCACTCTGACCATTGTGTTTACCTCAAGAAACAAAATGATGGCAGTTGTATTATATTTCTATTATATGTAGATGATATGCTTGTTGCATGGTCTAACATGCAGGAAATAAATGTGTTCAAAGGAAATTTGGCTAATTTATTTGCAATGAAGGATTTGGGTGTTGCAAAGAAAATCCTTGGTATGAGAATAACTAGAGATAGGAAAAATAAAAAATTAACATTATATCAGAGTGGGTACATAGAAAAGGTGTTGGAAAGATTCAATATGCAAAATGAAAAACCAGTTATTACACCTTTGGTTAGCCATTTCAAACTAAGTAAGGAGATGTGTCCCAAGCCTCAAGAGGAGATGGATTTTATGTCTAAAGTTCCATACACATCAACAGTTAGAAGCTTAATATATGCAATGGTGTGCACAAGGCTTGATATTTCACATGCAGTGGGAGTTGTGAGAAGGTATATGAAAAATCTAGGAAAAGAGCATTGGATGGCAATGAAGTGGATTCTCGGGTATTTGAGAGGTACCACAAATCAAGCATTATGTTTTTGAGGTTAAAACACCATTATATAGGGATATGTCTATGCAAATATGGCAGGTGATAGAGATAATAGGAGGAGCACCACAGGGTATGTGTTTACTGTAGGTGGAATAATTGTCAATTGGGTTTCAAAAATCCAAAACAGTATTGCACTTTCAACAACGAAATCGGAGTATGTTACTGCTACAAAGGCTAGTAAATAAATAATTTGGTTAGAAAGGTTTATGGATGAATTGGGAAAGAAGAAAGATATTGGCAAGTTATACAGTGATAGCCAAATTTGCATCAATCTTACAAAGAACTCAAAATCTCATTATAAGACAAAAAAATATACACACCAAGTACCATTTCATACGCTCAGTTCTTGAACATGGACAGTTGAAGCTAGAAAAGATACACACTAGCTGAAATCTTGTAGATATGTTGACAAAAGGTGGTAACCAAAGAGAAACTAAGTTTCTTCTCAGTTTTAATTGGTCTTCGTGTATGATGGTGAAGATGAGAAACAACCAGGTCCAATTAGAGGCTTTGTCCAATAAGTGAAGCAGCAATGGAGTTGTTATAATCAGTCTTCAAGTGGGAGATTGTTAGGTGTGGAGCATGATTATCTTCCCGATTGTTCAGAGGTTTTTGTTTCAACCATGGTTGGATCACAGTCCCTAACGAGGGGGTGTGGGGGGATTCCTCCCCCCCCCTTGGCCCCCCACCAGTGCCACTAGGGGGTGTCTAGGGGGGGGAGGGGAGTGACGGTAGCCACATACCCCCCTGCCCCCCCCCCCCTCGGCGAGGGCTCAGGGGTAGTTCCCCCCGAAGAAAAAATTAGATGAAAATTTTCCTTTTAAAATATTATAATTTTGTAGTCAATCTAGGTCGTCATTAGGCAGAAGATTTGACGGTAGAAGTTATGTTAATTTAGGATTTTTTTTCCCTACAAGGAAACCCTCAGTTTATATGAGGTAATTATATTACAACTATGTATTATTATGTGTGCGAAGAAAGGAGGAGATACTGTGTGAGAGAGAAGAGGAAATTACATTAGATTTGTTGTAGGTTGTATCCCTTCATTTTGTTAGATAATATAAAGGAAGGATTGGTTGTTTCTCCGTGGATGTAGACCAAGTTGGGTGAACCATGCATATCTATGTCTCTCTTGTTTTATTTTTTTCTGCAATATTTTATTCATTCCATTGTTATGTTAATTAATTTTATAACATAAGCTATAGTCTTTTATAGTGGTACTGAGATAATTTTTCTCAAGGGAAAATGTGTTAGATATATTCAATCGTTGCCTACTCTCATTAAGATGTTGTGTGATAAGGGTGTATTGAAGCTAGAGTTTGGCACCATGAGCGGTTAAACCCTATGTGTGAAAATGGAGAGCTGGGGGATGTCCAGTGAATAATATGAGGAAACAGGACCGAGATACAGGAGTATAAGGATGAAGAGAACGAAATAATTGTTGAAAACTCTAAATATATTGTGAGAGGGCATGCCAAGAATTCCAAGGGAGACAGTGAATGGAGGGAAAGCATGACAAATTTCGAGAGTGGAATCTTGCATAATGGAATAAGGTTCTAAGGCAATAATGACAAAGGAGAGAGGTTTGTGTCAGTGCCTATATTTGATTGTATTCCAATAAATCATATAGAGAGGCCATAGGAGAAGAAAAAGTAGTAGATACTAGAGAAGCTTGGAGAGAGTACACATTGGCATACCACAGATAGAAGGAGAGGATGGAGGACCTTCAAAGAATAGCCTCAAAGAAGTAGAAGACATGCATCTCGAAAACTATGCTCAAAATATGCCCTGTGTTGAATCCACAAACCCGCACACACCATTTGATCAAGAGTTAAGTTCTCGAGCAACATTCTAGATACTTTACTCAGTAAAGAGAGTAGTGAAACTAGTAGTATGAGTGAAACTAATCACTTGAAGAGAAGCGGACCTGAGAGTCCTCCATTGAAGCACATTGTGCATAGTGTGTGACAACAAACAATGATTGTACCTAGTAGACCGTTATCAAGGACTACTAGGTGGAAGAAAATGGCAAGTAGTTCTCAGATGCCTGTGTTCCATGGTTTCGGGACTGAATATCCTAAACAAAATATGTTTGTGTCTGAGGCAGTATGGGATGTAAATAATATTCAGGATGATTCCACCAAGATTATACATCTAGAAATCAATTTTAGATATTGGGCATTGCCCAGGTATATGAAGTACAAGATCAATGCTCTAAATGGACAACCGAGAACCCTGAAAGACATCATGTAGGTGATGCTAAAAGTATTTCTCATGCCTAAGTCTACATAAAATTGCATCAAAAATTTGAAGGAGATCAAGCAGGGATAGAACAAATATATTTGGGATAATAATAAGAGATTCAAAGTGTTGTTAGGTAAATAGGAATTTGAAATCCTGAATGAGCAGCACAAGGAATGGTTTATTTCCATATTTTTGTTGCATATTCAAGTGCCTTTGACTCGGTAGAACCTTAAATCCCCGTCAAATTCCTTGGAGATTGCATTGAAGTTGGAGGCATATCTAGCAACATGTGGAGATAGTTCTTTCATAGCTCAACTTCAATCGTAGATGTTTGCACTCATAATCCAATTGTAGGATTTAGCAAAAGGGAAAGAACAACGCTTGGAGGTTTTGTGTACAATTTTCAGAAAGGAGGTGCACCATAGAAATGAATGCCCGATGGTGACATCTTATATAGCAACTGGTGCAAACAACTCATTGGCACAAGGAAGAGGATTGTGGTGTGAAATTTGCAGAGTGTGGAGACATTCAACCCAAATTTTCCCCATGATTCTGATGTACGAAACCTCTGCAATAACTCTCTTTTGTGATTTTTATAAGTCAGTAGGACATGAAATCCATAGTTGTTGTGCATTGGAGTTAATGAGGGATCACACAATGTATTTAGATAGGGTGAAAGAGGGATGGGATAGGATGGCATAGAAATATAATCCACTAAGACCCTACAACCAATTGGGAAAAGGTTAGGGCATGTTGGGAAAGGGACCTAGAAGACTAGGTTGAGGACGAGGAGCATTTGGACAAGGAAGATGAATAATTATTTGTTATAATTGTCAGTATCCAGGACATCTCACTAGAGATTGTCCCAATCCTTATTCGACGTGTACATCCTATAGAGATTTGGATCATGCAGAATAATATTTTCCCCGGCTAATCACAAAGTTGCAGGAGAAGAAGGTGTAAAATATTCAAAAGATTACTGCAAAACTGCGTAAGGATCAATCACATATGAATATTGTCACTCGCAGAGGTACCAAGACCATAATGGATGTTGCTAAACAGGCTAACACAAATCAATAATGGGTGAGAAAAGGTTCAAATCCACCTCCAAAGTTTGATCCATAAAAATAGAAGACCACCTATAAGTAGGTGCACAGAGAAATCGTTGTGTCAAAATGGGATATTCGTGAAGAAAACCCAATATATGAGAATCCTAGAGTTTATGATAAAACCGCTGGTAAAAGTCATGAAGTAGGAGACATTGTTATCAAAGAATTCTTGAAAATTTGTCTATATTTGATGGAGGATTACAATGTCTTGCAATATCTTTGTAGAATGATCGATCAATGTAATAAAGCACTAGAATTTGCAAGAGTGAATTCCCCGAGATGCACAATCAATAAATTTGTGTGGAAGAAGCAGATAAGTCGAGAATTTAGGTTTTGTGCGCAAATAGGAAATTACAATATGAATTATATCATTCTACACTTAGGATATAATGTGAATATCTTGCCTAAAAAGACATCGAATATGATGGGGAGCCCTAAGGTGGCCTGGCCTCTTATCCAACTAAGATTGGAAAAGTACCAAATATTCCCTATTGGCAATCTACCAAATGTAGAGGTGGATATTGATGGGGTCAAGAGTTTGGAAGAATTTGAAGTTATAGATATATTTGGTCATACGGACCCATAGCTAGTGATGGTTGGAATTGAATGGGCCTTCGATAATTAGGTTATTATTAACTTGAAGAAAAGGCAGATGTTATTTGAAACCGATAGTGTCTGAGTGATTACACCATTAAATCCCATGGAAGGAGACATATATAGAGCATGTCCAGGAGGGGATGCATGTAGAGCATTGAACAATATCTATAATATGACAACAAAGAGGGAGGAATATGTTAACCCTATTGTAGATGGGGTATTTAGTTGGCACAATATTGGTTCATGTTCATCAAACTCTAAAGAAGGACTAGAGAACTAGCATATTTGGTTGCATGAAGTATCTACCAAGAGGTGATTGCATATCATTTGTGTAATGTGTTGGATCGGGATAGAAGTGCAAGATCCACCCAGGTATGATGGTTTAATTGGTGTTGTGTATTTTTTCCAAAACTTTGAGCACACTTAAGTTTGTTAGCATTAGGTGTTGCTTTTATATCAACTCCAATGCAATAGTAGAATTCACGTAAGATTGTTGTAGATACCTGGTTGAATTGTAAGCATCTGTTGTGTATTCTCTTTGGGTCTCAAGTGTTAAAGGATTCAAGTACACTGGGTTGGATTTTCCAACGACCCATGTAAAAAGTTGTGTTTCCACTTGGAATAGAAGGAATATATTACAGGATGAATGCATCTATAGGTTTGTGCACACTTTAGATGTCATTCCTAGGAATTGCTACATTGAGTTGGAGGTGCGTAGAGGCACAATAAATTGAGAGGAGATGACCCATAATTTTAAATCTACATTCATTTTTGTAGCTGGGGAATATTTAATGGATCGAGCACTCAATCTTTTGAAGGAAAATATTTTTTCAGCATAATATCATATTGTACATGGGATAATACCCATGTGTCCAACACATCATAATTTACAACAGGTATAAGAATTTATGAAATGTTATAACCTTGCAGAGGGTGTTTATGGTGACGAGGATCCAAGGGACCTGCACATTCCAGAGATTGAAGGGGAGTGCACCATATCTAGACTTGAATTAGAGATGGAATACTACTCAAATCCTATTAAAATCAAGAAAGTAAACATTGGTAGTGAACAAAACCTAAGGATAGATTTGATAGGGGATTGTTGGGACAACAAGAAAAATGGAGAAGATAATTGATTTATTAAGGGAGTATCAAGATTTATTCTCCACTAACTTTGCAGAGATGAAGGGGATAATTGGTGAACTAGGAAAATTGAATATTATTTTAAAGTAGGATGTTAGGCCCATCAAGCAGAGACCCTACAAATTGAATCTGATCTATAAGTAGAAGGTCAAGGGGGAATTGGACCAGATGTTAGAAGTAGGGATAATTGAAGCAGTGGAATGGTGGTGCAAAATAAGAAGATGGGAGAAATCAAAATTTGTGTCGATCTTAGAAAAATCAATGATGCATATGTTCATGACTCGTTCCCTACTTTGTTTACAGATGAAGTCCTCAATTGTGTCTGTGGACAAGAAGCATATTCTTTCACTGATGGATTTTAGAGATACTTTCAAATCCACATTACTAAAGAAGATCAACATAAAACTACATTTGTGACTGAGTGGGGTTGTTTTCAATAGACATCAATGCCTTTTGGACTGAGGAATGCACCTGCTATATTTTCCAGGATTCTGGTCACAATTCATCCAAAAATTCTTGGAGGTGTACCTGGATGATTGGATTGTATTAATCTTATTAAAAAATCATATAGAGTTATTGTACTTAATGTTTGATATATGTGGACAACTATTGATTTCTTTAAATTTAAAGTGTATCTTTTTTTCCCCTTGTGGTATTTTTCTTGATCACATTGTTTGTAAGCAAGGATTGTTGGTGAACTATGCTTATAAGATCGCCATCATATTAGATTTTCCTCCTCCTACTTTTGTTAAACAATTGCATGCAGTATTAGGTCATACTGGATATTACCGTAAATTCATTAAAGGATATGTGCATATAACAATGCTTATGGAGAGGCTTTTGAAGAAATATGTGCAGTTTCAGCGGATAGAAAAATGTTAGAATACCTTGGATATGTTTAAAGAAAAAATGGTTTCAACGCCTATTGTAATATTTCTTAATTGGACAAAGGAATTTCATGTGCAAGTGGATGCTTCATCCATAGCATTAGGAGCTATTTTAGCACAAATAGGAGAAGAAGACTTAGATCATTTGATTTCTTTCGCTAATTGAAAGTTGTCGATAATAAATTAAAACTATACTACCACAGAGCAAGGAGGATTAGCCATGGTCTATTCTTTATAGAAGTATAAGCATTACCCCTTAGGAAATAAGTTTAAGCTATATACAAACCATTCTACGCTAAGGTACTTAGTCAACAAGCTAGTTTTGGGGGGAAGCGAGGGGGGGGGGGGCATATGTAGGTGGTTTTTTCTATTCCATGAGTATGAATTTGAGGTGGTCGTTAATTATGGGCTATTGAATGTGTGCCTAAATCACCTATCCAGGATCGCCGCAAGAGAATATGCTTAGAATATGGAGGATAACTTGCTCGATGCATAATTATTTGTAGTTATGAGGGTCAATGATTAATTTGCTAAGATTGCCTAGTTTTTCAATACTGGGATTGCTCTAGCAGGATATAGTGTCAGACACAAACTCAATCGGTATAGAAGTTTGTGGATCATTAGCTGATCATGGAATGTTTTTACAAGTTGGGAGTTGAAGGAATATTTTGTATATGTGCGATACAACATGAACAAGTGATGATTCTGACATAATTGCATGAAGGATTTGTTGGAGGACATTATGCAAGTAAAGTTATTGCACAGAATATTTTTCGTGTAGGTTTGTGGTGCCAAAATATACATAATGATGCCAAGGAATTTTGTAGAAGTTGTGATGTTTTTCATATAGTCGGAAAGCCTTTGATAAGAGATGATATTCCCTTAGTTCCACATATTACCTTTCAGGATTTCGATAAATGGATCATAGATTTTTTAGATCTTATCAACCAACTAGCGAAAAGATCAGGAGCAAGGTATATCATTACTAAAACAGATTATTTGACCAGAGGGGAAGAAGTAGCCCCCATGAAAGATTGTAGCATACAAAAAAAACACAATTCTAAATTGAGAATGTAGTAACCATATTTATATGTCCTAGAACCTTGATGAGTGATCAAGGTACTCATTTCCTAAATAGGAAATTTTTTGCATTGACTTGGGAGTTTGATATTTATCACCAGAAAAGTACACCCTATCACCCTCAAGCTAATGGTATAGTATAGGATTTTAATAAAATTTTGGAGAATACTTTGACCAAAGTTTGCAATGTCAATAGAGATGATTGGGACCCGAGGATACTTGCAGTAATTTGGGCCTATCGGAAAACTTGCAAAAGGTTGATGAGGAAGACACATTTTTCGGTTGGTATATGGGACAAGAAGTGGTGATGGCAATGGAATTTCTAGTACCTAGTCTATGCATTTATACCTTTACACAGATGATTGAATCAGGTCCATTGGAGCAAAGTATTGGAGAGTTGATGCAGTCAGAAGAAGACCGAGTACTTGTTGGAGTCCATCAAAATGTTCAAAAGGCATGTGATAAAGCCTGACATGATAGATGCATTAAGAATAAACAATTTCAACCAAGAGATTTCGTTTTTCTCTATGACAGTAAGTTCTTTAAGCACCCAGGGAAGCTTCAAATGCATTGAATTGGGCCATATGTGGTCAATACTATGAAAAATGCAAGATCAGTGCAACTAAAGAAGTTAAATGGTGAAGCTTTGGATGGCTTTGTAAATGGGAGTTGACTAAAACTGTATAGGGACAACCAATATTATGTGCATAATAAAGTAAGGACTTTTAAAAAATTTCCTTTGTATATAAATAAATTGATAGAGTTGTTAATTTTTGTAGATGTTGTAGACTAGATAGCTTTGGTGTTTTGTCAAAGAAACAATAGTTATGTGTAAGATTGTAGAAAACCAAATTTATTGCATGAAGAACAATATAGCACACAAAGGAGTGTTTTGCATGGATTCATCATAGATGTACATAGTGCACAATGTTGGGGGTTATGTGTGAAGCACGCAGTGATCGGGGCCTATGCAACTAAGTGGTTGACCACCATTGAGCAAAGAATGGACCAAGGATGGGAAATATAATAACTATGTGTTGAGTTGATTGGGTATTGTAGCAACCCAGAGCAAGATGTTGATAAAGTACAAGAAAGTGACAGTTTGGATTATGTCAGCAGGATGACACACCTACGGGAGGAATGGCTAGTCAAACTATCAACACTTCAATGGATGAGTCAACATACCAAGGGTATCTATGCAAGAGAGAATATGACAGTCACAATTTTGGATGGGATGACTTCCAGTTTCATCGCACGCCATATGAGTCTTTAGCTCAGTTCCATTACTATCCACACCAAATTATATCTAAGGATATATGGTTTGAATCATACCATAACGCATCATAATGCCTATAAAACATAGTGGAGACATCCTGCTAATTCATTTTATCAAACAGATATGGGGTTAGTCTGAGAGGGGAGAAAGTTATAATTTTTGGGCCATATAGCATAAGGTATCACTAGACATTTTAGTCGGTTGTAAGGAAGGGAGGATTGGGAATAAAGATGTTTGGAGATGAGATGTTAGGAGTTATGTAGTTTGTGGAGAATTTTAATAGCCTCTTAATTGCAGGCAAGGTAGCTAAGAGAGAAGTTTTAGATGGAGGGGTCTCACCAAGGAAGCCAAGTTCAACATTGGTTTAAATATATTATAGGGACACTGCATGTAGCCAACACTTTCAAATGGATTTCCAGTGGAAGTGCATGCATTGAGAGGTGACATGCAAATATTTATAGAAGCATTGGAGTGTAAGCTTTTGTAGGAGATCATGACACAAAAAGAAGCAACAACAATAGATGGATAGGTGTGCATAAAGTCGATAAGTGTTGAGTTACGTGAAGGAAGAGTATATAAGTGAAGTATGGAATAACAAAAAGTCTAAGTAGCTCGAGACGAGCCACACGTGACTGTTGGGGGCCTATTGGGGCCAATTTTTGCAAGTAGATAGTTGAAGAAATGTCAAATTTTTGAGGTACTTTTGTGAGTTGTGTGTATAAAGGTGGAGCATAAATAACATGGAGAAGTGGTGTGCATATTTTTTTATAGAAGGAGGTGTGCACACAACTGGTGCAGAAAAGAGAACTATGTAGAAATGAGCAACACATAAAGCGAATGGGTGAAAATAGTTAAGTTTGACTACATCTTTGAACCAATTTTGATTTGGTCCAAATTAGCAAGTGTCATGTGTCTACCCATGGTAATTATATTACTTGGTATTACCCATGGTATCATGGTCAATTTAGAAGTATGTATCTAGGTATAACTAGGTAGATGCCAAGGGGATTCAAGTTGGCTCGTGATTGATTCCTTAGTAGTTTCTTGTTGTTGTTGTAATGTGTAAAATACCCAATTTTTTGAGCATGGGAATCACTAGGTAACTTTGTCCAATTTAGGTAATATTAATTAAAAAGGGGAAAATATTATTTTATTGGAGAAAGGTGGCAAAGTAATGGCATCAAAAGTCACTAAGTGGAAAATTCCCCCCACTAATAAAATAATATAAAAAAAAAGAGTCTAGAAGCATGGGGAGAAATTATAAAAGGAGGATGGACTCATTTTTTGATCATATTTTTGTCCATCTATTTCATGAGGTCAAACTCTATCTTCGAGGTTGTTGAACACAAGAGGAGAAATTTTGATTAGCACAAGAGTTTCAAGTCAAAATATCCCTGATTTTGGAGAACTTCAAGTGTCTCCCTAGTGAGGAAGTTGGGGAGTCTACTTCAGGGCTTCCACAAATTCAATTGCAGTGATTTCCATCCAGCCTTGCATGTGGCTAGGGTGCTAAAGGAAAGGCACACTTTCCATTTGGAGTGAAGTGAAGGTGTATTTTGCAAAGGCATTTGTTTATTTCCATCACCCAAGTTTTGGAAACCTGCAAGTTTCTTGAAGAAAATTCATAAGCATGTCATAAATGAAAGATCAATTCATGTTAGAAGAAGATAAAGGAAAATCAAGTATAGTGAATAAGAAACATCTAGTCAAAATTGAGCAAATACAACTTTAACAAGGGGGGCTCACATGCATGCCTTTAATAAGATAACATTTTTTTTTCATTTTTTTTTTTCATTTCTAATTTTTTAATCTTTTTTTAAGGCGTGATATTAGAAATTGGATCCTTGATACTAAATTTCATTAATTTTATTTGACTTTTACACTACACAAAAGCATAATCTTTGAAAAGAATACCATGCAATATTACCATCCCATATGTTATTCCAAGTTAAAAGAAAAAGAAATAAATAAATATAGTCAAATCATTTATTTAACTTTTCATTCATCGTCCAAATAAATATAGATATTTTTTTATTCATAGCATAATAAATAATCTAAGAGTGGCAGGCTTCAGAGGATCCTTATCTATCCTAGAGAAGAAATTGAAATATCCTATGCATGGGGATTGGGAAATTCCAATTTGAAGCCTATGCTTTGCTACCAAAATTGAGAATGGAAAGTGGTCATCAAATCTCATATAAGATTCAAGCATCTTCATTAAATATATTAAAAAATAAAAATAAAAAACATTCTAGATGATAACAAGATGACATCAATTTTGGTTTAATCCTTTCAAGAGACCACTAAGTTTCAAAAAAAATATCATTTTTCCAGGTCTTAAGGGTTAACAATAATGAGGTTGGCTCTCTTTCTAATGAATTTATGTGACTAAAAAAGGGGGTATTAAAGGCTAATGGTTCATTACCCTTCCAAACTATACCTTAAGCAATCTCCATGCACTAATAGGGAAGTACCATTAATTTGATAAGCTACATTTCAATCACATACCAACCCAATTACCAAAGAAATACAATAAATATGATGAGACCTAAGCCCCCCTCACACATCCTCAAGCTTGTCAAGACTTTGAAATTTGAATGTGAGTTGGTTTTATAACCCAAACAAGGTGGGATTATGGTGATATGCTATGTGGGGTGTATGAAGGTCCATGGTATGCCTCCTTTCTTCACCAATCAACTCCATAATTTCATAGTGGTGTTGTCCAAGATGATATATTTTATAAGTTGATGAATTTGAAGTTTATTTATTTTTTATCAATCAATGTAGAAATATTATTCTTGGTGTTTTGGTTTCTCTAGTTTGGTTCTTTTAAGGAATGTATTTTATTTGTGTGCATTGTCTTTATGAGACTATTGTTGCTCCATATGAAAGTTCCAAGACTTGCACTCAAAATTTATTTCCTTGGTCTGGGTATCATGGCCTTTAGACTAGGACCCTTACATTATTTGATGGTTTGGTTAAAGTTATCTTTTGTTTGGCATTGTGGTTTTGTTGGATTATATAGCTCTAGTATTCATCTTACAATGGCTCCTTGTATTTGTAATAGCACTCATGGAGCACAAAGAATTACAATATATTAGGAAAATCTTAAGATCACATTAGGAAATGATTCAGTGTGCTTCTATGATGCATACTTTGGCTCAATTAAAGTAGCAAATTTCCATCTTAGAGATTGGATTTGACATGATTAGGAACCTAGTTGTGAATTTGCATCATGATGCTTAATCTGGAGGATTTAATCATAGGAGATCAATTAATTCAAGTCATGGAGAACCTAAGGAAGATGACATGGTGTATTGGCTCTCTGAGGACATAGAGATAAGGGAACAAGAATATGTGCCAACCAACATGGGCTAGGAAGAGATCACAAGCAACCATATTTTTTAGTAAGTTTATAATGTTTAAAATTATTAAAATATTATACACTTTTTATAAAATCTATAATAAACAAATAGAGGGTAATTTTGCCAATAAATATATGTAAATTTTGTACTTTGATTTGGAATCATTTATCTTATTTGAAAATTTAAATATATAATATGAGGTAATAGTATTGTTTAATTCAACTCTAACTTTTCTAATAATATAACTCATTTAATATTTTTTTTAAATACATATATAACAAAATGTCCATTGGGTTTAGGTTTTGGATAAACAATAATCAAAGCACTCCTTAATATAAAGTCACCTATAATTTCTTGCTCAGACTAGAATAATATATTAAACATATTGAAAATATAATCTTATTAAGCTATATATAATGTTAACCTATAAACAAATAGGTAAAAAATTTATAATTATAATGTTAAATTATGAACAAATAAATAGAAAAATTATGATAAGACATTCGAAAATTATTTGCTTCGTAGAAAAGTAAGTCATGGAAAATGCAGGTTAAATATTTTCCAAACCGCCAACTAAGTATTAAAATGTAAATATAATGCAACAAGCATAGGAGTCCATCAACCATACCCTCGAACAAAAAAACTATAACTTTTATAAAAGATATAACCATACCCTCAAACAAAAAAAAATATAACTTTTATAAAAGATATATAAACCTTTTAAACAACGAAATTATAAGAAATTAGATTAAAGCAATTTTTAAAATTTATTCCGGGGGCGAGCCACTTTTGATTTTAGTAAAAGTAAAATAATAAAATATAATGGAGTTGTTTATCTAGGCAACAAAATAATTGGATGGTAGTTTTTTTGCTGGAATCTGGGCAACTAAAATTCAAGAAACCAGGTAATTGGAGTGTTTGGAATCCATTTTTGATAGTGGAAATTGATTCAGCACTACCAAAAATTCTTCCGACACTCAAAATACTAAAGTTTAACAACTGTAAACATGATTTTGATAAAATCTTTACACGATTTTTTAAAAATCTTTTCTGAATTCTAGGCGAAAATGTTTTCTGAAAAGACTACGGCAAATACAAGGGTGGACAATCGAAAATTAAAGCTATCGCTAAGATTCGATCGGATCGATGGGAAAAATACAACGCCAGTAAAGTTGTAACAGAAATCGGATACCAATCATGAAATTCCATGGAGGCAAAAGCAAATGGAATCAAAGTTGAAGTTGATTCCATTGTGGAAATTGGACGCACATTGTAGATAAAGATGACCACTCGAACACGGTAAAGTTATTTTTACATACACTATCCACCTCATGTAATATTGTTTTGTGGTCATGTTTTACACTCCATCGATTAGATATCTCGCATAGGAGATGTAAATGTTTTAAGTAGATTGAGATTATGATATTATTTGAATGTGGAGGATTGGATTGGATTGTATTGGATTTTATTTAAATTTAAACTATTTATATTTTTTATTTAATATGATAATAAATTTTAAAAACAAGTGTGAGAAATTGAAAAAAGAAGAAGTTGTTATTGATTTTTTTTAATAAAATATAACTATTAAATTTGAAATTTATTTTGATAATTATGTTTTTAATTTGTTTTGGTGTAGTTTTTATGATTTAGACGAAACATTTAATGGTTAAGGATAATGTTTTGGATGATTCACTGCCACTTTTTCATGTGCTATTGAACCATCAATGGAGCACTAGCTCACATTGTTGTTGTTTGGTTTTTGAAACTACATATGATATTAGTTATGGAACACTAGCCTACAATGCTATTGTTTGGTTTTTTAAATTACTTGTCTGTGATATTGGTTGTGTTGGTTTTTTAAAGTATTTGTCTGTGATATTGGTTATATTGGTTCTCTAGTATATGTTGATTATGTTCTAGTCTTTATGTTTTAGTTTGAGGATGATTTTTATGCTTGTCAAAATAAGATAGTCTTTTTAATAGAAATCTCTAGCATTGATTATATATATATATATATATATATATATATATATATATATATATATATATATATATATATCTTCAAACTCAAACAAGTTTGTATATGTTATTATATGTTTTCATAAAATCGACCCCTTCAATTAATACATTTGGATCCAAATATCTGATTCTACCACTAATAGGATATCTCTTGCAATCTGCTATTTCACTCGCTCCTATCAACTCTACATCCTATAAGAAGAACAACTTGGATAAGAATTGTCCTTTCAATTCTTTAGAAAAATACGTCTTCAACTTGAGAAATGATGGTAATATCCTTTTATTGGGAGACTTTAATGCAAGAACTGTTTCTAACCAAGCCATTACATTAAGCAACTTGTGGCTTGATGAAGATAGTAACTTAGTTAATAAATTCAAGAGAAAATCTAAAGACATTATCGAGAACTTATTCGGCACCGAGCTCCTCAAACTTTGTAGTTCCTAGGACCTAATTATTTGTAATGGTATTAACAAGTGGTCCCTCTCTAATCAGATGACATGTTTCCATGCGCTGGGTAACAGTGTTGTGGATTATGCAATTTCTGACATAGTCGTCCTTGACCATAGTCATCCTCAACCACAGTCTTCCACAATTCTTTAAAAGTTATGTATATCAATAAATCATCCACAATTCTTTAAAATTTATGTATATCAATAGATCATCCATTGTTTTTAGAATCTCTATCATATTCTTCCAACATAAAAGCATTATCATAAAGAGAAACTGACTTTGGAAAGTGTGTTTACTTCCCTATTTTACTTTTGAAAAACATAAACAAAAGAGATTTTTTAAAAATAAAACTACCAAAATCTTTAATTATTTGACTAAGTTTATTCACAATATACACTAATATATTTATCCAATTAATATATAACAAAGTTTAAACCTAATTTTTAAAATAAATTTCAACAACAAAATAATAATGGTTTGTCCAAATTATTCCTAACCTTTCCAATATTTATTTCGACTTATGTAAAATAAAAATATCTCATTCCTAACTCTATTAAAATATGTTTAAGATTTATTCTTATACAAAAAAAATCTATCCACAAATAATAACACTATCACTAAATATTTTGCCAATAAAAACCAAATTTATACTACAATACGAAAAAGTAAAAAAGAATAAAGAAAAAACACAATAAAAACCAAATTTCTACTACAATATGAAAAAGGAAAAAAGAACAAATGTGTATGATTGATTTATGTTCAATCAGTTGCAAACATTTCCAAGCAGTTGCATACATTTCCAAGCGTTAAACCTTTTTTGTTTAAATATGACTTAGACTTTTAAAACATAAATATATATAATTTTAAGGTTTGTTTTTTTTTTTGATACGCTGAACCAAAATTAGGAGACAAGAAAGAGGTCTTATACACTAATTTGGTGTTTAGCTTGGCCGTGATTATTATTATTATTATATTTTTTAAATAGAAATTAATAAAAATTTTAAAATTATATATTTAATTTGAAAATTTTGATTCTTTTAATTTATAAACTAAGATTTATATGTATTTGAAGTATGCCCTTAATGATAAAATTGACTAAAATCACTCATATATTTCACACAAAGGTGTATGCGATCAAAACACACATAAACATAGATTACATTCTTCAGATTACTCTATTAAATAGAGTTTCTAAGATCCAAATTATTCCTAAATTAGAGAGAGAGGTTGAGAGAATTTCTCAACCATCACAAACCAACTTCTCAAATAGGATGTAAGCATTAATTCCAACATCCCCTCTTAATGCTTACATTACATGAATTTATTGAAATCACTCATAAATGACAAAATACACAATCATTCTTTAACCAGTTTTCAGCTTATCAATATAGGCTCCATCAAGTTGCCTCATAACCCTCGTAAAGGTGTAGTCAGCAAGTTGGATTCTCGAGTTCGACTACTGAACTCCCGAATCAAGGACCTCCCAAATTCAATTACCGGACAACATCCCAATCTATCGCATAACCTCATTAGGAGACCACTCCATGTCTACGACTAGTGAGGGATCCTTCCCTAGATCCCCAACTGCCATACTATTTGAACAACCATCCATGTTGAGCCTGAACTATAGCTGTTCTAAAAAATCTTCATTTATTTCATCATCACATAAATACATATTAAACTAATACAATCACAAATGTATTTTTCAAAATCTGTGACATGCCTAACATAAACTCATTTTCAATCTTGCAAAATGAGTTGTATTCCACCCATCACTATGCGTAGCAGAGAAAATGTACTTGTTCATGGAGTTGAGCCAAGGAATATATAATAGAATATTATAGACTCCAAAAACTATTATAGTCATGCTAACAGTGACTAACACAACGTATTTCTATGTTGATCTGTTGTAAGCTCTAAACATTACAGTATGCCATATACATCTCTAAATTCAATGCTGACTCTCTCATCGGTTCCGGGGTCAGGCCTCAACGCATTCAAAACAAAGAGCTTCGTAGGATTTGGTGTTGGTCCTCCAAGCCCTGATATCACTGAGTGTTGCATCAATTCATTTACGCTCCACGATGTATGCTAAAGGCAGCCTCTACCTCTGATCGTTCGTACAGGAGGCAGTGGCTCTTCAAATCCTCTAAGCTCGAAGCCACCTCATCCACAACAGCTCTCACCGATCTTATTGTTCTACGTTCCACAACTTTCATTACCTCGCAGGCATTGGTTGTTTGAATCAGACATTGGTTTGAATTGCGATTGCAGGACAAACTATCAACCTCACTGTCGTAGTTTGACTATTTTTAATTTTTGTGATAGTGAAAAGACACAAGTCTCACTCATTTTTCATGGAAGAGCGTCAAATGCATAAATCAGTTAAAGTCGTTCCTCAACAATACTAGATTTGGCCACTTCGTTTTGGCTACCCGCAATCATAATTTTTCACCTACGCTTCCACAGCCTGCCCAGAGAATGTGGTCTCAAAAGAAAACCATACAACCATACAATGCCACAGAGATGAATTTTTTGGATATGTCACCCTCAACAAAATTTATATTCAATTATCTTCCATCCTCCAGTACCTTAAGCGAACACACCCAAAAAACATGAGAGGCAAAAAAAAATCTATTTTACTTGCATATAAAAAAATTATTTTACTATCTCTCACAATCCTAACAATCCTAGTACAAGCTTGAAGCTCTAATACCATGATAAAACTAACTAAAATCACTCATATATTTCACACAAAGGTGTATGCAGTCAAAACACACATACACATAGATTACATTCATATTACTCTATTAAATAGAGTTTCTAAGATCCAACTTATTCCTAAATTAGAGAGAGAGGTTGAGAGAATTTCTCAACCATCACAAACCAACTTCTCAAATAAGATGTAAGCATTAATTCCAACACTTAATATATTTATATTGGGCTAAAAACTTGGTATGTGAATAAATATGTTAACCGCTCAAAATATAAAAATATTTGGTAGGAATGAAAGCATCTTTCTTTATGAACCATTAATGAGTATTTTTTCTCAATATATATATAAATTTTAGAAAAAGAAAAAAACACACATATACAAAATTAATGATAATAATTTAATTTTGAAGTGTTTATAAAGATTGATTTTATTATTAAAATTTATGAAAGTATATATTCGCTATCCCATTTTAAATTTGAAACTATAACTTTTTTAAGAAAAAAATACCTAACCTCTTTAAAAAAAATACTCTTAACCCTCAATAATAAAAGACCTAACCTCTTAAAAAACACACTCTTAACCCTCGATAACATTTATATAAAATTAAAATCGCATTATCTAAATACTTTCCACTCCCGAAAAAAACCATTGTAATAAGGTATGAAAAAGAGCAAATGAAAATTGGAATCAATACACATCCACTAACTTATTGGCCATAGTTCCTTTATATAGCATCCCCATAATCGCATTTCCGGATCCAATAATTTACTTTGACAAGAGAAATATTGGTTATTAGAAAGGTCGAACGAGATTGGATGATGGAAAAATGTTCAGTTCCGGGACCCTCGAGGTAGTTTTGTATTTGAAAAAGCGTTATTACTTCTTGTTTTTTAATATTTAATAAAAAAATGGTTGAATTGTACATTTAAACGGTGTTAATTTTATTTTTTTATGGACCCTTTTCACAGCTATAGTTTTACTATTAATTATGTCGATAGGCGTATCCCCCTATCGGAAATCGGCTCTTTTGTGATTATGCTAATTAATCTTTTTCATCCGGTGGTCTAGGTTGAAAGATGACGGTATATTCTCGTCGTCGCCACTCAATCAATGAATGAAATTGAAAGCGATAACCTCCTTGCATGTCTAAATCAAGTGTTGAAACCCTACTTAAATTAATTTTTTACCAAATGATCATTAAAAATTTACTGTTCCTCTTATTTATCTCCAGATATGAGAGTATGAGGGATTAGAGCGAAATAAGGACACGTTTCGAGTGAGAAAGTTCTATCGTCGAAGCCGCATGGCATGTGGTTAGCTTAACGTTTCAGGTTTAATCATGGGATTTGTATGGAGGCGGCCATCTCTGCAAACAACAAAAAATATCGATGTCCATCCATCTTCCAACGGGAGCAGCGTGCCACACGCAATGAATTCTTTAATGGCCATTATCTTCAGCCGATGCCACACGCAACGAAATCTGCAGAGTTATCGCACAAGCGGGAACCGTTACGGGAAGGTGAACCAGAGCGTCGCCAAAAAGTTTCAACAGAGTGGTTCCACAGAGTTGATCCACCTATCTACTGTGATGGTTGGAATCGTAACACTCAATTTCTTTCAGACCATAAGGCCACCTGGTTTAGAGCAGCCGACGCATTTGGATGCAGAGAAGCGGGACTGTGGCTGGTTGGATCAAACTAAGAAATCCTTCTGAGAAGCTTCACGGCTGTAGAATGCACGCTGTGGACGGTAAGATTTCGAATACACATGCGTTGTTTTTTATTCATGCAGACTGTAGTTTATAAAAATATAGTTATAAAAATATTTGATATTTAACGAGATTCGCGATTGGAGTTATGTTTTTAAATGAAACGGCACATGAGAGTGTGATTATAAAAATGTAGCGAGCATTTTGTTATGTTATGTCAGTAACCAGATTGCTAGCATCTTTATTTTGCGATATGCACAGATAAATATATCTTTATGAAATATTTCTTGCATCGTTGTTTTCATTAGCACCTGGTTTAGAGCAGCCGACGCATTTGGATGCAGAGAAGCGGGACTGGGTAAATACCTATTTCCGAGAAGTGAATAGTGATGAAAAGAGGTGTGGGCAACTGCTGATGGGTTCTGGATTGCTCGTCTGCAATTTTCTCAGCAACGCGGCGGTTGACAATCTTCGACAAATGCCTTTGCAGTTTTTCGCATGGGAACACTGGTCACTGCACCGGATAATGAAAATGATGCGCGTATATTTGTTTTATGCGCAAAGTCGAAAGTTGGCGGGGTTTTATTTTTCAAGTGGATGAAATATGCAGGAAAGGCTGTTTTTTTGAATGCGAAGGGTGGTAAGCAGTATACATCACACCGCTTTTGGGGATGGGCTGTTTTCAAGTGAAAGCCAGCAATTCCATACCCTTCACGACGCGTGGCGAAACACTGTTTGGAAAACCGCTTAGTGATTGCGCGTTATTGTTCGGATGTGGGGGCGATGTGATATGGATGACAGTTGTTGGATGTGAAGGGATCGATCAGACGGCTGTGGGGAAGGTGAGATGATAGGGAAATAGCAAGGGTGGGCCCAATACAATTAAACACAATTTAATCATATCGGGGGCAATTCGATTGGTGGGGTAAGTTGTTAATTAACCATGAGGGTTAATTAATCCTTTTTTAATGCAGTGGGGAATCAGGGTTCTTAATTAGTCGCGTTTTTAACTAATTAATGACAATTAACACAATATTAAGGTTATTTTTCAACCAAAGGGGCGAGATATAGTAAATATAATTCAACCGCTATCAATTCATTCTCACCTCACTTAATTTTAAACTTAGGTTGTAATAAGCCTACTAAACTAATAGAGATTATCATATAATTATGGATATTTTAACCTAAGAGATGAGTGGGCTTGATTAATTAAACTCGCAATCCAACGGCCATATAAATTTGTCCTAGTCATTCAAGAAATTTGATCAATTAAATTTAATAAGGATATAATGTTTATTTAAGGCCACCCTTCGTGTTTCTCCCAATAGCACTTAATTACAAAGCATACCTTATTGAAAATTTAATTTACTATGAGTTAAAACATGCCAAGGAAACATATGTTTAAGAAATCATAAAATATTAAAATATTAATATTTTTAAGGGTTTGAATTAGAGTTATAAAATTATTGCCTAAATAAATAAAAATGCTTTTAATTAATAAATATGAAAAAAAAACTATAAATAAATTATAAGAAATTGCATAACTTTATGTTCATGGATTTATTTAACTATAAAATGTTTTTTTATGATGAAAATTTTTAGATTAGTTGATAATGGGGTTTAGATTATTGAAATTTTGATGTTGTGTTGATTATAATTTGAAAAATCTTGTCTCAATATGGAAATCACCCATGGGCAACCATGGTCATAGTTGGTCCAATGTCGCTTTGTGACAACAATTGTCTCAATGTTTAAATCAATTCCCTTGGGTTCACCAATTCCTTTTGGTTTATAGTTTGTTGGGTAATGGTTGTCCCTTGGGTTCACCAATTCCTTTGGTTTATAATATTAAACCCTTGGGTTTATTAGTTTTTTTGGTTTATAATATGAATAATCGATCAATGTCATCCATGATCAAATCACACATTCTGACAAACATTGTCTCGATATGAAAATCACCCATGGGCAACCATGGTCGTAGTTGGTCCAACGTTGCATTGTGACAACAATTGTCTCAATGTTTAAATCAATTCCCTTGGGTTCACCAATTCCTTTTGGTTTATAGTTTGTTGGGTAATGGTTGTCCCTTGGGTTCACCAATTCCTTTGGTTTATAATATTAAACCCTTGGGTTTGTTAGTTCTTTTGGTTTATAATATGAATACCTGATCAATGTCATCCATGATAAAATGTGACATTCTGAAAAATCTTGTCTCAATATGAAAATCACCCATGGCCAACCATGGTCATAGTTGGTCCAACGTCGCATTGTTACTACAATTGTCTCAATGTTTAAATCAATTCCCTTGGGTTCAACAATTCCTTTGGTTTATAATATTAAACCCTTGGGTTTATTAGTTCTTTTGATTTATAATATGAATAATCGATCAATGCCATCCATGTTCAAATGTCACATTCTGACAAATATTGTCTCAACATGAAAATCACCCATGGCCAGCCATGGTCATAGTTGGTCCAACATCGCATTGTGACAACAATTGTCTCAATGTTTAAATCAATTCCCTTGGGTTCACCAATTCCTTTGGTTTATAATATTAAACCCTTGGGTTTATTAGTTCTTTTGGTTTATAATATGAATAATCGATCAATTTCATCCATGATGAAATGTCACATTCTGAAAAATATTGTCTCTATATGAAAATCGTGCATGGCCAACCATGGTCATAGTTGGTCCAACGTCGCATTGTGACAACAATTGTCTCAATGTTTAAATCAATTCCCTTGGGTTCACCAATTACTTTGGTTTATAATATTAAACCCTTGGGTTTATTAGTTTTTTTGGTTTATAATATGAATAATCGATCCATGTCATCCATGATCAAATGTCACATTCTGACAAATATTGTCTCGATATGAAAATCAGCCATGGCCAACCATGGTCATAGTTGGTGCAACATCGCATTGTGACAACAATTGTCTCAATGTTTAAATCAATTCCCTTGGGTTCACAAATTCCTTTGGTTTATAATATTAAACCCTTAGGTTTATTAGTTCTTTTGGTTTATAATATGAATAATCGATCAATTTCATCCATGATGAAATTTCACATTCTAAAAAATATTGTCTCTATATGAAAATCACCCATGGCCAACCATGGTCATAGTTGGTCCAACATCGCATTGTGACAACAATTGTCTCAATGTTTAAATCAATTCCCTTGGGTTCACTAATTCCTTTGGTTTATAATATTAAACCCTTGGGTTTATTAGTTCTTTAGCTTTATAATATGAATAATTGATCGATGTCATCCATGATCAAATGTCACATTCTGACAATATTGTCTCGATATGAAAATCGCATTATGGCAACCATTGTCGTAGTTGGTCCAATGTCACATTGTGACAACAATTGTCTCAATGTTTAAATAAATTCCCTTGGGTTCACCAATTCCTTTTGGTTTATATTTTGTTGGGTAATGGTTGTCCCTTGGGTTCACCAATTCCTTTGGTTTTATAATATTAAACCCTTGGGTTTATTAGTTCTTTTGGTTTATATTATGAATGATCGATCAATGTCATCCATGACGAAATGTTAGATTCTGAAAAATCTTGTCTCAATATGAAAATCACCCATGGCCAACCATGGTCATAGTTGGTCCAACACCGCATTGTTACAGCAATTGTCTCAATGTTTAAATCAATTCCCTTAGGTTCAGCAATTCCTTTGGTTTATAATATTAAACCCTTGGGTTTATTAGTTCTTTTAATTTATAATATGAATAATCGATCAATGTCATTCATGTTCAAATGTCACATTCTGAAAAATATTGTGTCAACATTAAAATCACCCATGGCCAACCATAGTCATAATTGGTCGAACTTCACATTGTGACAACACTTGTCTCAATGTTTAAATCAATTCCCTTGGGTTCACCAATTCCTTTGGTTTATAATATTAAACCCTTGGGTTTATTAGTTCTTTTGGTTTATAATATGAATAATCGATCAATTTCATCCATGATGAAATGTCACATTCTGAAAAATATTGTCTCTATAAGAAAATCGTGCATGGCCAACCATGGTCATAGTTGGTCCAACATCGCATTGTGACAACAATTGTCTCAATGTTTAAATCAATTCCCTTGGGTTCACCAATTCATTTGGTTTATAATATTAAACCCTTGGGTTTATTAGTTTTTTTGGTTTATAATATGAATAATCGATCAATGTCATCCATGATCAAATGTCACATTCTGACAAATATTGTCTCGATATGAAATTCAGCCATGGCCAAACATGGTCATAGTTGGTGCAACATCGCATTGTGACAACAATTGTCTCAATGTTTAAATCAATTCCCTTGGGTTCACCAATTCATTTGGTTTATAATATTAAAGCCTTGGGTTTATTAGTTATTTTGGTTTATAATATGAATAATCGATCAATTTCATCCATGATGAAATGTCACGTTCTGAAAAATATTGTCTCTATATGAAAATCACCCATGGCCAACCATGGTCATAGTTGGTCCAACGTCGCATTGTGACAACAATTGTCTCAATGTTTAAATCAATTCCCTTGGGTTCACTAATTCATTTGGTTTATAATATTAAACCCTTGGGTTTATTAGTTCTTTAGATTTATAATATGAATAATTGATCAATGTCATCCATGATCAAATGTCACATTCTGACAAATATTATCTCGATATGAAAATTTCCCATGGCCAACCATGGTCATGGTTGGTCCAACATCGCATTGTGACAAAAATTGTCTCAATGTTTAAATCAATTCCCTTGCGTTCACCAATTCCTTTGGTTTATAATTTTTTGGGTAATTGCCCAAGGTAAAGTTCACCACCCTTTGTTTATAATATTAAACCTTGGCTAATAGTTTTAAGGAGTAATATGAATAATCGATCAATGTCATCCATGATCAAATGTCAAATTCCAAAGCATTGTCTCAATATGAAAATCACACATGGCCAACCATGGTCATAGTTGGTCCAACATCGCATTATGACAATAATTTTCTCAATGTTTAAATCAATTCCCTTCGATTCACCAATTCCATTGGTTTATAATTTCTTCGGCAATGATTTTCCCTGGGGTTCACCAATTCCTTTGGTTTATAATATTAAACCCTTGATTTTATTGGTTTTTTTGGTTTATAATATCAATAATAGATCAATGTCATCCATGATCAAATGACACATTCTGAAAAACATTGTCTCGATATGAAAATCACCCATGGCCAACCATGGTCATAGTTGGTCCAACATCGCATTGTGACAACAATTGTCTCAATGTTTAAATCAATTCCCTTGGGTTCACCACCTTTGCTTTATAATTTGTTGGGTAATGATTTTCCCTGGGGTTCACCAATTCCTTTGGTTTATAATATTAAACCCTTGGGTTTATTAGTTTTTTTGGTTTATAATATGAATAATCGATCAATGTCATCCATGATCAAATGATGCATTGTGACAAACATTGTCTCGATATGAAAATCACCCATGGGCAACCATGGTCATACTTGGTCCAACGTCGCATTGTGACAACAATTGTCTCAATTTTTAAATCAATTCCCTTCGGTTCACCAATTCCTTTTGGTTTATAGTTTGTTGGGTAATGGTTGTCCCTTGGGTTCACCAATTCCTTTGGTTTATAATATTAAACCTTGGGTTTATTAGTTCTTTTGGTTTATAATATGAATAATCGCCCGACAATAATCGCATCGCGCCCATCGTTTCTACCCTTTCCTCCCTCTGATTGCCTACCGACCGTCGATCTGCCACCCTAATCCTACGGCTATCGTGCACTTCATTCCAATCGCAATCGGAATTTCTCTCGTGTCCCCCGCTGCCTCCAGCACATCCATAAAAAAAGGGAATCACCATTTTTAAATAGAGATTATCATATAATTATGGATATTTTAACCGAAGAGATGAGTGGGCTTGATTAATTAAACTCGCAATCCAACGACCATATAAATTTGTCCTAGTCATTCAAGAAATTTGATCAATTAAATTTAATAAGGATATAATGTTTATTTAAGGCCATCCTTCGTGTTTCTCCCAATAGCACTTAATTACAAAGCATACCTTATTTAAAAGTTCATTTACTATGAGTTAAAACATGCCAAGGAAACATCTGTTTAAGAAATCATAAAGTCTTAAAATATTAATATTTTTAAGGGTTTGAATTAGAGTTATAAAATTATTTCCTAAATAAATAAAAATGTTTTTAATTAATAAAGATGAAAAAAAAACTATAAATAAACTATAAGAAATTGCATAAATTTATGTTCATGGATTCATTTAAATATAAAATGTTTTTTTATAACGAAAAATTTTAGATTAGTTGACAATGGGGTTTAGATTATTGAAATTTTGATGTTGTGTTGATTATAATTTGAAAATCTTGGTTCCCAAATAAGGGAAATCACCTATGGGCAACCATAGTCATAGTTGGTCCAACGTCGCATTGTGACAACAATTGTCTCAATTGTTAAATCAATTCCCTTGGGTTCACCAATTCCTTTTCGTTTATAATTTGTTGGGTAATAGTTGTCCCTTGGGTTCACCAATTCCTTTGCTTTATAATATTAAACCCTTGGGTTTATTATTTCTTTAGGTTTATAATATGAATAATCAATCAATGTCATCCATGATCAAATGTCACATTGTGACAAACATTTTCTCAATATGAAAATCACCCATGGCCAACAATAGTCATAGTTGGTCCAACGTCGCATTGCGACAAGAATTCTCTGAATGTTTAAATCAATTCCCTTGGGTTCACCAATTCCTTTCGGTTTATAGTTTATTGGGTAATGGTTGTCCCTTGGGTTCACCAATTCCTTTACAATATTAACCCAGTTTATTAGTTCTTTTGCTTATAATAATTAATGTGAACACCAATCAATGTCATCCATGATGAAATGTCAGATTCTGAAAAATCTTGTCTCAATATGAAAATCACCCATGGCCAACCATGGTCATAGTTGGTCCAACGTCGCATTGGTACAGCAATTGTCTCAATGTTTAAATCAATTCCCTTGGGTTCAACAATTCCTTTGGTTTATAATATTAAACCCTTGGGTTTATTAGTTCTTTTGATTTATAATATGAATAATCGATCAATTTTATCCATGTTCAAATGTCACATTCTGAAAAATATTGTGTCAACATGAAAATCACCCATGGCCAACCATGGTCATAGCTGGTCGAACTTCGCATTGTGACAAAAATTGTCTCAATGTTTAAATCAATTCCCTTGGGTTCACCAATTCCTTTGGTTTATAATATTAAACCCTTGGGTTTATTAGTTTTTTTGGTTTATAATATGAATAATCGATCAATTTCATCCATGATGAAATGTCACATTCTGAAAAATATTGTCTCCATATGAAAATCACGCATGGCCAACCATGTTCATAGTTGGTCCAACGTCGCATTGTGACAACAATTGTCTCAATGTTTAAATCAATTCCCTTGGGTTCACCAATTCCTTTGGTTTATAATATTAAACCCTTGGGTTTATTAGTTTTTTTGGTTTATAATATGAATAATCGATCAATGTCATCCATGATCAAATGTCACATTCTGACAAATATTGTCTCGATATGAAAATCAGCCATGGCCAACCATGGTCATAGTTGGTGCAACATCGCATTGTGACAACAATTGTCTCAATGTTTAAATCAATTCCCTTGGGTTCACCAATTCCTTTGGTTTATAATATTAAACCCTTGGGTTTATTAGTTCTTTTGGTTTATAATATGAATAATCGATCAATTTCATCCATGATGAAATGTCACATTCTGAAAAATATTGTCTCTATTTGAAAATCACCCATGGGCAACCATGGTCATAGTTGGTCCAATGTCGCATTGTGACAACAATTGTCTCAATGTTTAAATCAATTCCCTTGGGTTCACCAATTCCTTTGGTTTATAATATTAAACCCTTGGGTTTATTAGTTTTTTCGGTTTATAATATGAATAATCGATCAATGTCATCCATGATCAACTGTCAAATTCTGAAGCATTGTCTCAATATGAAAATCACACATGGCCAACCATGGTCATAGTTGGTCTGACGTCTCATTGTGACAACAATTGTCTCAATGTTTAAATCAATTCCCTTGGGTTCACCAATTCCTTAGCTTTATAATTTGTTGGGTAATGATTTTACCTGGGGTTCACCAATTCCTTTGGTTTATAATATTAAACCCTTAGGTTTATTAGTTTTTTTGGTTTATAATATGAATAATCGATCAATGTCATCCATGATCAAATGACACATTCTGACAAACATTGTCTCGATATGAAAATCACCCATGGGAAACCATGGTCATACTTGGTCCAACGTCGCATTGTGACAACAATTGTCTCAATTTTTAAATCAATTCCCTTGGGTTCACCAATTCATTTTCTTTATAATTTTTTGGGTAATGATTTTCCCTGGGGTTCACCAATTCCTTTGGTTTATAATATTAAACCCTTGGGTTTATTAGTTTTTTTGGTTTATAATATGAATAATAGATTAATGTCATCCATGATCAAATGACGCATTGTGACAAACATTGTCTCGATATGAAAATCACCCATGGGAAACCATGGTCATACTTGGTCCAACGTCGCATTGTGACAACAATTGTATCAATGTTTAAATCAATTCCCTTCGGTTCACCAATTCCTTTTGGTTTATAGTTTGTTGGGTAATGGTTGTCCCTTGGGTTCACCAATTCCTTTGGTTTATAATATTAAACCCTTGGGTTTATTAGTTCTTTTGGTTTATAATATGAATAATCGATTAATTTCATCCATGATGAAATGTCAGATTCTGAAAAATCTTGTCTCAATATGAAAATCACCCATGGCCAACCATGGTCATAGTTGGTACAACGTCGCATTGTTACAGCAATTGTCTCAATGTTTAAATCAATTCCGTTGGGTTCAGCAGTTCCTTTGGTTTATAATATTAAACCCTTGGGTTTATTAGTTCTTTTGATTTATAATAAGAATAATCAATCAATGTCATCCATGTTCAAATTTCACATTCTGACAAATATTGTGTCAACATGAAAATCACCCATGGCCAACCATGATCATAGTTGGTCGAACATCACATTGTGACAAAAATTGTATCAATGTTTAAATCAATTCCCTTGGGTTCACTAATTCCTTTGTTTTATAATATTAAACCCTTGGGTTTATTAGTTCTTTAGCTTTATAATATGAATAATTGATCAATGTCATCTGTTGATCATGTTAGCCCCCTATTAATTTTTGACAAGAAAACAGGGGGTCAAACTGTCTCTGAACTTTCAAGGAACACATTCCTGCTGAAAACACATCATCCTTGAAGTCCCTTTATGCCCTTTGCCCTTTGATGAATCCCACTGCTGTTTCCAGTTAAAAAACCTCTCTGTTTCTGTGAAGAAAAATGCCCAAAAAGGGCTCCATTTCCCTTATTTTATAACCACTAGTCTTCTGTTTTGACACTATTTTTCCTCTCTGCTAAGTTCTCCAAATTCCCTTTTAAGCCTTCCAATTCATCTTAACTCCCCTTTAAACCCCGCAAATACCCTTTTTTGGCTTAAAAACCCTTTTTCCCTCTATTGATTCCCTCTTTAGCCTTAAAATCCTCTTTTTCAGCTGAAAAACCCACTTTTTACTTTGTAACAGGCCTAGCCCCTCTCGGCCCAGCCCCTTAACCACTTCCCCTCCATGCGACCGGGCACCAAGACTAGGCGCTAAGCCCGCAGGCACTTATCACAATCGGAGGTCTCGCGGCGAGCGCATTTCTTTGTTAATCCATAAATCCCCGATGCGATTGTTTGTTGTTCTATGGAGCGCGGGTGGAATACCCACCGTCGATCTATACAGATCCGACGGCCCGACGCTAATCGCATTGCGCCCATCGTTTCTCCCCTTTCCTCCCTCCGATTGCCTAACGACCGTCGATCTGCCACCCTAATCAGACGGCTATCGTGCACTTCGTTCCAATCGCAATCAGAATTTCTCCCGTGTCCCCCATTGCCTCCGCCCAATTGTAATCCTCCAATTCAATCATAGCCATCCATTTGATCAGATCCAACGACCCTCATTCCTCCCGTTCTGCTTCTTTGCCCCCATCTATCTTCCCGCCGATTTGATCTCCGCCGTTGATTCCCTTCGAGATCCAACGACTGGCGCTCAATCGTGCCGTCATCAATCGAAACTTTTTAAAGGTGTCACCTTTTGACTCTCCCGATTGCGATCCGTCGATGCAATCATGGTCGTCCATTCAATCCAGATCGACGGTCTATGCTGCATCACGCCCTCCATCAGATTCCTTCATCGGAACCTCTATTAGCTTCACCTTTCAATCTCCGCCGTTAATCTCCTCCTGAGATCAACGATCCAAAGCTAATCGCCCTTTGCCCATGACCGGGTCCCACATCAAGCCCCCTTTCATATGTTTTCGAGTTTCCTTTGTATTTCGATTCGAAGGCCCGAATTATAATTTTTTATATTAAAACATTATATCATTACGCCCGAAATTTGAACTTTAATACTTTCACATTAAATTTCATTGCATATCGACCATTTCCACTGTTTCACTGCATTTCTCCATCACATTCCATTGCATCCACCGTTCCTCCACAGCAATTTTTCCACCATCGCCCTGGATTGTTTATTTCATTGTGTAGGGTTTACAGAGTGAGATTTCACTCTACCTCTACAGTCACGACCACTGTGGATGAAAGTGGAGAGAGGCCATTACAGCAGCGGCCAAGTGAAGTAGCAGAAACAGATTTAAGGGATTTGGGCCTATAAATTGAATATTTAGAGCCTAATCTCGTATTCAAAGGATAAATACGCGGTTTGAAGACCTGAAGAGCACACGCAAAAGCCAGGTCCGTGTTTGAATATCTGTAGGATGTTTTTCTCCAGGTAGTACATCTTCCCATTAAAGTAGTGGATATAAGCCTATCGGCGTATATCAACCACATTGGTAAATGTGGTTGTAAATATATTTTATATACGCCTATCGGCGTATATCAACCACATTAGTAAATATAATGTGGTTGTGCTAGTGGTATCTATTTCACTGGTCCTCCCTAGTGTTTAGATAGTATGCCTCAAACAAGAGCAGGTTCTTCTACGACAACTGATATTCCTCCTAGAAAAAGAGGAAGGAAAACAAATTCATAGACCTTGGAAACTATGGCTACGATTTATGAGGAAACAACTCCTGAAGATATTAAGAGTTCACTTGAGACATGGGAACAAGATTCTGAGGAAGATGGTATGGATATCAGTGAGAAACAAGCTAGAATAGAATTCATCCTGGACCCGGCAAGTACAAGGGGGAGAGTCTCCCTATTTCAACAGAGTGTGAAGACCTATTGGAAAATTAAATGTGTCCTAGCTAAAGCTTTGATGAGCCTACAAGAAAAGGAGGTTAAATCGCATTCTTCAGTGCTTTTCGAACTCTAGGCTATGAAGCAAGAAATGCGGGAGATGGCGAAGGTTCAACACCAACAAAATACTCAAATTGGTAACATTGAGCAACAACTCAGATTGCTTCAATCAGAGGTCTCTTCTATTTCTGCAAAAGCTCCAAAAGAATCATCTGATGGATAATCAGATTTATGTGTTACTTCATTTTTTAATGACTTTAAATAGTTTTTATCTGTTTAGTTCATTATGTAATTTCTTTGGACATTGTTGTGATAAACTAGAGGCCACTAGAAGACAGAAACAATTTCAATTTTGGTCTGCATTTAACCCTTTAAGGTGGCCAACAGACCTGGTTTCCTTAAGGCAGGTTGAGGCACCTTGCAACTGATGTATTTATTTTTGCAACTTGCTCTTATAATAGAAATGGCTAGGTACTACGAAATTTACAAAATAAAATAAAATATGACAATTAGACAGTTTATTATTCATTCAATTGCAATTACCTATAACTAAAAATTATAATTTAACTAAAAGCGGTATCACCAAATTCAATATAAAAAATAAATAAAGAAAATACTCAAATTGCAATATATATAAAATTGTGAAATATTACATCATTTAAATAATATAAATAGTATACACCAAATTAAATGTAATATATATTAAAATATAAAGAATAGTGAGATACAATATTTAGATTTAACTAAAATTATTTTCCGAAAGGATTTAACTATTGATAATGCTTTTATATCGGGGAATCTTTAAAAACCCAAAGAATCCCAAGAACAAAAAGAGGTTTGCTTGTTTACAACAAATACAAAATTATAAACTAGCATGATAAGTAAAAAAACCATGTATAATTCTTAAAAGTCTAAAAAAGCCATAAGCAATACAAAAATATAACTGAATGCTATATATATATATATAAGCAGTTTCCATACCGGGAGTCTTAAATAACCACAAAGATTGTGGATGTTAAAGTTGTAGTTGTTTAGGACAATGGCCAGTGGGATTTGAATTCTTTGTCTTACAATAAGTGAGCCTTTTTGAATTTTTTCAAGGAAAATATAACCTTTCTTTACCTGTAATCATGTTTTTGAGAGAGAGTCTACCCTACTATTCAATTCCCTATGAAAATTTTGGACGGATAAAATATGTAAATGTCCCCTCAACACCTAAATTCTATCTAGACAACACTGTAGGAGAAGTGCTCACGGTTTTCTCTTACCATTCAACTAATCAATCACAACCTTTGAGTCACCATATAAATGAAAGGAAACTAAATCCATTGATGTAGTAATATATATAATAGCCCAAACTGCTATGACCTATGCTCTTGTATTGGAGCTACTCCCTGCATTCAACCGTAATTGTATAGAAATATTACTAGGCAGGGAGATATGGCTGCCACAACTACAGGAGCCCAGTTTTTGAGGCCCGTCAAAGTAACCATTGTACTTTGTCACAGGAGCATCCAAACAGGGATGAAGCACACCTTAATAGTTGGTAAAGGGTGATGATAGTCATAAAAGAACCTCGGGATCTGAGGAATAATCCAAAGGATGTTGAAATGAAGGCCCTCAAAGATCCTCTTGTTGCGGACTTTTCAAATTCCACACACTATGAAGATTGGAAAAAAATTAAAAGGACCCATATTATGAACCCACTAACCAATATTGGTTTCCAGAAAGAAAATGGGCATGAATTCCCAAATATTTAGAGTTTGTACGAACTCCTCCCATAAGGCTCTAGAGAAGCCATGGGAAAAGAAAAGATGGTGTACAGACTCTGATACTTGTATACATAGGATACAAATGTTTGGACCTTTGAATCCATGATGAATCAAATTCTCTGAGTTCAATATCTTGTTGTCCAGAGCCAACCACATGAAAGACTTTATTTTTGACGGGATAAACCATTTCCAAATTAAATTCATCCACCATTTAACACTAAAAATATTGGCATGCTCATTGATAACATCATAAGCTATCCTAGTTGTGACCTGACCTATGCCAACATTCCCAAGCCAGATTGTCACGTCCCTCCTATTATTGAGAATGATCCCATTGCATGATAATTTTGAGACAATGTCATTCCATTCATAGGTCAAAGAGTCCCGAAGACTCAAGTCATGTGAGGTATACATTTTCCATTTTTTTCAATCTTAAGCATTAGGCATATAAACATAACAAACATTCAAATGAGTGATTAGGTTGGAAGACAGTTTGTAAAAAATCTCCCCCCCCAATGAAAGATTTAGTGCTCAGACATACATTATCTCCCCAACGAACTTTCCAAGCAATCCATCTTCTGATCCAAGGTATTGAATCTAGCATACCTATCCAAAATTTGGATCCGCCATCATGCCATACCAAATCCAATTAGTAAAAGCTTGGTTTTTTAAATATTTATCTACAATGAGGTTGCTCCAGGTGCCAACACCACTCATCACCCTTTGAATAATTATTATGGGAAGAGCAAGAGAAAAACAGTTGAGGTTCTTAAAACCCTAACTTCCACATTTGCTTCTCTTTGATAGCGACTCCCAATTGGCTAGATGGAATCCACCATTTTTCTTATGTCATGTTGAAAGAAACTTAAAAATAGATTTTTTGATCCTCCTCAAAGTAGTTTTTGCAACTTTTGATAATAAGAGTCAGTAGACATTCATACTCTCCAAGACCAATTTCACTAGTGTCATCCTCCCATGAATGGATAGCCACCTATTACACCACAAACTAATACGTTGTTCAATGCGGTTGTGAATCCAAAACTAATCCTCCGTCTGGTAACAATTGGACTTGCTCTAATTGAGTCACCTTATAAGGAAGGAATGTGGTAATAGAATCACAAATGTCAGCAAGAACATTATATTAAAAAAATGAGGATTTAATCACATTGATCAACATACCAGAAGTATTACAAAAGGATGAAAAAATCGCAGTGTATGGCCTCCACTCAACAACAGTTCCATCACCAAAGATCAGGACATCGTCAACAAAAGCAAGTGTGTGCAGAAAATGTGTTTTGAAACCTTGATACCTTTGATATCACCATTTGCTTTGGCATATTTTATCATTTTTCTTAAACCCTCAATGACCATCAGAAATAATAGAGGGGATAGTGGGAAACCATATCATAGACCATGATAAGCAGTAAAGAAGGTCGTGAGAGAGCCATAAATGAGAACTGCAAAATTTGTCGAGGTGATAAAACCCATAATCCAATTCGTCACTTTCCAATCAATACCAGTATGGAGTAAGAGCCTCAAAAGATCCCAATTTACCCAGTCATAACCCTTCACCAAATCCATCTTGAGAATCATGGCTCTATTATTTTTTTTTTTGATAGAATGAATGGATTCCTAGGCCAACCCAATTGCGTCATGAATGAGTCTATCAAGGAGGAACCCAGTCTACTCAAAAGAAATAGATGAATATAGGACACTATGAAGCTAGTTAGCCACAACTTTTGAAATAAACTTGTAGATCATGTTTCACAAGGAGATTGGTTGAAAATCATTAAAGGAAGAAGGATTCTAGCACTTTGGAATAATTGCAAGAAAAGTGGCATTTATAGCCCCATAAACCTTACCCGAAATGTGAGCCTCTTCCACAAAATTTATCAATTCATGTCCAAGCAGGTCAAAAAGGCTAAATAAAACTCGACAAACTGCCCATCTGGACTAGGGCTCTTATATTTTGCAAAGGAATTAAGAATAATCTTTAATTCATCCATTGAAATTGGTGCCCCAATCTTGGCTGAGTCCTATAAAACTATAGGGAGGTGTTATAGGACCTTGAATGGTTCTTGCAAAGAACAGTCACCAGGGTCCATAAAAATGCTAGAGAAATTTCCAATAGCAACATTCCCAAGCTCCTGTTGAGAGTATATCCTTTTACCATTAGAGTCCTGCAAATCCCATATAGCATTTTTTATTCTCCTGAGTGAAGAAAACATGTGAAAAAAACTTGGTATTCCCATCACCTTCTTTGATCCATATGGCACGAATTTTTAATTATCATCTTCTCTCCTTGGCCTTAAGTAATTTAGCCCTCCTTTCAACCAAGGTTTAAGGGCAACTGGAAAATTTGAGGAAAAGAAGGAAGATTGGCATAAATTTATAGATGTTATCAATGTTTTAATATTGAAATCTTATATTTCCAACAATCCATAGCAAATAGGGAGTGTTTAGTATGACAACCATGCAAAATATCCTTGGCCAGAGCATGGAAGGATACATATTTTAACTAGGAATGATTGAATTTAAAAGGTGTTCAATGTCCAAAACCATTAAAATCTAACCAGAGGCAAATACGAAGATGGTTAGAAATGATATTAGGACATATCCAGAAGCAATATTTTCCAACCCTCGTAGTCAATGATTCAGCAATGAGAAACATGTCCAACCTTTTAGCGGCCCCATCAACATCATTTTTTCCATTACTTTAGGTAGCACCCAAAGGGATAGGGTGGGCATTAACAATATTTGAATCCAAGATAATTTGAGAAATCATCTCTGAGAAAGGATATGGACGAACCGATTAGATCGAGATCTTAGATACAAATGTAGTAAATTTAGGTCCCTCACTAATATCAAGTTTTGATAATTGAGGATTCCACTACGTGGTAACATTTTCTACAACTATTCATAGTCCCAATAAGGGCCATACCAAATAACCATTACAACACGAAATTCAAAACCTCTGAGGAAGCTACCATAATGATATCAACCAGAGATGAGAAAGGTCACAAAGAGACATATTTTGGATTCTAAATAATAGAATGGTCACCCAAACACCCATCAACATCCACCACATAAAAATACCAGTCAGTGAAAATTTTAGATAGTGAGTCTATAACTTTTGAAGCAGGAAAGATTGTTTCCTAGAATAGGATAATACATGGAAGATGAACTCCAATATGTCTCTGAAGGGAACAAGCACTAGAGAAATTTTGAGTTCTAAAATGGGCCTCAAAACAAAAATATACAACCAAAATCAACTTTATAAGAACTAATACGATTAAAAAAGATGATGTCAACCATGGGGGATGATTCACCATTTTTGGAGTAAACAAGTAAAAAGATTTTTAAAAATAAAATAAAATAAAATAACTACTCTTTCAACTCCACCTTACGATTTTACTCAAATTTAAAGTGATAGCACTCGTCAGATGCAAAATTCAATTCCTCATCCAAGGTGTACCCATGTTTCATACTTTTGATAGACGTGGTACATGAAAATTGAGAAATAAGTGAAAAACGTGAATGCAATCACATTTCTCATTTTTTTTAAGGCTCATTTTAGACCTCAAAATTTCTATAATGTTTTGGGAGGGACCACTATTCCTTTAATTATCATGGACATTATAATCAATGTAAACCCTGGGAGGAGGGAATATGTGATCTAAGGTCCCTCTGATACTCTAGGGAAATGGGAATATCAGAGAGATAATCATGAAGTATATTATCGCGACCTAGAAGCTAATTGGAAGGTTTCTTATTACGAATAGTTACATTCTAAAAAGTGGGGAGGGGAGTAACCTGGGAAATGGGAACACAGAGGAGTTATAGATCCAAACATAGTTTCTGTCTCCCACTACGAACCACCCTCCTACACAATGTAGCGAGGGGGAGGGGTTTTTGGTCTAAAATATCTCTTAGCTTGACATGCCACCTTTAGATGCCCAATTTGGTGACATACAATGCATGTGAAGGGCACCTTCCAAAATTAAAACCTCTGGTAGAAGGAGAAGTCCCCCAAAAATATGTCCAGTTACTTTAGTAAACACTTAGCCATATCCATCTCCATCAGGACCCATAAGATCCTTTTGTCAAAAGCCACCAAATATTTCTCATCAAAATAAATGAAGTGCCCAATGCAGTCTGCAACTCGTGTAACAACTAGCTTGGTCCATAACTCAAGTGCGAATCTAGCCAATTTTACCCATAAACGCTAATATTTTAGCTTATCCACCAATAGTTTAAATCCCACACTCTAACATTGAAGCCATATGTAACCCCTCTCGAGCACCCAGGCCTACTTAAAAACCATTAAAATTTTGATCTGGATCTTGGAGGCTAAGACCCATGACCCATGCATATAGAGAAAGGAAGGGAGAAAATAGTGAAAAACATTGAAAAGAAATGCATGTAACAATGGGAAATCAAATAATTATTTATTCAAATGGAGAAATAGTTTTATTTACTTCGTAGTGGATCTCTCCATCCTTTTACAAAATGAGGCTTGTTATTTATAATCTTTTTGGATTATAATACCATGGGTAAATACTATGAGTAAATTTCATCGATTAATGCCCCTTTCCATTCGGATCAATCCTCTCCCCTAAGGAAGCAATGGTCCCCATTACGTGAAGTTCCCTCCTGAAAAACCTTTGTTGAATATGAGTGAATGAATATGAGAGTTTTGTATGGTTGACCCATCATTGTGGGTTTGTGGATGACCCAACACCAAGCGTTGTTGAAGACATGGGTTTTGCATGCTTGACCCATAACTATGGGTTTGTGGATGATCCTTAACCATGATGAACAAATATATAAGGATAGAGATACCCTATAATGCTTGTGAGTCAACTATGATACTGACAATGTGCGACCTAGCAAATGAACTTTGATGGAAATGGTTTTGTTTGATTGACCCATAACCATGGGTTTGTGGATGACCCATAAACATGATGAATGAAGATTTGAGGATAGATATACCATGTAATGCTTGTGGGCCATCTATGATGTTGATAGTGTGTGACCTAGAAAATTGACTTTCATGGCAAGGGTTTTGTGTGGTTGACCCATAACACTGGGTTTGTGGGTGACTCATAACAATGATGAGATAGTTAGCTTGTTGTTCTTCCTAGTAAAAATCTAGTGGGTTTTGGGTGGCTTGTCTTTGGAAATTCTGACAGGTATCATTGTAATAACACTATCAAGAAATCCAAGTGCTTATGCTATGATTAAATGGAACATCCTTTCTAGGTAAGCCATCTCACCCATATAATTTGAAGGTGGTTCCACTCCAACAACTTAGAGCCAGAATAACATGATATATGATAAGGATACATTATGATTGAGGATAAAGATGAACCTTGATGATGAATATATTGAGGGAAGTGAAAACCATATCCCAACATGTATGAAATACTGAAAGTAGTGAAAGCATTATATCCAAGTATGTAGTTCACTTGGCGCTTACAAGTTTATCTAGGGCGAGTATGAGTAATTGGTATTATTCCACATTGAACAATTTGAGAAGTATGACTCAAATAATTGGCACGTGCTAAAAGTAAAAATTATAAGGCTGTAACATGCTACATGTTTCTACCTCCACTTGCTTCTACCTCCACTTTCTTGTAGAAAAATCTATATAGAGTGTATAGAGTGTATGGATGTAATGAATAAGGTGATTTTGGCAATAAAGAGTAGATGAAGTCATCAACATAGAATGTCTGAATTATCCATGTAGGGTTTGCAAGATCTATTGTTTGGATAATTATATGATCAAATTTTCCTCTTGCAATTCTAGAAACATTCGCGTATTGTATAGCATAAAAAACCATTATTGAGCATTACAATATCTTCAACACCGATATCTACTTCACCAAACTTGTTGAGATATCCTGCCATTGCCATTAGTGCCACAAACCACATAAGGGTGTCCCAAGCAGTACCGATTCATCCACACACTCCTTCCATGTTAAAACACCTATGCAGAGAAAGGACAAACAAAGCAAGGATTGCAGTAGCGATGACATCCACCTTCAACATTGCCCCAAATATCCAAAGGTCGACCATGACCAACAATGTGGCGTTCATGATGATCTCATTCTTGGTCATTGGCCCTATTTTTTTTCACCTTCTCCTTGGAGATCTTCTTGATTTTGTACATCCCTATCAACCATGGATGGATGAGCAGTTAATTTATGAGGATGTTTCATAGAATTTCCTTTATGATAACATGCATTTCATATGTCAAAGGTAGGGCAAGTCTTACAGTGCCATCCCTGCCCTATCTGGATGTCATGGTGACATATGTTACATGTAGTTACAAAAGAAAGTGTTTTCCAATTATGAATATGATCGAAAACCATCATGGAAGAATGTTTCTCACGACACAATGTATTATACTAGTAGTGATTTCCTTGACAAAGGCTTAAGAAAGCTTGACGAGTGTCGAAATATTCACTTTCCATAATATCCTCTTTATCCTTGGTGTCTATTGGAACATTTATCACCACAATTTGAGAAATCATGTGCATTTCCATACTTTAACATGATGCATGTCCCTCTCATCGATCTTTCATTGTGCCTCATAACATGTGAAAAGCCCTTTTTTGTCAACGTTGCTTCTTCAAGCCACACATCCTTCGACGCAAGCAAACATGGAGGGGATCGTTGCCGCAAGGAGTGCTTTGCTGAACACCCATTTGTACCCTAACCCCAATGTTGAGCTGCCAAAGAGGGCCACAAATTGGTTATTGAGGCTAGATTGGTGGCAGTGGTTACTACAACATGGTCATGACCGCATCGAATGCCAAAAACCTCCGAAGAAAACCTAGCCCAAACAACGATTGTGTTGTAGGCAACTTGATACTTTGCTTCAAGTGGAGGATTACAAAGTTATTTGACCATGAATTTAGTGAAAAACCCACATCATAGCATCCATGGGAAGTGACAATGTTGTTTTAAGGGATTTTATTATTTCTCTAGTAACAATAATTTGATGATTTTGCAAAAAAGGAACAAGTGTAGCATCAGTGGCGTAGCTAAGACATAGTTGTATCGGATGACTGCATGAGGAAGAGGGTCATCCTCACATGTTCTATTAACAACGTTTTTAGTGAGGAAACTCTTAGAAGGTTGGGTCAGCTCATCATCAATTTGAGTAAGAAAATGATTGAATTACAGAAGGCAAAAAACAAGGAAGTTGGTAGTTCCATAGACTATTTTTAGTCTGGTAAATGTTAACATCATTCATTTATGGTAAACCCAAACATAAGAACTCAAATTTAATCTCTATCTCACTCGTAAAATCTCTCCCTAACATGGTATTCAATAGAGTGAATGTGATTCAACCCTCTTCAAGTACACAATGGATCAACCATTTAGAAACCCTAATTTCCATGAATTTGTAACATGATACCATTCATCTATATCTTAGAGGCTAAGATCCATGACCCATGCATGCAAAGAAAGATAGAGAGAAAATAGTGAAAAACATTGAACATAAATGCACATAACAATGGAAAAGCAAATAATTCTTTATTCTTTATTCAAATCGAGAAATATTTTTCTTTACTTTGTAGTAGATTTTTTTATACTTTTACAAAATGAGACATATTATTTATAGCTTTTTTGACTTACAATACCATCACTAACCATTATGAGCCAATGTCACTTTCTATATAAATCAAGTAAATTACACTACCATAAATAATTATTATGAATAAATATCATGAATAAATACCATAAACCAATGCCATTTTCCATTCAAATGAGATATCCCTCATCGAAAAAAGGAAATGGAGTCATTGATGAAACCAATGGACATTGATTCATGTAACAGAGTGACAATACCCAACAGAGTTTCCAGTTTGCCATGACCCATGTTTTAAATGTAGAAGAAATGACCCATCAAGGCATGAGCATACAGACTTGACGCTCTGTTGAGATAAGTTTTAACAAGGTGACTGATCTCTTGAAAAAAAAAAATGCAGATAATTTATGTGTTCCGAACCAGAAAAAGACAATGCCGTCAAATTTGTTGATGGTATGGAATCCTTATCCTCACCATGGCATCCTGGATGTTTGAAGCAGGGTATTGGTCCACCCGTTCCACTACCATGTGATTCGAGGAAAATAATGATCACTTCTTTCCACGCTCGCATCCACTCCACATGTAACCCACTTTCCCGAGCAGTCGTTATCATTCTGTTTGCAGTCACTTTAGTTACTATTTTAGTCACAGTCGTTACGCACGTAGCTCAGTACCCTTTAAGCACGGCACGACACGTAAACCAATGATATTCAATTACAGCACGGCACGCATCATTTCAACACATGGTTTTTCAATTATTTTTACATACAGCAGGGCATGCATCATTTCAACGCACAACCTTTTAAAGTTTTCATTTTTGGATCCAAGGGATATTACTTTTAGTCGCCAATTAATAGATTCCATATATTAAAACCTTTTTGGATCATGGGATATTCCTGTTAGGGCCAATTAATAGTTTCCATATATTTTTAATTATATTGAGGGTTGGAAATTCAAATTTAATTTAATTATAATTATAACAAGGTTTGAAATTTGAAATTTATTTTTATTTATCAAATTTAGAAATTTGATGATGGATATTTGTTTTCATGTGTGATACTTTGCAAGTGTTAATTTGTTTTATATACAATTGAAAGATAAGTTTGAAAGTATATTTTTAATTATATTGAGGGTTGGAAATTTAAATTTAATTTAATTATAATTATAACAAGGTTTGAAATTTGAAATTTATTTTATTTATCAAATTTAGAAATTTGATGATGGATATTTGTTTTCATGTATGATACTTTGCAAGTGTTAATTTGTTTTATATACAATTGAAAGATAAGCTTGAAAGTAGTAATTTTCCTAACAAACAAGCACAATGATTTATTAGTCTAGTTCTATAGTAACAAAAATATACAAAGGTTCAAGTAATCGTTAGAAAGCACAACTTCCTAAAAATGAAGTTCTACATTTAAAAAAAATATAAATTGAAAAAAGAACAACACTTAAGAAAAATACCAAAAATAATATGAAAAATTCAATATATTAAACAATTAATATCTTAAAAAATATAATTATAAAACTTAAATTTAGATCTTGGCATACCATCTAAAACATACTTGATTATTTATAATTATTTATTTCACATGACAAGGCCTTGCTCAACCCCACCTCGTGGAGCTTGATGGTCAATGATTGGGCGAGAGTGAGAGTTGTGCGAGAGTTCAATTGTCATTAGCCAGATTGAGTGCACATATACTTTCTCTGTAAATTACTTATTAGAATTTAAACTTCTCATTAAACTTAGTATGACAGTCAACCTAGATACTTACATTAGATTTTTTTTATTTTTTTCAAAAAAAATATATATATTGTTATATATGTTTTAATTTTTTTTTGTGTAATATTAAATTTCAAGTTTAGTCATAATGAATAGATAATTGATTGAGGCGTAGTTTTTAAATGTTTTATTTTGAAGTTTTTAGCTGATTTATAGCTTGAATCTAGCAAAAAAATTCTAATCAAATCTTGATTTATGTTATTTAAATTAGTTTTTTATTGTATATAATCTGAATTTAGCAAAAAAAAAAAAATGGTTAAATTTTAATTTGTGTTGTTTAAACTAGTTTTTTTAACTATATCTATGAATTCAACACCTTCAAAACTCCTAGAGCACTTTTATTGTGAAGAGTTAACCCATCAAACTTGTGATTTAAATGAATTTTTATTAAATAAATTAAATAAAAAATAAATCAAAAAACTTTTCAAAAAATCACACTTAAAAACAACACATCAAAAAACTTTTCAAAAAATCACACTTAAAATCAACACAATTTATTGAACTATTTATAATAAATTAAGAAAAATTTAAACCATATTTAATATTAATTTATTAAATATCACTGTAACAATAAAAATATCCACCAACATCTATAAACAAACATTATTGAAGGGCCAAAAAAAACATTCGCAATTCTTTGATCAACCATTATTTCTAAAACTATAACTCAGTTAATGCACATTACAATATATACTACCCCCTATTTTGTATTGAGTAATATCCGGTGCATTAATAAAAACTATAGCTCCATATATTGATTGCCAGCCCTTTTCACTACCAATTATTTTAGACTGTGGGCCCCAACCCCAAGGTTATGCACTGCCAATCATTAGAAGCGGTGGGCTCCAAGGTTTTCGTTCGTTCTGAGATGGGTCAAACGTAGGTCCTGTTTCGGTGGAGGGAATATGGATAGCTATTCATTCCCTTTCCCACTTAGAATGGATTTCTTGCTTATTCCACAGGCAAGCGCAGTGGCTGCCTATATATATGTGCCGATACATATGCATTGAACACACACGGGCTAACCAAATACACGTTGCATTTTGAATTGCTTTGAATGGCCGCTGCTCTCCTCGGTTTCTCCTTTGCCTCTCCTTTCGACAAGTCGAAGGCGAAGGCCAAGATTGGGAATGAAGGGGTGGAAAATAAAAAAGAAGAGGAGATGAGGGATTTGAGATTGATAAACAAGCGACTCCTGCAGCAGTTGGAGGAGAGCCGAAGGCAGCAGGCGCAGATGCGGGCGGAGCTGGAGGAAACGAGGGTCCGCCTTCTCACTCTAAGGGAAGCGGAGGAGCGGCTGTGCAGTCAGCTTGGAGAGTTTGAAGCAGAATCTGTGGAACAAGCGCGGGCTTACCATCAGGAGATCATTTCTCTCACTGAGCGTCTCAAACACGCGGAACACCTCATTTCTGCGGCCAATAATGACATCCAACGCCGTCGCTGAACGTGTGTGTGTGTGTGTGAGACACTATGCAATATTTGTTTTCATTCTTTGCTCTAAACACAACATATAGGCTAATGGGCTCGCTTAAGGAAATTGTGTTGTTGCAGCCACAGTCGGTGTCAATTTATTCTTATGTGACCGATCAGTAAGCTGCATATGTATAGGTTTGTGAATTCAGAAGCATTAATTTGTTTGAATTTGCGAATTAGCAGAATGACTGTGGCTTGTAATTGCTAGGCAGTTGGGTTTGTCGTTGAGCCGTAGAAAGTTGGGAGTTTAACTGCACTCATGTTTTGTACTGCTACTTCCCCATCATGTACCGAACAGATTGACCCCACTGCGGCTCCGGGGAAAGGAAAGTTTCAGTAAAGTGGTTTGTAAATCATTATTATTCTAAGCTGTAATATATATTTCTTCGTTTTGGTTTTTAAGACTTTTTCTACTTGGCGAAGAAATTGTTCGTTCAGTGAAGGGAATACGCTTGTTCCAATATTCAAAGTGGAGTGATATGCTTGTTTGGGTTTTAGTTGTAGCATATTCAAAGAGGAGGAATCATTTGATTGCGTTGTCGGTGAGGCACAAGAGGAACTCCCTTTTCATTATTTGAAGGCAAGGAGCATTTCAAGGCAACACTATTTTGTGTGAGAGAAAATTCTATTTCTAACTATTAAAAGTCAAAAGCATGTTCGATAAATAATTGAAAGGTTAAAAAAAGTATTTTGTGTAGAAGAGAAAAATTCTATTTTTACTTGTTAAAAGTCAAAAGCATCTTTGGACACATGAAAAGATAATTTTTTTTGGCTCGGCAAACAGGTTGTAAAAGTGCACAAGGCACACGGGTGGTTACAACTTAGCATTTTGGGACGGCTCCATGTGCCTCAGCGCTCGCACGAATGAAAATCTAATTTTTTTGGCATTTTTTGTTCTGGTCGTGCGCTTATGGAAACCCCAAATTTCGTGTGTGAGCACCCATGGAAGCACGTTTGGGCGGGCTGGGTCATGTCGTGTGTGGGCGCTCAAGCACACAAGGTCGTGCCAAAACTGCTAAGTTGTGACCGCTTGTGTGCCTTGTGCATGTTTGTGCAACAATTTTGCTCGACATTCCCTCGTGCCTTTGTTCGGGTCGTGTGCCCATGGAAACACCAAAATTTATTCGGGCGGGTCGGATCGTGCCATGTGTGGGCGCCCATGGAAACACGTTCGGGCGGGCGAGGTAGTGTCATGTGTAGGCACCGAAACACACGGCACCGTGCCAAAAATGCTAAGTTGTGACTCCATGTGTGCCTTGTGCACATTCGTGTGATCCTATTCCTAAAAAAGCTATTAAAATATATATATTTTAATTTTTTTACTTAATTTTTTACGAGGGGAAATTTATTATAATTTAATTTTCAAACCAATACTAGGGACCATGATTACTAGATGTTATTCATGAATGGTGTCTAACTCATTACTATTGTTCAAGGAAAACCACACCACTTGGAATTACCCTTTAATATTATGTAATGGAGCAAGTTTCCACTAACTCTATGTAATGAGGCAAGTTTCCACTCTTACCAAATACCCAACATCATTAAAGAATTTCATATGATTAACAACAGTAAATTTTTTTTTAACAAAATTGAATAAATTTATTTTAATTTCAAAATAATTGTCTTTTAAAGTGATAAGACATAATGATGATCAAAATTTTAGAGGAGGTTTTTTAATTTTAGAGATGTACTTTAATTTTATAGTGTTAGTATTATGGAATAGGTTAAAAATTGCACATCTTCCTCAAGCAATCAATATATTACTTTTTTATACCACATATATAAAGATTTTTTTTTTATATAATATATAAAAAGTTGAGAAGAAATATATATTTTTGTGTGGATACTGAAATGATTTATTTAAGATTGACGTTGTATTTTAATTATGTTGGTCTTACTTTGATATTAAAATATGAATAATTAATTAAGAAAAAAAACATTTAATGATATGAGAATATTTAATTTTTAATATTTACTTTAAAAATAAAAAATTAATAAAAAATATTTTTATTAAATTAGATATAAATAATATTAATATATTTTTTAAATTTCATATTAATATTTTTATTAAATAATAATAATAATAAAATCATATATTAAATTTTTGATTGATAATAATAAAATTATAAAATAATAAAAAGAAAATTATATATTAATTTTGTATTTTCATTTATTATTTATAAAGATAAAAATAAAAAATTGATATTATGTTTAATATTTTAATTAAACATAATATTAAAATATTTTTTATTATGAATATTTATTTAATTTTTTATTTTTCAATTTAATATTAATAATAATAAAAAATTATACATTACATTTTTTTATTTTTAATTATATTATAATGAGAAGTCTAATTAATAGATAAAATGATTTTTTAAAATATTTTTTTAGTTAATTTTCTCTAAAATCCAATAAATATCTGTAAGAATTATAAGTTTAAATTGTTTAACATGCAAACAATAAGAAATAAAAATTTTGATTGAAAATTACATTAGTCTATTCTAGCCAAAAAAGTTATTTAGTTTATTAATATTGATGTAAGTTGATTGTTGTACTAGAAATTTCTAGTAAACACTTCACCATCTTCAAAAACATAAAGCAAACTATCATTATATAAAAATAAAAAATTAATATATAAATATTTTATTTTAATAATATATTGAATTTTTTTATTCATAATTAAAAAACATTATTTATTTTATTTTATTTTAATATAATACCAATTTTAATCTTTTATCTTTTACATCAATAAAAATAATATAAAAGAATGTAATTCATATAGAAATGTTAATTAAAAAACCCCGAGCAACACCAAACAAAATTAAAACCAAGCAAAAGGCAAACTCACATTTGTTTATTTAACAATTAGATTGATGTGAAAGGTATTGGACTTATTGAATTGAGTCTAAAATATCGATGATGTGGCCTAGTTCATATTCTTTTTTATTACGACTAATCTTTACGCAATATTTTAATCTATGGTTGAGAATTATTATATATTATTTTAGTGAATATTTTATATATATTATTTAAGTATAAGATTTGATAATTTTTTTGAAGTCTTAGGCTAGGCTTTATACCAAATCTATTACTATGATCATAATTTAAAAATATATCTGATAATTTTTAAATGAGATTTAGTAATAATTCGGGATTTGAGAAGGGTTGAGGCATTTTAAGGTATATTTGGGTGGATTTTTATTTCAAGAATATTTTAGATTAATATTTTACTTGTGGGAATTGAATTTAAGTGGGGAGGAGAACCAATAATTTACTCAATAATAACTTGTGATTTAACAAAAGCCAATGCATAGTAAGGCACACAAAAATGGACCTCTATCCTCGGGGCATCTACCCTTCTAATCTTATCATAGTAAGTCAACATATTGCTTGTGGGAATTGATACTAAGTGGGGAGTTGAGTGGACCTCTATCCTAGGGGCATCTACCCTTCTAATCTTATCATAGTAAGCCAACATGTTGCTTGTGGGAATTGATACTAAGTGGGGAGAATGACAACCCATCCAACTAACCTCCTGAGTTATAAAACTCAGGCTTAAAAAAAAAAAAAAAACATGATAGTGGGCTTTGATCCACTTAGGTGTGTATGGATTCAAAGGTCATTTAATTGGGCAACTCTCCAACCAAATCTACCAAGCCTACAAAAAGATCAAATTTCTTGAGGTGTAATTCTCTTTTAGAGTGAAAAGAGATTTGATCCCTCTATATACTTGGTAGAAAAATAGATGTAGGCTAGTATAATCTCTCTGAGTCGAACCACATCTTATACTACTACCTCAAAATGTCCTAATATCTCCACTAACTAGATTTTAAGTAAGAATAAAAAAATCCTCAATTTTTACTAATAAATCCAACCTCTTTAGACTTAAAAAAAAAAAAAAACATTAAAATAAATTTTGATTAACTTCTTTTTATATAAATAATCAAATTTTATTTTTAAATTAAAATAAATAAATTTCCATACCTATTCAATTCATAAATTAATTGATATATTCCGTATAAAAAAATATATTACAACAAAATCTTAACCCAAATTAATTAGAATAATATCTCACCCTAACTACCCACTTGGGAAAAATTATTAAGACATTAGATTATCTAATACTTAATGATCAAAAAGATCTTAACCTTGGGATGCCACATACAATTAGATAAGCTTCATGATTATGATTCAAAGCCCAAGGAAATCAGTTATAATAGCTACTCACGTATTTATCTCCGAGATCCCACGTTGAGAGTCATCAATTATTTGTGATAACTACTCATTTGTAATGAAAGGAAACCCCAGAATTCTGAACGCTTACGCATAAACAACCATCAAAAGGCCAAGTTGGCATAATATCAACAAAAACAGTGGGAATCCACCACCTCCAAGAAAAGTGAACGATGATATTCTAACCTTAGCCAATGCATTCGTTGGCAATTTTTATTTTTATCAATCATTATTTTATATATTTGAGAAAAAATTGCTCAACTAAAGACACAACGCCTCAATCCCTTGCACTGGCATCACTTTCTATAAGTTACCAATTTGACCTCATAGAAGTAAGTTAATCTCGCCCTTTGAGAAGCTTGCATCAATCTCATTCCCTACCCTTACTCAATGCATTCGTTGTCAATTTTTTTAATCAATCATTATAAATTAGATTTATTTTTTATTTTTTTTAAATCACAAAAATTAATAATTTTGAGTATTTATTATCTTATATATCTTATAAATATGAGGGTTTGGAGTATGCCTTAAAATTGTTTTTGTTCGGCTAAAAGTTCATTTTCCTTGGATTTAAGGAAACAAGTTAACGATCCAAGGCCCAAAGGCATTTGGCAGGAGTGAAATCTTGCCCCCTTACGGACCAGTAGCTGGTTATTCTAGGCGGCACAATTTTACTTTAATAATGGTGATGAGTCAACATGCATTCACGAGTAGCAACCAGAGATGGTTGTCCTCAATGCAGGCTTCACAAATGAGTTATGATAGGTTTTCCCACCCTTAAAAAAAAATAAAAAATTAAATATGATAATTTTTTTTAGTGTCTCTAATAAGACTTCTTCAATGTTATGGGGAGTGTTTATTTTTTCTTTTTCCTGTTTTATTTTTTTATTTGTATTAATAATTAAAAGATAATATACAATGTACAATTATAATAGATAGAGAATCCTTATAGGAAAGTATTTTTGGCTATAACAGAAGCCTAGCTTGAACCTTTTGGTCCAATTTTTTTAAAAATAACATTGTTCTTGCATTATTCTAAATAAACTATAGATGCTATCAAGGAGACTCGGTCTACTAAGCTCTTGGCCAAGCTGGCATGGTCTGTTATAGAAATGCAAAAAACACAAATTGGATGTCATTTTCTATGTTCCTTCGGGCTAATATGGACTACCCTATAATGGAGTAGGAGGTTCAAGTTATTCTTCTAGCTCAGGATATTCCTTTAGCTCTTGGCATTGCACCTGGAATCGTGATTAAAATAAATCTTCCTTCTCACTGAGGATTAAGACCCATTCTTCCAACCTATCCATTCTTTCTAATATTTCGAACTTATCTTCTCTAATATCCTGCAAAACAATCTGGTGTAGAAGACATAATAGAGTGTGTATAGATACATGTGGCACAACATGTTCTTATGAGATGTCGAAGCCGCTACTTGCCAAATTTCTTTGTGTCTCCTCAGCTTCATCATTATGGGTGGAGCTTGCTATGTGTCAGGGGAGGTATGAAGAGAAGCCTTGAATGTAGCTCAGAATATATTGAAGACACTTAGTCCATGAGTCCCTCTTCTTGTAGTGCCTATATGAACACATGTACGCATCCTTTCCCTCACCATTTCTGATTGTAACGATGCTTGGATAGATTTTATGATGTTACAGTCACCCGTCACCACTCCCTCTAAGATAGAGCCATAAGGGAATATGTATATTGGGTGAAGGAACATTGAAGTTAAAGTAACTGTGGATTAATAACTAGGAGTGAATCCACCGATTCTACAATGAGCCACTCGAAGACCCTATACAAGAGGCCACCACCATAAGAGGACACCAATAAACCATAAAAATAACCAATTACCATGACAAGTGAAGACAACAAGGGGAAGAGCTCTATGTATGGACATTTTGTAGCTTGAAGTCCCAAGATTTCCAGAACCACTCATATTGTCGTGCACCCAAAAGTACCCTTTTGCTTTAAGCCTGAGATACAAATTTCCAATTCCAAACTAAAATATTACCATAGTAAATTCCCAAAATAGCCCAGTGATTGAGCCAACTAGTATCCTTAATGCAGTTGAATGAAAAATATTACCAATTGTACACCACTGGTTTTTCCCTACCAAATTTGAAACCACTTTAATGATCCACTTACCAAACTTCATTGCACAACATAACTGCAAATCAAGCACTCACACCTAAGTGGAATTTTACCTCTTTACAAAAATGAGGAAATTTGCTTTTCCTAAAGAAATAGAAAAATATATAGAAAAATGAATCAAATCAAGCTGAATGTGAATAACATCAAAAGAAACAAAGGTGGATTTTATTATTATTTTTATCTTTAGTAATGAATATATTATAAATATAAAAATATATTTACAAGAAAATTTCATAAGTATACTTTATATAGATAAAGAAACTCTCTTATTATCTCCAATATCCTCAATATATTACATTTTTTAAATTTAAAGATTTAAGAAATCACAATTTTAACCTTTATAAATACTTACATCTTCCATCATTTTTAATAAAATGTATAACAACATATAGAGTCAATTTTCTTTCTTCATTCATATTAGTAGGCTTTTATTTTAGTTAAGAATATCTACTTTTTTATACTTGCCAAAGTCATGATATTGTTGTTTTTTATTTTGGTTAAAATTTTTTGAATTTCAATTAATTTTAAAATTTTTAAACAAATTTTATAAAGTTTATTAAAATTTTGAAAAAATAAATATTGTATTGAATATTTTGAAAATTAAAAAATAATTTTAAAATTTTAAAATGTAAATTGTTTTTTTTTTCTAATTGGTTGATGGCTAATTTTATGTGGTTTTAAATTAAATTATGAGATATAAAAATTATGTTAAAAAAATATGAAGGAAGTTTTTATTTGCCAAGTGTTATAACTTTTCACAAAAAAATGCCATGTGGATAGCTACCCACCATAATTTAAACAAGTATTTACATAAAAAATGGTGGAAAAATATCCACATGGCAATCTGTTATGCATATTAAAGTTAAATATTCTTTGAGGAAACATAACTGCTCCAATGACTCAATATGAAACATGTAAGTTTGTTTCCTTATATTTATATTTCTAGTCTGGCTATGCAATTCATTTCTTATTACACTAGTTGTGAGGTGGTTATCCAAATCTGTGAACAAAAGGGATGTTATTTAATGAACACGTGGACATGATGTTGTTTTTGAATTTCAATTAATTTTAAAATTTTTAAACAAATTTTATAAAGTTTATTAAAATTTTGAAAAAAATAAATATTATATTGAAAAATGGTGGAAAAATATCCACATGGCAATTTGTTGTGCATATTAAAGTCAAATATTCTTTGAGGAAACATAACTGCTCCAGTGACTCAATATGAAACCTGTAAGTTTGTTTCCTTATATTTATATTTCTAGTCTGGCTATGTAATTCATTTCTTATTACACTAATTGTGAGTTGGTTATCCAAATCTGTGAACAAAAGGGATGTTATTTAATGAACACATGGACATGATGTTGTTCTCCATAGAATCATCATAACTTTTCAATTTATTATTAATTAAATTATTGTTATTACATTTTTATTTTTATATCTACCAAAGGTAGGTTATATTGTTTTCTATTTTGGTAAAAAAAACATTGACTTTAAATTAGTTTTGAAAATTCTAAACAGGTTTTATGAATTTTATTAAAGTCTTTTATGTTAAATTTTTATATTACTTTTTAATATATATATATATATATATATATATATATATATATATATTATTAAAATTATTTAAAATTATCAACTACTTTTTCCATTAAAGGTAGATACTAAGCAACAACGTTGCATATTACACTTATTGAATTTAACAATAACATAAATATTTTATCTTACAATTATGAAAACTCATGGTGAAATGTATATGATGGAAAAGTTTGGGTAAATTCCTTTTATATAAGAGGAAAATTTGATTCTCAGGGTAAATTTTCTTATTTTTTCTGGAGATTTGAATATATATTTGTCTACAAATGAAATTTGGGGAGATTCTTGTCATATTGACCCACTTACTTATTATTTCAATTCACTTTTTGACCAAAAAAAATTGGTAGATGTTGTACTTGTCCCATTACAACTTACATAGAGTAACAAGAGGTCTGGTTCATAAGGGATCACAAAAATATTGGATGTTAGGATATTCCAACACTTAGGAAATAGTTAAGTATAACTTGTTCTAGCGTAAAGTTAGGTAAAGTGTGTTTCTTTAGTATGTACTTTTGTAACTTATAATCTGACGGTCACGATATGTGGTGATCTATCGGTTCATTCTCTCCTCGGTATTACCGACACTTGATCCGTGGCTTAACACCTGATTGGTCCATTATCTCTATTTAAAGAGTATGGAGGGTCACTTGCATTGTGATCATTTATGAGAGAAGCTTATGTAAATTTTATTTCTTTACATTAATAAATTTCTTGAAGTGGTTGTGTTCGCTCAGGCCGTGGACTGTTTCACTCTTTAAGAGTTTTAACCATGTCAAATACTGGTGTACTAATCCGTGATTTGTTTGTGAGCCACCCTTTGGTGTTTGATCCAAGGAACTTACCCTATAAATTCCTACATGGTATCAAAATTGTGTGAGAGTTGCATCCACTGTTGATCATAATCCAAAGTCGATTTTGACTGCATGCAACTGTCGTTTTCTAGATCTACTATTTCCGAACACTTTCGTGCCGAGATAAATTCTTTGTTGTGTATGAAGACTCTATTCCAGTAAGAATTCCTTTTGTTTCATGCGAAAAGGTTTCTGGTTTCCCTAGCCATGTCATTTTAGATATGGAGGTATAAAGTATTTTTAGCAGTTATATTTATTTATCCCTCTGTTTATTTCGGTTTACAATCATTTTTATTATTATTACTAGATCTATACTGTCTTCTCCGCGTATGCTCTTTGCTCTGTGCGATCTGGAAAACCAGAAACAGAAAGATGAGATTTTTCTCCTACATATGATCTTTCCCCGCGACTTTGTGCCACTACAAGGAAAAGCCCGTCTAGCGGATGTTTTTGAGGAACCCCACAGAAAAATACCCCATACATCCATTTCTAGCGGAGGTTACAAGAGGAGGTTGGCAGGCGGAGGGTTTTGTGGATGTTTTCCGCTCGGTGCACTTATCATTAAACATCGCCCCGGTGCTCTGCAATAACAAAAGCACCGGTCATCACAAAAACATTGGCACATCGGACACTGTGCACTCCATACACACCCGCCCGGTGCGTTGCATTATACTATAGCATCGGTGCGTCACACATCTTCTGCGCCGGTGCATTATAAAGCATTGCGCCAAAATCAAAACCGCTCGATGCGGTAGAACGAAACTGCACCGGTGCATCATAAAACATCGCGCCAAAACACAAACTGACCGGTGTGTTTGTAAGAAACAACACCGGTGTGCCTATAAACCACGAGCATCTGTAAAGTGTTAAATTAAAAAAAAATTACAACAAAAAACCTGGATTTTTTATTTTTCCAATGCTCCCGAGTTCTCAATTACCGGTGCATCCTCTACCATAGAACGCACCAGTGTGCACAAAACATTGGCACACTGGACAAAGTGCGCGACGTACACACCCTCCTGGGGCATCCAATTATGGTAACACACTCGTGCTTCACTACTCTTCCGCGTCGGTGCATCATAAAACATCGCACCAAAACAGAAACGTGCCAATGCATTCTTATCCAAGAGCACGGGTGCACCTATAAAACGCACACACCGGAATAACGTTCAATAAAAAAAAAATTAAGGCCAAAAAACTGGTGCTTTATGACTATTCCACACCGGTGCTTTACAAATATTCCGCCCGAGTGCACCATCAAAACAACGCACCAAAATTGAAACTTCCCGGTGAGGTGTTAGTGAACCGCCCCGGTGCATTATAAACAACGTGCCAAATCTGGCACCGCCCAGTGCGGTTGTAAGTAAGCGTACCGATGCGCCTATAAAACCCCGTGCACCGAAACAGGGTTAAATAAAAAACAATTTACGGCCAAAAAATCTCGTTTTTCACTTTCCTCAGTGCTCTAGAGCTCTCAAGCACCGGTGCCATTTTCCATTCTCTAAGCTGCCCTGACATCAGTGCTCTCATTGTAACCATTGCACGCACTGCTGCTTTGCATTGGCCACCAATCTCCAACTTGCATTTTGAAAAACGGTGGAAAAATTTTCTTTTGCAAATTTTACAGCCAATATGCCTCCTCGACGGCGAAATGTACAGGTATTTTTCTAATTTTTCCATAATTAAACCTTTTCGCAGATTATAATTTGAAATAAACTTAAAAATAACCATTAAAAAAAAAAAAAAGCTGTCGCGCGGTGCGCCTGAGCCGTTCGGCTCACACTGGATAGTGGTGCTGCCTGTAAAATTTATGAGCCGCACTGCCACCGGTGCTAACGGTATCTGCACCGTTTCTGGGGCGGTATCGAAAGGTGCCCCACATAATTTTAAATTAAAAAAAATAAAATGCAGTGCACTCATTTAGCCAGGCACACTGTTGACCAAGGTAATCCCAGTGTGGTGCTTTGACAGTATTATCTGCCCTGGTATATGTCAGCGCACCGCATTCTGCATTCCAATAGGGTTAACGGTGCGGCCGGGTAAAAGACTGCACCGTCGACTATGTAATTTTCATGAAGTCGGTGCGCTGACATGGCTATACACTCCAGGGCATATATTTCAGTCAGCGCACCGCTATTCTGAACCTAGATATAGTCAATAGTGCTTGAAAAATAGATAGCTGCACCGAGGTTGGTGCGTTGTATTTCATTAGGGGCACTGGGAACAGGGCACTACAAACTTAAGCTGCACTGCCACCGATGAATGACTGTTTTTGTGGCACACAGACTGGTCTGTTTTTTTTTCAATATATATATATATATATATATATATATATATATATATATATATATATATATATATATATATATATATATATATATATATATATATGTATATTCCTAAATACATGTCTATTTTAATAAAAAAAAATTATTTAATATGTCAATGATTCAAAGAGAAGAGGAGGAACAACAGCAAAAACAAACTGAACAGTATGACATGATTCGCCAATAGGAGGCCCGAAAGAGGGAGAGAGATGCATACTCTCAGCCTATTACATCAGATACTCAAGGGATCCTTAGGAAGGTATGCCTCCTCAAGTTCTATGAGGAGGTTACTTCCCTAAAGGCCCATAGTGTGTTTCTGAGATATCTTTTCCGCAGGTGTAATGCCCACCGATAGGCTTTTTAGGTTGGTCTTGACTAGTGGTACACACCCACTGAGGAGGATATTTATTTTATTACAGGACTATCGATGAGAGGGGTGGATTTTCCCTCATTCCTAGATGTGCCAGCTGGTTGTGTAGCAGGGAGTCAGTTAGTTTACTCCCAGAGATACATTGGAGCACATGTACTCTCTCCTTCAGAGTTTCAGGTACCTGGAGGTCAGTTACGTATAGGTGCATTTCGTAGACAGGACATGTAGTGCAGGGAATGTAGCAGTTGGCGCAGATGCGGGCGGAGCTGGAGGAAACGAGGGTCCGCCTTCTCACTCTAAGGGAAGCGGAGGAGCGACTGTGCAGTCAGCTTGGAGAGTTTGAAGCAGAATCTGTGGAACAAGCGCGGGCTTACCATCAGGAGATCATTTCTCTCACTGAGCGTCTCAAACACGCGGAACACCTCATTTCTACGGCCAATAATGACATCCAACACCTTCGCTGAACGTGTGTGTGTGTGAGACACTATGCAATCTTTGTTTTCATTCTTTGCTCTAAACACAACATATAGGCTAATGGGGTCGCTTAAGGAAATTGTGTTGTTGCAGCCACAGTCGGTGTTAATTTATTCTTATGTGACCGATCAGTAAGCTGCATATGTATAGGTTTGTGAATTTAGAAGCATTATTTTTTTTGAATTTGCGAATTAGCAGAATGACTGTGGCTTGTAATTGCTAGGCAGTTGGGTTTGTTGTTGAGCCGTAGAAAGTTGGGAGTTTAACTGCACTCATGTTTTCTATTGCTGCTTCCCCATCATGTACCGAATAGATTGACCCCACTGCGGCTCTGGGGAATGGAAAGTTTCAGTAAAGTGGTTTGTAAATCATTATTATTCTAAGCTGTAATATATATTTCTTCGTTTTGGTTTTTAAGACTTTTTCTACTTTGGCGATGAAATTGATCGCTCAGTGAAGGGAATACGCTTGTTCCAATATTCAAAGTGGAGGAGTGATATGCTTGTTTGGGTTTTAGATGTAGCATATTCAAAGAGGAGGAATCATTTCATTGCCTTGTCGTTGAGGCCCTCCCTTTTCATTATTTGAACGCAAGGAGCATTTCAAGCCAAAACTATTTTGTGTGAAAGAGAAAATTCGATTTATAACTATTAAAAGTCAAAACCATGCTCGATAAATAATTGAAAGGTTAAAAAAGTATTTTGTGGAAAAGAGAAAATTATATTTTTACTTGTTAAAAGTCGTTTACTTCTTGATGAAAGATATATATATATATATATATATATATATATATATATATATTTTTTTTTTTTTTTTTTTTTTTTTTGTAATAAATGGACTGTATCGAAAGTGTATAATGCATAATATAACTTACATTTTGGCTATTTATGTGCCTGGAGTGCTTCCACAAAAATCAATGCTGGCATGTTACTGCCGTGCACCCATGGAAACCCTAAATTTCGTGTGTTAGCACCCATGGAAACATGTTTGGGCGGGCTGGGTCATGTCGTTTGCGGGCGGTCGAGCACATAGGGTCGTGCCAAAACTGCTAAGTTGTGACCGCTTGTGTGCCTAGTGCATGTTTGTGCAACAATTTTTCTCGACGTTCCCTCGTGCCTTTGTTCGGGTCGTGTGCCCATGGAACCCCAAAATTTATTCGGGCGGGTCGGATCGTGCCATGTGTTGGGGCCCATAGAAACACGTTCGGGCGGGCGAGGTAGTGTCGTGTAGGCGCCGAAACCCACGACACCGTGCCAAAAGTGGTAAGTTGTGACTCCATGTGTGCCTTGTGCACATTCGTGTGATCCTATTCCTAAAGAAGATATTAAAATATATATATTTTAATTTTTTTACTTGATTTTTTACAAGGGGAAATTTATTATAATTTAATTTTCAAACCAATACTAGGGACCATGATTACTAGATGTTATTCATGAATGGTGGCTAACTCATTACTATTGTTCAAGGAAAACCACACCACTTGGAATTACCCTTTAATATTATGTAATGGAGCAAGTTTCCACTAACTCTATGTAATGAGGCAAGTTTCCACTCTTACCAAATACCCAACATCATTAAATAATTTCATATGATTAACAATAGTAATTTTTTTTTTAACAAAATTGAATAAATTTATTTTAATTTCAAAATAATTGTCTTTTAAAGTGATAAGACATAATGATGATCAAAATTTTAGAGGAGGTTTTTTAGTTTTAGAGATGTACTTTAATTTTATAGTGTTAGTATTATGGAATAGGTTAAAAATTGCACATCTTCCTCAAACAATCAATATATTACTTTTTTATACCACATATATAATTTTTTTTTTTTTATATAATATATAAAAAGTTGAGAAGAAATATATATTTTTGTGTGGATGCTGAAATGATTTATTTAAGATTGACATTTTATTTTAATTATGTTGGTCTTACTTTGATATTAAAATATGAATAATTAATTAAGAAAAAAAACACTTTATGATATGAGAATATTTAATTTTTAATATTTACTTTAAAAATAAAAAATTAATAAAAAATATTTTTATTAAATGAGATATAAATATTATTAATATATTTTTTAAATTTCATATTAATAATTTTATTAAATAATAATAATAATAAAATCATATATTAAATTTTTGATTGATAATAATAAAATTATAAAATAATAAAAAGAAAATTATATATTAATTTTGTATTTTCATTTATTATTTATAAAAATAAAAATAAAAAATTGATATTATGTTTAATATTTTAATTAAACATAATATTAAAATATTTTTTTATTATGAATATTTATTTAATTTTTTATTTGTCAATTTAATATTAATAATAATAAAAAATTATACATTACATTTTTTAATTTTTAATTATATTATAAGGAGAAGTCTAATTAATAGATAAAATGATTTTTTTAAAATATTTTTTTAGTCAATTTTGTCTAAAATCCAATAAATATGTAAGAATTATAAGTTTAAATTGTTTAACATGCAAACAATAAGAAATAAAAATTTTGATTGAAAATTACATTAGTCTATTCTAGCCAAGAAAGTTATTTAGTTTATTAATATTGATGTAAGTTGATTGTTGTGCTAGAAATTTCTAGTAAACACTTCACCATCTTCAAAAACATAAAGCAAACTATCATTATACAAAAATAAAAAAAATAATATATAAATATTTTATTTTAATAATATATTGAATTTTTTTATTCATAATTAAAAGAGCATTATTATTATTATTTTTTTAATATAATACCAATTTTAATCTTTTATCTTTTACATCAATAAAAATAATATAAAAGAATGTAATTCATATAGAAATATTAATTAAAAAACCTCCGAGCGACACCAAACAAAATTAAAACCAAGGAAAAGGCAAAGTCACATTTGTTTATTTAACAATTAGATTGATGTGAAAGGTATTGGAATTAGTGAATTGAGTCTAAAATATCGATGATGTGGCCTGGTTCATATTCTTTTTTATTACAACTATTTATCTTTACGCAATCTTTTAATCTATGGTTGAGAATTATTCTATATTATTTTAGTGAATATTTTATATATATTATTTAAGTATAAGATTTGATAATTTTTTTGAAGTCTTAGGCTAGGCTTTATACCAAATCTATTACTATGATCATAATTTAAAAATATATCTGATAATTTTTAAATGAGATTTAGTAATAATTCGGGATTTGAGAAGGGTTGAGGCACTTGAAGGTATATTTGGGTGGATTTTTATTTCAAGAATATTTTAGATTAATATTTTACTTGTGGGAATTGAATTTAAGTGGGGAGGAGAACCAATAATTTACTCAATAATAACTTGTGATTTAACAAAAGCCAATGCATAGTAAGGCACACGAGTGGACCTCTATCCTAGGGGCATCTACCCTTCTAATCTTATCATAGTAAGTCAACATATTGCTTGTGGGAATTGATACTAAGTGGGGAGTTGAGTGGACCTCTATCCTAGGGGCATCTACCCTTCTAATCTTATCATAGTAAGCCAACATGTTGCTTGTGGGAATTGGTCCCAAGTGGGGAGAATGACAACTCGTCCAACTAACCTCCTGAGTTATACTTTAAAAAAAACCATGAGGGTGGGCTTTTATCCACTTAGGTGTGTATGGATTCAAAGGTGACTTACCCAGCAACTCTAACCCCATCGTTCTACAAAGATCAAAGGCTGAGAAAATTCTTTTAGCGTGAAAAGAGATTTAAGAAAAATCCCTCTATACTGTAGAAAGAACAGCTAGTATAATTCTCCGAGTCCAACCACATCTTCTACTACTACCTCAAAATGTCCTAATATCTCCACTAACTAGATTTTAGATTTAAGTAAGAATAAAAATCCTCAAATTTTACTAATAAATCCAACCTCTTTAGACTTAAAAAAAAAAAAAAACATTAAAATAAATTTTGATTAACTTCTTTTTATATAAATAATCAAATTTTATTTTTAAATTAAAATAAATAAATTTCCATACCTATTCAATTCATAAATTAATTGATATATTCCGTATAAAAAATTATATTACAACAAAATCTTAACCCAAATTAATTAGAATAATATCTCACCCTACCTACCCACTTGGGAAAAATTATTAAGACATTAGATTATCTAATACTTAATGATCAAAAGATCTAACCTTTGGGATGCCACATACAATTAGATAAGTCATGATTACGGATTCAATGCCCAAGGAAATCGCTTATAATAGCTTACCACGTATTTATCTCCAAGATCCACGTTTGGATACAAAGAATTTTGTTAATCAATCATTATAAATTAGATTTATTTTTTATTTTTTTTAAATCACAAAAATTAATAATTTTGAGTATTTATTATCTTATATATCTTATAAATATGAGGGTTTGGAGTATGCCTTAAAATTGTTTTTGTTCGGCTAAAAGCTCGTTTTCCTTGAATTTAAGGAAACAAGTTAACGATCCAAGGCCCAGAGGCATTTGGCAGGAGTAAAATCTTGCCCCCTTACGGACCACTAGTTGGTTATTCTAGGCGGCACAGTTTTACTTTAATAATGGTGATGAGTCAACATGCATTCACGAGTAGCAACCAGAGATGGTTGTCCTCAATGCAGGCTTGACAAATGAGTTATGATAGGTTTTCCCACCCATAAAAAATAAAATAAAAATAAAATATGATAAATTTTTTTAGTGTCTCTAATAAGACTTCTTCAATGTTATGGGGAGTGTTTATTTTTTCTTTTTCCTCTTTTATTTTTTTATTTGTATTAATAATTAAAAGATAATATACAATGTACAATTATAATAGATAGATAATCCTTATAGGAAAGTATCTTTGGCTATAACAGAAGCCTAGCTTGAACCTTTTGGTTCAAATTTTTTAAAAATAACATTGTTCTTGCATTATTCTAAATAAACTATAGATGCTATCAAGGAGACTTGGTCTACTAAGCTCTTGGCCAAGATGGCATGTTCTGTTATAGAAATGCAAAAAACACAAATTGGATGTCATTTTCTACGTTCCTTCGGGCTAATATGGACTACCCTGTAATGGAGTAGGAGGTTCAAGTTATTCTTCTAGCTCAGGATATTCCTTTAGCTCTTGGAATCGCACCTGGAATCGTGATTAACATAAATCTTCCTTCTCACTGAGGATTAAGACCCATTCTTCCAACCTATCCATTCTTGCTAATATTTTGAACTTATCTTCTCTAATATCCTGCAAAACAATCTGGTGTAGAAGACATAATAGAGTGTGTATAGATACATGTGGCACAACATGTTCTTATGAGATGTCGAAGCCGCTACTTGCCAAATTTCTTTGTGTCTCCTCGGCTTCATCATTATGGGTGGAGCTTGCTATGTGTTAGGGGAGGTATGAAGAGAAGCCTTGAATGTAGCTCAAAATATATTGAAGACACTCAGTCCATGAGCCCCTCTTCTTGTAGTGCCTATATGAACACATGTACGCATCCTTTCCCTCACCATTTCTGACTGTAACGATGCTTGGATAGATTTTATGTTGTTACAGTCACCCGTCACCACTCCCTCTAAGATAGAGCCATAAGGGAACATGTATACTGGGTGAAGGAACATTGAAGTTAAAGTAACTGTGGATTAATAACCAGGAGTGAATCCACCGATTCTACAATGAGCCACTCGAAGACCCTATACAAGAGGCCACCACCATAAGAGGACACCAATAAACCATAAAAATAACCAATTACCATGACAAGTGAAGACAACAAGGGGAAGAGCTCTATGTATGGACATTTTGTAGCTTGAAGTCCCAAGATTTCAAGAACCACTCATATTGTCGTGCACCCAAAAGTACCCTTTTGCTTTAAGCCTGAGATACAAATTTCCAATTCCAAACTAAAATATTACATAGTAAATTCCCAAAATAGCCCAGTGATTGAGCCAACTAGTATCCTTAATGCAGTTGAATGAAAAATATTACCAATTGTACACCACTGGCTTTTCCCTACCAAATTTGAAACCACTTTAATGATCCACTTACCAAACTTCATTGCACAACATAACTGCAAATCAAGCACTCACACCTAAGTGGAATTTTACCTCTTTACAAAAATGAGGAAATTTGCTTTTCCTAAAGAAATAGAAAAATATATAGAAAAATGAATCAAATCAAGCTAAATGTGAATAACATCAGAAGAAACAAAGGTGGATTCTATTATTATTTTGATCTTTAGTAATGAATATATTATAAATATAAAAATATATTTACAAGAAAATTTCATAAGTATACTTTATATAGATAAAGAAACTCTCTTATTATCTCCAATATCCTCAATATATTACATTTTTTAATTTAAAGATTTAAGAAATCACAATTTTAACCTTTATAAATACTTACATCTTCCATCATTTTTAATAAAATGTATAACAACATATAGAGTCAATTTTCTTTCTTCATCCATATTAGTAGGCTTTTATTTTAGTTAAGAGTATCTACTTTTTTATACTTGCCAAAGTCATTATATTGTTGTTTTTTATTTTGGTTAAAAATTTTTGAATTTCAATTAATTTTAAAATTTTTAAACAAATTTTATAAAGTTTATTAAAATTTTGAAAAAAATAAATATTATATTGAATATTTTGAAAATTAAAAAATAATTTTAAAATTTTAAAATGTAAATTGTTTTTTTTTTCTAATTGGTTGATGGCTAATTTTATGTGGTTTTAAATTAAATTATGAGATATAAAAATTATGTTAAAAAAAATATGAAAGAAGTTTTTATTTTCCAAGTGTTATAACTTTTCACAAAAAAATGCCATGTGGATAGCTACCCACCATAATTTAAACAAGTATTTACATAAAAAATGGTGGAAAAATATCCACATGGCAATCTGTTGTGCATATTAAAGTAAAATATTTTTTGAGGAAACATAACTGCTCCAATGACTCAATATGAAACATGTAAGTTTGTTTCCTTATATTTATATTTCTAGTCTGGCTATGCAATTCATTTCTTATTACACTAGTTGTGAGGTGGTTATCCAAATCTGTGAACAAAAGGGATGTGGTTTAATGAACATGTGGACATGATGTTGTTCTCCATAGAATCATCACTTGTACATTAACAATAACTGGTGGAGATCCTCAATTTTCAACACCTACTATTCTTCACTTTGTTCAGCCAATTGATCAGTGAAATAAAGTGCAACTAACCAATGTTAACCACAAAATAGTGGTGGAAAAATAAGTTGTTATCTCTTCATTATAACTCATTTATGTGTTAAAAATAAATCACAATGAAAATGTGAAGACCAATTGCGTCAAGAAGAACCTTCTTCATATTTCAATGGTGTGTCAATATGTTCTACCGAAAAGGGTCGAAGGATTACCATTGTTTCTTTACCCATGGGAGCTTCATTTATTTAAATCTCATAACTTTTCAATTTATTATTAATTAAATTATTGTTATTACATTTTTATTTTTATATCTACCAAAGGTAGGTTATATTGTTTTTTATTTTGGTAAAAACCCACTGACTTTAAATTAGTTTTGAAAATTTTAAACAGGTTTTATGAATTTTATTAAAGTCTTTTATGTTAAATTTTTATATTACTTTTTAATATATCTATATATATATATATATATATATATATATTATTAATATTATTTAAAATTGTCAACTACTTTTTCCATTAACGGTAGGTACTAAGCAACAACGTTGCATATTACACTTATTGAATTTAACAATAACATAAATATTTTATCTTACAATTATGAAAACTCATGGCGAAATGTATATGATGGAAAAGTTTGGGTAAATTCCTTTTATATAAGAGGAAAATTTGATTCTCAGGGTAAATTTTCTTATTTTTTCTGGAGATTTGAATATATATTTGTCTACAAATGAAATTTGGGGAGATTCTTGTCATATTGACCCACTTACTTATTATTTCAATTCACTTTTTGACCAAAAAAAATTGGTAGATGTTGTACTTGTCCCATTACAACTTACATAGAGTAACAAGAGGTATGGTTCATAAGGTATCACAAAAATATTGGATGTTATGATATTCAAACACTTAGGAAAAGTTAAGTATAACTTGTTCTAGCGTAAAGTTAGGTAAAGTGTGTTTCTTTAGTATGTACTTTTGTAACTTATAATCTAACGGTCACGATATGTGGTGATCTATCGGTTCATTCTCTCTTCGGTATTACCGACACTTGATCCGTGGCTTAACACCTGATTGGTCCATTATCTCTATTTAAAGAGTATGGAGGGTCACTTGCATTGTGATCATTTATGAGAGAAGCTTATGTAAATTTTATTTCTTTACATTAATAAATTTCTTGAAGTGGCTGCGTTCGCTCAGGCCATGGACTGTTTCAATCTTTAAGGGTTTTAACCACGTCAAATACTGGTGTACTAATCTGTGATTTGTTTGTGAGCCACCCTTTGGTGTTTGATCTAAGGAACTTACCCTATAAATTCCTACATGGTATCAAAATTGTGTGAGGGTTGCATCCACTGTTGATCCAAATCCAAAGTCGATTTTGACTGCATGCGACTATCGTTTTCTAGATCTACTATTTCCGAACACTTTCGTGTCGAGAGAAATTCTTTGTTGTGTATGAAGACTCTATTCCAGTAAGGACCCCTTTTGTTTCATGCGAAAAGGTTTCTGGTTTCCCTAGCTATGTCATTTTAGATATGGAGGTATAAAGTATTTTTAGCAGTTATATTTATTTATCCCTCTGTTTATTTCGGTTTACAATCATTTTTTTTATTATTACTAGATCTATACCCTCTTCTCCGCGTATTCTCTTTGCTCTGTGCGATCTGGAAAACCAGAAACAGAAAGATGAGATTTTTCTCCTACATATGATCTTTCCCCGCGACTTTGTGCCACTACAAGGAAAAGCCCATCTAGCGGATGTGTTTGAGGAACCCCACAGAAAAATACCCCATACATCCATTTCTAGCGGAGGTTACAAGAGGAGGTTGGCAGGCGGAGGGTTTTGCGGATGTTTTCCGCTCGGTGCACTTATCATTAAACATCGCCCCGGTGCTCTGCAATACCGAAAGCACCAGTCGGCACAAAAACATTGGCACATCGGACACCGTGCACTCCATACACACCTGTCCGGTGCGTTGTATTATACTATAGCACCGGTGCGTCACACATCTTCTGCGCCGGTGCATTATAAAACACTGTGCCAAAATCAAAACTGCTCGATGCGAAAGAACGAAACTGCACCGGTGCATCATAAAACATTGTGCCAAAACACAAACTGACCGGTGTGTTTGTAAGAAACAACATCGGTGTGCCTATAAACCACGCGCATCGGTAAAGTGTTAAATTAAAAAAAAATTACAACAAAAAACCTGGATTTTTTATTTTTCTAGTGCTCCCGAGTTCTCAATTACCGGTGCGTGCTCTACCATAGAACGCACCAGTGTGCACAAAACATTGGCACACTGGACAAAGTGCGCGACGTACACACCCTCCCGGGGCATCCAATTACTGTAACACACCAGTGCTTCACTACTCTTCCGCATCGGTGCATCATAAAACACCGCACCAAAACAGAAATGTGTCGATGCATTCTTATCCAAGAGCACTGGTGCACCTATAAAACACACACACTAGAATAACGTTAAATAAAAAAAAAATTAAGGCCAAAAAACTGGTGCTTTACGACTATTCCGCACCAGTGCTTTACAAATATTCCGCCCCAGTGCACCATCAAAACAACGTGCAAAAATTGAAACTTCCCAGTGCGGTGTCAGTGAACCGCCCTGGTGCATTATAAACAACGTGCCAAATCTGGCACCGCCCAGTGCGGTTGTAAGTAAGTGTACCAATGTGCCTATAAAACCTCGCGCACCGAAACAGGGTTAAATAAAAAGCAATTTACGGCCAAAAAAGCTCATTTTTCACTTTCCTCAGTGCTGTAGAGCTCTCAAGCACCAGTGCCATTTTCCATTCTCTGAGCTGCCCTGACATCAGTGCTCTCATTGTACCCATTGCATGCACTGCTGCTCTGCATTGGCCACCAATCTCCAACTTGCATTTTGAAAAACGGTGGACAAATTTTCTTTTGCAAATTTTACAGCCAATATGCCTTCTCGACGACGAAATGTACAGGTATTTTTCTAATTTTTCCATAATTAAGCCTTTTCGCAGATTATAATTTGAAATAAACTTAAAAATAAGCATTAAAAAAAAAAAAAACTGTCGCGCGGTGCGCTTGAGCCGTTGGGCTCACACTAGATAGCGGTGCTGCCTATAAAATTTATGAGCCGCACTGCCACCGGTGCTAACGGTATCTGCACCGTTTCTGGGGCGGTACCGAAAGGTGCCCCACATAATTTTAAATTAAAAAAAATAAAATGTAGTGCGCTCATTTAGCCAGGCACACCGTTGACCAAGGTAATCCCAGTGTGGTGCGTTGATAGTATTATCTGCCCTGGTATATGTCAGCGCACCGCATTCTACATTCCAATAGGGTTAACGGTGCGGCCGGGTAAAAGACCTCACCGTCGACTATGTAATTTTCATGAAGTCGGTGCGCTGACACAACTATACACTCCAGGGCATATATTTCAGTCAGCGCACCGCTATTCTGAACCTAAATATAGTCAACAGTGCTTGAAAAATAGATAGCTGCACCGAGGTTGGTGCGTTTTATTTCATTAGGGGCACTACAAACTTAAGCTGCACCACCACCGATGTGTGACTGTTTTTGTGGCGCATAGACTAGTCTGTTTTTTTTTTTAATATATATATATATATATTCCTAAATACATGTCTATTTTAATAAAAAAAATTATTTAATATGTCAATGATTCAGAGAGAAGAGCAGGAACATCAGCAACAACAAACTGAACAGTATGACATGATTCGCCAATAGGAGGCCCAAGAGAGGGAGAGAGATGCATACTCTCAGCCTATTACAGCAGATACTTAGGGGATCCTTAGGCAGGTATGCCTCCTCAAGTTCTATGAGGAGGTTACTTCCCTAAAGGCCCATAGTGTGCTTCTGAGATATCTTATCCGCAGGTGGAATGCCCACCGACAGGCTTTCTAGGTTGGTCTTGACTAGTGGTACACACCCACTGAGGAGGATATTTATTTTATTACAGGACTATCGATGAGAGGGGTGGATTTTCCCTCATTCCTAGATGTGCCAGCTGGTTGTGTAGCAAGGAGTCAGTTAGTTTACTCCCAGAGATACATTGGAGCACATGTACTGTCTCCTTCAGAGTTTCAGGTACCTGGAGGTCAGTTACGTATAGGTGCATTTCATAGACAGGACATGCAGTGCCTCTCGCTTATCATTTCGACCATTTTGCACAACACCAGTGACGGGAAACGCATTAGTTGCTCACTTTTATATTATGTTGATTCTTTAGTACAATAACCATGACTTGTCAGGTGGTCTGCCATTTTTTTGCGGCAGTTTGGTACGACCTTAGATAGATGTCGTGCTCATGCACAAGGGAGGGTCAACTTCCATTTTTCTTTGGAGCTGTTTTGTTTATTTTTTGAGAGGTTTCCAAAGATGATACCTAGTATGATGCATTGGACTTACTAGCCAGTGTTGACGGGATGCATCACTTCATTTTGGTCCCATGTCCTTATGCTGGATTATATTGGCGAGGGTGTCCCAACATCCTCTTCACAGATGATGAGCCGCTAGATGATAGAGGTAATATTACTGTTTTATTTATATTTATTCTAACATGTTCTTTAACTTCTTTTTATTAAATTGTGTAATGAATTTGTCTAATTATTGTTGTGTACTTGTATATATTTTGCAGACATTGGCTCTTTTGATGGCAAGGAGATGCTAAATCCACCACATGATCCAAGTGTCGATCCTGATGATGATCAGGACATGGCCGATGCCGAGGATGATCATGATCAGGATGAGGCCGATGCAGCAGATTAGGGGAATTTTGATGTCTAAAATGGGCCTCCTAAGGAAACAATAAAATAATAGCTAAATAAATAAAATAATATTTATGAATTTTCAATTCACTTTTTGCACCACAATCCATGTAACCATAGTTAAATTCAATTCAAAAGTTGTACCAAAATAAAATTAATAAAAAATTGTATTGATGTGACTATAAATAAGAATGAGTTTTCAAGAAAAAGTCATTATCATTGAACAACTAATGCATTTTTCCTTTGCACTTAAACATATTAAAATAAAATATAAATATAAATTTAGAAATTCTTAATTATATTATATGCTATTAATTAAAATTTATATTATTTAAACTGTATAATAACATGTAATTAATATACTATATAAAAATATTATAATATAATAAATGTATAGGGATATGCATTGTTTATTTCAAGAAATATGAAATGACAATAATATATTTTTATTCAAAAAGTATGAAATGACATTTATTATGAGTACTTTACTTTGACTTTAAAAGTACTTAGAGCACTACCATGGTTAACCATGAGTTTTTATCCACCATGGAGAATGTGACAAGTAAGTACCTTTAACTCAAGCAATGCCACTTCAACCATTAGGGATGATGTCATCCTCTAAAATGTGATTGGTTCTCATAAAGTGAATTTTGATTGTACATTTTCCTTAGGAGGCCCATTTTAGACCTCAAAATTCCCCTAATGAGAGACATGCTCCTGCTCATGGTGCACCAGTACTGCCTTTTTCTAGGCGTGGTCGACCTGAGACTAGATATAGGATGGAGTTGGGCAACCAACTCTATGCATTGATTGTTGATGCGGGCATTAGGCCCGCTTATTATAGAGACATACAGGCCGATGATAGGCTGTTCCGTATGTGGAGAGGCATGCCACGTGACATGTACGGCCTGATGCTGCATGTCGTAGGGGCTACGACAGCTGTTACGTGACTGAGGAGGACTGTCCGTAGCTCTAGGCATACTAGTAGAGCTGCGACACGTGATGGATAGTCACTAAGCAGCGAATCACATGCATCTCATGATCATTCACCTCGCGTTGCGCCTGATGAGCATGAGGCTGATCCACTAGCATCATCTAGCAGTCATCATGGAGATGAGGCTGGACCATCGGCCATGTCCAAGCCAAAGTGTTCTACACAACATCCATCACATTTCAATCATGACTGGGGAGCAGTTAGACCATCGACCGCGAGGCTGTGCACCATTAACTCAGCATGCCTCCAAACTACCGTTTATGTTGATGTTATACTATACCCACCAGCTGATGCATCCATCGCATTTATTGATCATGATCATGAGTGCACTTCACTATCAAACTGCCGAGGTTGCCCCCATCGAGCAGGCCTCCACTTGTACTGCTATTGATGTTGTTATACTACCACCAACTAATCCATGACATTTATATTACAGTTGTATATTTTAACATTATTCAGTTATATATATATATATATATATATGGTCCATGTATTTTATGTTCATGTTGCAGTTGTACTTAATTTACATGTTGGTGATCATCATGATGTGGCGCATATTTTTAGGTCATGTTAGATATGTTCATTTAATGTTTAGCTTGCAGATAGATGTGTATATGTGATAGCATGAGTTATTTGATATGAAATGTATATTTGATGTTTGTGTTGTGATGATGTTAATATATAATGCTAATTTGATGTTTGAATGTGTTTTTTAGTCGAATATGATGTTTGTATGATGGTTATCATGATCATGATGATGTTTATTAATTAATTTAATATTAAATGACCATGATATTTATTAAATATTATGTCGTGATTGTAATTGAAATTTTAATTTTAACTGTATGTAAAATTGCATAATTGTATTTGTATTTGTACTAATTGTAATTTTAACTGTAATTGTATGTAAAATATTTATTAATATAAAATTTTAATTGTAATTGTAATATTTTTTTTATTGTGAAATGATTGTAATTGTATATATGAAAAATTGTAAAATTGTAATTGTAATTCTAATTGTATGTAAAATTCAAAAATTGTAATTGTAATTTTGATTGAATTGTATGTAAAATATTTTTAAAATTGTAATTGCAATTGTAAATGTAATTGTATGTAAAATTCTAAAATTGTAATTGTATTTGTAGTTGTAATTTTAATTGAACTGTATGTAAAATATTTGTAAAATTGTAATTGTAATTGTAAATGTAATTCTATGTAAAATTGTAAATATAATTGTATGTAAAATTAAAATTGTAATTGTAATTCTAATCTTAATTCATGTATGTGAAATTAATGTAAAATTGTAATTGTAATTGTAATTCTAATTGTAAATATAATTTTAATTGTAATTGTATGTAAAATATTTGTAAAATTGTAATTGTAATTGTAAATGTAATTCTATGTAAAATTAAAATTGTAATTGCAATTCTAATCATAATTCATGTATGTGAAATTAATGTAAAATTGTAATTGTAATTGTAATTCTAATCTATTAATGTGAAAATTTTAATTGTATTAATGTGAAATGATTTTATTAAAATGTTTAAATTTGTAAATTTGCAAATAATTGTAAAATAACAAATTTAGAATAATACGAATTTTTGTAACATAATAAAGTTTAGAAAATAATGAAAATAAATTCATGTACTTTAGAATTATCATTATTTTATTATGATCTTACATACAAAAAAAAATAACTTTATACAGTTTGGTGCGCTTATCATCATAACACGCACTGATACTTCCCAACTCTTCTGCACTGGTAACGAATAAACGCAAATAAAAAAAACACAAGTCTATTTTCTTTAAGTGAAAAAAAAGCGGCAATTTGAAAAATGGGCGGCAAAATATTTTCAAAAATATAATTTCATAAAATAATTCTTTAAATATAAAATTTTTTTCATTATTTCACTATTTTTGCTAAAATTTTCAGCCAGATATTTGGAGGAAACAGACCTGGAGAAAGAGAGCACGAGGGTACTGTGGAGCAGCGAAATACGTTCAAACAGAAGTATTCAGACAATCAGAAACCAAACCTCTGGTGATTCAAACCCTGTATCATAGAATTTCAAACCATCTCGTGATTTAATTTGACTATTTTTTTTATTTTTTTCTGTAGTTTTAACCATTTTTACCCTAAACCCTTCATTTTTTTGTTTTTTCCCTTTCTTCTCCATGTTTCTATGATTTCAGAATTAGGGTTTTTCATTTTAGATTGACGTCCAACCCACGGGACGACTTGCATAGTCGGATCCCAATCCATTCGGCCATTGCGTGAATTTTTAGAAAAAATGGATTTTTCTTTATCGGTGCGCCCTGCATATGCTACCGCACCGGTGCACTGTATTACACAGCACACTGCACAAGTATTTTGTAGTAAAAAAATTGAAAACATTTTTTCTAAATCTGTGCGCCATATCTGTGTTTTTAAGACCCCACACACCGTACGGTCTATTACACTGTTTTTGCGGTGTGTTTATAATACCAAATGCACCGTACGGTCTATTACTGTTTTGCGGTGCGTTTTTATATCCCCACACACCGGTTGCGGTGCGTACCTCATGAAAGGCGCACCGGTGTCTTGAGATTTATTTTCTACCTGAAAATTTGAGAATTTATTTATAAATATAATGGGTAAAAATGTGAAGTTGGGTTACACTTTTTGCCCTTTTTTGAGAAAAAACTTTCATTTTTTCGGTTCTTCAACTTTTTGAAAACTATAGCAATTTTTCTGTTTAGAATTTCATTTTGCGATAAAAATAAAATTTGTCAAAAATTTTGTTAGATTTCTATTACTTATTTTTTGGAATTTTTTTATGCACATTTGATATGTCAACTTAGCGTTTCTTTGAGTGTGTGTTTTTTAACAATCAAAGGATTCATAAAAATTCATGTTAATACACAATGTTGTATTCTTTGAAAATTTGAGTTTTTGAGAAAAAAAAATGTGTTACAACAATCTAGACAGAGTCTACTTCGGTTTCGTCATATTTACAAAGCCAATGGATGCATATCATAATTACTAGAATTTTTTGAACTGGTTCAATATGAAAAAACTGCATATTTTGAGTATGTTTCGCGACGCAAGAAATTTCTTAAAATATAAGTTATAAACTAAAAATCTAAAAGATACCTATTAGAAATGACGGACCAATGTAATGCTCCATAATTTTTTCAATTTTTTTTACAATGTATTTTGGGAGATACAAAATTTTGATTTCACTGAATCACAATGACCCTTAGAAATTGTTTGCACCCATTTTATTACAAAATTAATTAAAATTAGTAAATATTTATGAAATTTCATAAAAGTTATATTTCTTGAAAGTAGATTCAATTTTGAAAATGCTTGTCTTGGATCCGACAGTTAATTCAGAATGTTTCATGGAGTTTAATCAGTCTAAAGTTGCAGAAATGTATTCAGAGCTTGGATCTGCGTAACTGGTGACGCGTTAGTTCGGCCGAAATTTTATAAAAAGTTTGGTCAAACTATTTTTTGCGCAAACGGGCCATTAAGTATCACGCCTTAATAGTTCAACCGAACTTCTGCCTACTTTTTCGTTGGCCGGAAAATTTCGCAGAGCCCCTCCAAAAAAACATTTCGCAGCAATATACATTTCCGCGATATATTAATGAATGATATGGTATAGGTTTTAGATTGATAAAGAAATGAATGACAAGAGATCAAGTAACAAAATACTGTTAACATATCAAGAAAAGCAAAAAATGCAAGTTCTTTGTAAATTCTTTATAAATAATATTATTTTTGAACTATATGTAAGTTTAACTAATATGTATTTTTTACTGTGTATCATGCAGAGCCACAAAATGACGAAGCTCGATATGATTATTTCTGATCTAGGACAAGAAGAGTGTAAAATTTTAATGGAAAAATTGCAAAATGATGAATAAGGTGAATGAAAAAATACTATCAATCCAATATGCGTTTCTTTTTTTAATTATCATTAATAATATACTTAAAATTATTAGATAACATGTGTCAAAAAATCTACTAATTCAAATCTGTTTAATGTTCTACATGGGCCAACAACTTAGAAAAGGAATGTTGTTCTAAGAAAAGAAAAAAAAAATAGAATATGCAAATGAAAATGAATTGCTCCTTAGCTCATTTGGAGTGGTGCTGGAAGTTAACGAAAGGGGGAGAAACTTTTACAAAAGTTTGAGGGATCTAGTGGAATGAATGTATAGACGTTCTTTCCACTTACAATAAAAAAATAAATCCAATGATTCCAAGAAACAAATTATCTAAACTACAGGAAGAGTTTCCAGAGAATTGGTCAATGAGACATGTCATACTTTTAATAGCAAAAACGTACAAAAAAGAAAAGAAAGAATGAAAAAGTAATATTCATTTAAATGTTTGTCTGGAATTATTTATAAATATCACTTTTGTTATATTTACTTTTCATATATCAATATAAAAATTAAATATTTTATTGTCATGTTACATTTTCAGGAAGATTATGAAAATCTCAAAAGATGAACGAGCTGATATCAGAAATATGTTAGTAGGAATGTCTAAAAAGGTGTACAAGGAGATGGTCAAAGAAATGGACAAAATTGCATTGCAGGAGGAGCCATCTCAACAACAATGTGCTTCAAATGTAATATGTAATCATTGAATTTTTCGATCATTAGGTACAATAAATAAACAATTTAGCATTAAATATTAATTTTCAAGCATTTTCTTGCAGAAAAGAAAATAAAATGGAACCCATTCAGCACATAAAACAGGACGACAAGGAAGAAAGGGTTGATCTCTAAGTTTGTGAGTAATTGTTACTTCCTTATAACAACTTAACTAGATTTCATTTTTGTATTTTTTAAGTTTTTTTACAAAAATCATCATTGAATGTCTTCAAACAGGTGCTAACATACAAAGAAGAACCATCAGAAGAATTGATTGAAATTGGATTAAATATGGGTTGTGAGTATATGTTAGCATATCGGAATTTAATTGTGGAATTTGTAAGCATCTATCGATCTTGTTTTACTTGGCTCCGTCTATAATTAATAGAAAAAAAACATCTTTTATATTAAATATATGTTTTTTTACGGGGTATAAAACTTGCAGGAAACAAAGTATGGAACTGCGCCAACAAATGAAATTTGAAAGATGGCATGGTACATGGTTTTGAAAGAATGTGTATAGTTTATGAGTTAATTATTGCTATGGTACGTCATTTTTATTTTCAATTTACATTGATGTATATATTTAATATTGTAATTTTCATTATTCTCACCAATGTATACACACTCATTTCAGTTTATTTTTATGTTTGTAGATGGACGGTGAAGAAGAAGAAAACAATCAACGCCGCGAACAAAACATTCCTGTCCTGAAAATAACCCAAGTCATGGAAGTAGCTCACGCAGTGACAACTGTTCAAGTGAAGAATGATGATCACTATGTTTGGATATCAAAGCAAGACATTTTATTTTTTGAAATATGTTTTTGAAATCAAACATTTTGTTTAATGTAATGGAAATAGTGTCCCAATTGAAAGACAAAGGGATACAAATAACTGTCCCATTTTGTATGATAAAGATTGTCTTATTCATATATATATATATATATATATATATATATATATATATATATATATATAATCATAAAATATGTTTTAATTTATTCTATTGTGTTCTCCATTGTCACTATTGCATTCTCCATTGTCATTCTCAAATGCGCTAATAAAAATTTAATTCATATGAATATTGTTTTTTTTTACAGAAACGGTTAGTGGGATATATTGATTTCTGGCCTGAAAGCCTTAATTCAGATTACAAAATGTAAGGGCAATGCCCAGATAATCTCTCCGGCTGGGAACAAAATGACCCTTTCACTTGTAAGCCAACTATTTTTACAACCAATAATATAACCAATTTCCGCTGTCTTTCCAATTTTGAAGATACAAACGAACTGCTCCAATAAAAGACAATAAAACATAAAAACTAGAAATTTATGGAATGGGATCCCAGCCTTCAACTCCATCTCTTAGGAGGACTCCTAGGGAGAGGAGGGCAGCTTTGTTGGCTTCAGCATCAACATCTTTGTTGTTATCTCTCTTTACATGTAAAAATTTCAATCTCTGAAAGAATTTCGACAATGATCTAATTTTGCTCATCAGTCTTGATAATCTTAGGTCGGAAGGGGAAGATCTGTCCACTATAATTTTAATAATGGACTAGGAGTCGCCAAAGACAGTTGCATCTGTGATACCAAGAGTTTTGAGTTGTTGAAGCCCTTGGAGGAGGGCCAGCGCTTTGGCTTGAATGCTGGTGTTGTAGCCCACACCCCAGGCATATCTGATCATAGTTCTTTCTTCAACGCTTCTGACAATACCACCAGCTCTAGAAGATCCTGGATTTCCTTTAACTGCACCATCAAAGAAAAGGATGAAACAACCCAGCTTTGTGCAATACTCAGAAAAATCATCTGTGTTTATTCGAATTTTCCAATCTTTGAGAGGTATGGGGGGCCTAACAATGTCTTTGAAATGAAGATCGAGCATATCAATCCATTTAGAATCATGCTCACTCAGATCCGCTCTGTCCAGTTGATCTCCCAAACAGTATTTTAACTGACATTTAATTTTGACCAAAACTATCTTGAGATCTTTCTTATTGTCTCTGAAAATCCTCTGATTTGTTTCCAGCCATATTTGCTAGCATATTATTTTAGGGAGTGCGAGCCAGGCAGCTTTGATATGACTGTTCTTAGGAGAGATTCCAGAATACTTACACATCCATTTTGAGAACAGATTGGAGATTTTAGTGGGAAAGGCAAAATCGGTACTCTAGGGGCCTAATATCTCATGCCAAATCTCTGCAACAAAACTACAGTGAATCATAAAATGGGAGGCAGATTCTTCGTTATCACCACACATCGAGCATCTCGAAGGCCCCTGGTATCCTTGTTTCTGGAGTTTATCATCTGTCAAAATCCTCTTATGGCAAAGGAGCCAGCAGAATATGTCAATTTTAGGAATCGAAGTGTGAGACCAAATCCCCTTCCAAGGCGCCGGATCAGGAGGGACGTGAGGGTGAGAGATCAGTTGTTTGTAACCCTTCGTGACAGAATAACTCCCTGGGGTCGAACCCCATCCACGGATTTCTGGCTTACTGCTGTTTAAAGGGGCTTTGCCTTTTAAACGGTCTAAAAAGGTTGCGCTCTCATTGGACAGAATTTGAGGGACCTCAAGCTTGATCCAATTTTGCCAAACGTCGCCCTCCCATTGGGAAATGTCCCACAAGGTATTGTATCCGGCTCTGTTCATCCAGTCTCTTAGCAAATTCAGGGAATTGTCATCAGCAAGGGGGTCGCAGTCCATGATATGATCCTCCCATATTTTTATGTGCTTGCCATTTCCAGGGATCCAGTGCGCATGTTGACTGATTACAGAGTGAGTTTTAGCACAAAGTTTGTGGATCATTGAACCAGAATTTGAAATGGGGTTACCAAGACATCGATTTCTCTTCCCTAGAAAGTATTTTTTCCACAGCGCAAGCTGCGCCCATCCCAGATTTGGTGCAATAATCCTCCATAACAGCTTCGCTCCCAACGCTACATTTTGTGTGCTGATACTCTTGAATTTCAAGCCTCCTTCCATTCTGGGAAAGGAGAGTTTATCCCAGCTAATTAAAGGGATTTTCTTGTCGTTCGATTTTCCACCTTTCCAAAAGAATTTCCTGATATGTTCCTCCATTTTTTTCATAATGCCAATTGGGGCCAGCATAACTGCGAATTGGTAGATAGGGAGGCTATATAAAACAGCTTTTATGAGAACAGACTTACCTGCCATATTTAGCCAGTTGAAGCCCCAGGAATGGATCTTGCCTTTGAATTTTTCTAGCAGAGGTAGCCAGTCTCTGCTGAGGGTGCCTTTTTGGAAGATGGGGAGCCCCAAATACTTGAATGAAGACCATGAGGAGGAGGTAGTGACACCAAAGCAGGAGGAGATGGCTTGGAGAGCGCTGGATGTAGTGTTCCAGCAGAAGATATGGCATTTACCTTTATTAATTTTGCTTCCCGAGACTTCAAAATAACCATCCACCACCTCTTTAAAATTATTGGCCGAGAGAACAGTGGCTGCACCCAGAAAAATGGAGTCATCAGCAAATAATGCGTGGTTTATACTTTTAATCCCCCTTGCAATGCACAGACCCATTATCTCTTGATCCTGCTGCTTTTTATTCAAGAGGAAGCTGATGATAGAAGCTTGGAGGACAAAGAGCAGGGGAGAAAGAGGACACCCTTGCCTCAGTCCTCGAGAGGCTTTGAAGAAATCGGCTGCCCTCCCATTCACCAGGGGAGCTATCCAAGGTTCACTGATACAAGCTTGAATCCAGTTAATAAATTTAGAGCCAAAGCCAAATTTGAGAAGAACTCTATGTCTCACCCTGTCGAAGGCATTTTCTAAATATAACTTGATAACCATACCTTTCTCTTTTCAGAGCTGGCTAGAATGAATCGCCTCCTGAACCAGAATCTAGTTGTCTACAATCTGTCTTCCTTGAATAAAACCTCCCTGGTTCTCTGGAATAATGTCTGGAAGGATGGTTTTCAATCTGTTTTCAATCACTTTAGTTATCAGTTTGTATCCTATATTACAAAGGGAGATAGGCCTGAATCTGCTGAAGGTGTTGGCTCCAATCTCCTTTGGGATGAGGGCAAGGAACGCCGAGTTAGTGCTTCCCCCAATTTTTTGACAGTCTTGAGATTTCCGTATCATTCTGCATAAGTCTTTTTCAAGAATCTGCCAACATGACTGAAGGAATCTGGCGGTAAATCCATCGGGGCCTGGCGCCTTATCTGGCTCCATTGCAAAGAGGGATTTTTTTATTTCAGTGTTTGATACTTCTGCGTCCAAGTACTTATTTTTTCTGGGGGAGATCAGAGAGGGAACCACATTCACCAGGATTGGGTTATACCCCAGACCCTCCTCTTCGCTATACAGATTTTTTAAGTGAAGGAAAGCAGCTCTTTTTATGCTTTGGATGTCTCTATGCTTGATGGTCTCATCTTTGATTTCTGAGATGGAGTTGAAACTCTTCCGTGCTTGGGCTTGTTTGTGAAAGAAGGAGGAATTCCTATCTCCTGCCTTAAGCCAAAGGCAACGAGATTTGACCCTCCAATACTCTTCCTCTGCCAAGATTGCCTTATGGAGCTTTTGCTGAAGGTGAGCCTCCTTATCGAGTATTTCTTTAGTAATATCTTCATTTTCCAATCTCGTTTGATGATTCTCGAGACAGACTTGAATATTTTTGCTTTCCACAGCAGGATGAGGAAGAGATTTTACCCAAGTTTTTATTGCAGCTTTGACTCTTCTTAGTTTTTCCTCCCAAACAAAAAAAGCCGAACCCTTAACTGGTTGTTTCCAGCTTTCTTCTACAAGCTTCATGAAGGAATATTCTTTGATCCAATGAGGATTGAATTTAAAAGGGATGGGGCCTTGATCCAAATGGGCTAGAAGCTCGAGTTTAATGGGTCTATGACCGGAAATGCTGCAAGGCAAAATATGCATTCTAGATTCTAGACCAAGGAGAAGAAAGGAGTTGTGAACAAGAAATCTATCTAACCTTGCTGCTATATGCCCCGGACCGAGTCTTTTGTTGGACCAAGTGTACTTACCCGAGGAAGGCTTGCTTTCGATCATATCCCAATCCTGAAGTAGATCCTCCACCCATTCCCGCGCCGGATCTTTGACAATGCATCCACCTCGCTTTTCAGATAAGGATAAAGTGAGGTTGAGATCCCCAGCGATTATGATATTTGTCAGATTTTCAGAGTCTGCCAGTCTTCTAATGGAATCCCAGTAAATATTTTTCTCCCCTGCGCTGACAGGAACGTATACATTAAAGAGGCAGAGAATCTCCTTTGAGTCAATGTGCTGCAGTTTTGAGAACGGCCAATGGATGTTGCCTACCTCTTTGATCTTTGTATACTTGTTGCCATTCCAAATAGTGCCCAGGCCTTCGGAAGCACCTCTAGCTGAGACTGCTTGGCCTTCACTTTTTTTCCACAGTTTCTTGCTGATATGGAGAAAATATTTGTCCTCCATTTTTGTTTCTTAGATGAGGATAAAATCAGGGGATTCTGTTCTTAAAAGGTTTCTAACAGCGTCCTCTTTTATTCTTCTCCCCAAACCCCTACAATTCCAGGAGACTATCTTCATTATTTTCTTTTGGGATGTTGAGCTCCTTTAGAGCTTTGAGACTGGTTTCTTGTCATCTTCGGAGTTCTTGCCAAGAGTTTCTCTAGTGTTGGTTGACTACCTTGGAGTTTGTCTTTATAGGTTTCCTGCTCTCTTTTTTCACGAACAGATTTTCGGCCTCTCATTGATCTTCTGGCCGAGGTTTGCGAATCTCCTATTTCCCCTTCTTCTTCAGAGTCCTCCGAGACTTGCACTTCCTCAGTCTCTTCTGTGTGTATCTCTTTCGATCTGTCTACATTACTTTCAACTTGCTTTGATCCTGAGGGGGACTATTTGTGGGGCGAATCCCCCTTCTGCTTCTCAGAGTCTAGAATGTCTTCATTTGCTGAGCTTAACTGAGCAAACTTGTTACTTTGTTCTTCCATGTGGGGAGTTTGAATAACGTGGTTTGTATGAGGGCCCTTGCCATTTGAGTTTCCTGTTCTTGGGGCTTTATGGGCAGTTTTGGTCCTTTTAACCTGATTCCATCCTTCTTCCTTGCCTTTCTCCACTTCACTGTTCAATGGGCAGCCTCTAGCAAAATGGCCATAGACATGGCATTTTCGGCATTTAAACGGGAGCTGCTCATAGTCCAGTTTTTTAACGTGAGTCCAGCTACCGACCCTGATTTTTATTGCCTCAGGAAGACCAACCTCCAGATCAACTTCGACACATATTATAGCACAGTCATATTGGTCTTTAATATTTTCTCTATCAATAAATTTGTCTAAAGAGTTCCCAATATGCTTGAGGGACTCCCAGTTCCAACAATGCACTGGCAGATTGGGCAGCCTTACCCACACAAGAACGACTGTAGGGACGTCAACTGCCGGGTCGAAGTCGGGCATCCATTTATTTAGATACAGCCCCTGAGGTCCCATGAAATAGGGACCATTCTAGAAAATCAAGTCCTTATCCTCCTTATCTGAGAATTCAAACAGAAAGAATCCCCTCCCTAGAAAATACGAAGTGACTTGGTTTTTAATCAGTGGTGCCCAGTTCTGTGCAACCTAGTTTTCCGTGGATTTGGGAGAGGGCCAGAGGCTAGTGAATTGGCCCACCAAAGCACGTTCAGCTAGAGAGAGGGCGACCTGAATCGGACCCTCAGACGAGAGAGAGATTTTTGGGATATCTTCCAATCTTTTGACAAACTTTGAAGTCTCAGGGGCTTTCTTCTTTGGCAGGGAGGCGAGAAGCTTAAGGTAGGCTTTTGCATCAGGAGGGGGAGGCGGAGTGGGGGGGACCTGGGCAGTGCCCAGAGTCTCCATAGCAAAAACGAAGCCAAGCTCAGACAACGACAGAAACGCGCGAGATCAGAATCCTCCCACGGAGCCAAGCATTTGAGCGGAGCTCACTCAACAGAAAAATGAAGGAGAATGGATCCTTTCGAGAGCCAAAAATGAAAGGAAAAGAGAAGCACCACGCAACAAGACCAAGGCGCCGCGCCTCCACAGAGCGCCGCGCTGGAACCCATAACCACAGATGGTCGACTCAAAGCGCCGCGCCACCCCAAGCGCCGCGCGGTGAGACCGGAACAGAGCTGAACCTTGGGGCTTCAAAAATTCCTCTCACCCACGAAAAGGCACAGCCAAGCCTTCCACAGCACCAGAGGGCCGAGGCTGGCCAGCAGCCACACACGCAGAGGGCCAACAGCAAAGGCGGCAGCTAGGTCAAGCTTGGATGAGAGCGCTTCAAAGAAAATGTTAACTCAATTCATATGAATATTGTTATAAGATATATAGGTGTCAAATTTTGATGAATAATGAATTAAAAAAAACCACAATAATTCTGATATGATATAACAAATTAATCCAAACAGCACATTCAAATGCATTAATAAAAATGTAATTAATATGAATATTGTTATAATATGTGTCGAATTTTGATGAATAATGAATTTAAAACAATCACAATAATTGGACTGTCACAGGTCAATGTTTCTAAAAAAAATAAAATGAAAACCGATGCGTGTCAGTAACTGTCGACCGGTGCATTTATGTGTCTATACGCATCGGTGCCGTTGTACGATCTATGGAAACTGCACAAATACCGATACCAGTTATAAATATCGGTGCGTTTGTGTGATACTACGTACCGGGGCGTTTATGTATCTATAAGCACCAGTGATTTGTATGATCCATGGGCACCACATGAATACTGACACCAATTATAAATCTCGGTGCCTTTCTGTGATACGGCGCACCGGTGCATCATAAAGGTATACGCACTGGTGCTTTGATACAACCTATGGGCACCGCACAAATCCCAAGTCCAATTAGAACATCCCCATGCGTTGTATGACCAACACTACACCTGGTGCGGTTTTACACCTAAATGTCCCAGTGCGTTTGTTCGACTGAGGCAGCCCTGGGGCACCGTATTCATGTACGCACCATTGCGTTAAATCCAGAGTAGCGCACCGATGAAAAAACATCCGTAATAACCTCCGGCCGCCCATTTTTTTTTAGTTGTGTTGATTTTCCATTAAAAGCTCCGCCAAAACCTCTGTAACCATAAACAGATGTTGTAGCAAATGTTTTTTTGACAATTTTGGCCAATTTTATAACACTAAAAACCTCCTTTATAACCTCCGCTAGAGGGTCTTTTCCTTATAGTGTACGATCTCGGGAAAACATAAATAGTGAGAAAAATGTTTATTTTCCATGTGGAATAACCAGAAATCTAACATTAAGCTGCAAGGATTGCATAGTTTTTGTTTTTTTTTTTTAATTTTATTGTGTGGTTGTTTTTTGCAGGAAAAAGAACACAAACCCGGAAGAGAAAAAAAAAAACCTATTCCTCCTTTCTAACAATTACTAAATCTTTTAACTAGCTCATTTGGTCTAAATTTACTTTATGGGAATAGAGGTCTTGGGTTCAAGTTACTTTTTTAAGAAAAAAATGGTTTTTTGTCAAGTTATTTAAAAAAAAACACATGTAACTTATGTTTTAAAGTTACTTTATGTAATAGTGTTTCTCTCCCATTATAAAAAGTGAGTCACTTAAAGTCTAAAGTCACTTGATCTTTTATTTAAGTTACAATTTACTTGGTCATTAGTTCATAAAGTAACATTGTAAAAAGTGACACTCACTTATTATATTAAGTTTGGAAAGGGGGGGAAGTTTTTTTTTTTTTTTTGTAAATACAAATTCATCATCAACTTTCAACCTATCACGTGACTACTTGGCATATACTATAACTTTTCTTCAAAAATTCACAATTTCTTCATCCCGAAGTTGTTTTTAGAGTCGATTTTTTTCACCAGCCTAAGTTTTCGAGATATTTCCATTGGAGTAGTTAGTTTCAACCTTTAAAAATTCAGTTGTTTAAAATGGAAAGTGCATGCCCAGTTATTCTTAACAACACCAATTATTTCCAATGGCTATCATACATGGTATACTTACTTAGAAGTAAATGCCTTCATAGAATTTCCTCAGGTCTAAAATCTAAACCTACTGATGAAGATAAAAAGGCTAAATGTGAAAATAAACAAGATCAAGGGTGAGGGTTGATAGGAATGTCCATTGCTCAAGATCTTAGATTTCATATCCAAGAAATTGACTCCCTTGATGAAGCTATGAAAAAACTAAATACCGTTTTTGGTATTCAAAAATGAAATCAGAGCCGACCATCTTGAAAATGAGCTGCTTATTATGGACCCCAATAATTTCTTCTCTATTGAAGATTTTTTGTCTAAATTCAAGACCCTTAGACTTCTCTTAGAAGGTTGTAAGGTCAAAAAGGAAGATGGTAGTCTTATCTATTCCATTCTTGCTAAGTTAGGCACTACAACTCTGTATTTGTTTCCACCTTCCAATCCACTATAGAAGCCATCATTTCTCAAGGAACACCCTACAAGTCCCCCTCTTTTGATGCCTATTACGATTCTTTGATAAGAGAACAATATAAAATCTTACACCTTGGTCTTATTAATATTGGAAATTCTTCCAATAATGCCTTAGCAACCCAGCAACAACTAAATCCAAAGAATCCTAAGAAGCAACATCATAAAAAGAATGGTCCTAAAACAAACAAGGGTCTTAAGCACTCTTAGCCTTAAACTAAAAAAGAAACTCAACAAACTAATAAGGAAAATAAAAACAAAGGGAAGAAAACAGATAGACATTGCAACTTTTGTAATCGTGATGGCCACATAGAGTCTGTTAGCCCCCTATGAAGTTTTTGACAAGCAAACACGGGGCTAAAATGTTTTTGAGCCTTCAAGGAATGCATTTCCTCTAAAAACACATCATCCTTGAAGCCTCCTGTGCCTTTTCCCTTCGATAAATCCTCACTGCTGTTTTCATTATAAAGCCTCTCCATTTGGGAAGAAGAATGCCCAAAAGGCCTCCATTTCTCCTTTCATCTCAGCCCTATTAAACCTCTGTTATCATCACCTTTCCCCCCCTTTTTATTTCCCCTTAAACCTTTCAAATATCCTTTGTTTGGTTTGTATCCCCTTATTCTATCTACCGATTCTCTCTTTAGCCCTAAAACCCTCTTTTTGGCTAAAAGGCCATATATTTCCATATGACGGGCTTAGCCCCTTTCGGCTAGTCCCCTAACCCTTCCCCATATGCCCCGAGTGCTAAAACCAAGCGCAAAGGCCTGGGCGCTAATCGAAATCACAAACCTTAAACTATACCGCCCACTGCACCCCCCGATTGTGATCCCCCGACTATAATCGCCGCCGTCGATTCTCCTTTAATCCAACGGTCATCGCAAACCCCATCGCGTCCACATCTCCCTTTCGTCACTCCCTCGATTAGTATCCCCACCACTGATTCACGTCTAATCTGATGGCTCTCGCATCTTCGCTTGATCGCAATCACAATTTCCAAACAGTGCCACCCTCCGCCCTGTGCGATTGCGATCCTACGATGCAATCTCCACCGTCGATCTCACATAAAATCCAACAGTCGTAGGCCAATCGCTCCATCGCTCCTCGGAGATTGACCCTCCTATCGCTCCTCCTCCTATTCAATCTCAGCCGTCCGTCTTAACCTGATCGATGACCCGCGTACTTCCTTCCACCAAACCTCCATTTCATCACATTTTCACTTGTTTTCCCTACAACCACTGTCTTCACAACTGCGCCACTATTCTTCCAGGCCTCACAGCATCTCTTTCGCCACCCCTGGGTTTTATAATTAGTTTGTTTTATTGTGCAGGGCATGACAGGGTGGTAAATTCACTCCATCACAGTCACTGTGAATCGGAAACACAGAGAGGCCATTACAGTAGTGGCTCAGTAAAAAAAAAGAGATGGATTAAACAGATTAAAGCTAGTTAATTGAACATTCAACACCTAATCCCATGATCAAAAGGGTTAAGGCACAATCAAAATATTTGAAGAGCATAAGAAACGAGCCATATCTGCTCTCAGCATCAGTAGGACATTTTCTCAGAATAGTACGCCCTCCGACAAAGGTCTCCATGCCTCCCCAAGCTCCCAAAGGCCATCTCACTGACAGAAAGCTCCCAAGAACTGTCAGGACAACAATAATGGAGGTATGGAAGCCCTGCAGACCTTCAGTTGCCTTACTTGTTTTAGAAGACAAAACAGAGAGCGTTACATCCAGAAGAAAAATTCAAAGAAATATCAGAGGTCAAATACGACCTGACAAAGACTCTAGACCAGACCACCAAGTACAGCACAGAGCTATTAAGTGGAGTGGCGTGAAATTCCTCCTCCACTCTGTCTTAATAAATCGATTTAATGTGTATCACCTACTCTTGCTATCTATTTTTCCTATAAAGAATCCCATAGAACACATTGTAAGGGGTTGGATTGCATTATTGGTGTTGTAGTTGTAGGGATTCATTTCTTACTGTTAGAAACAGTTTTGGGAGAGAGTAGCAGAGTAGTTTGTAATGTAGTAGGCTGGGAGGAGAAAGTTTGGACTGTAATCAGCCATTGAGCTCATTGTATGTGACTGGTTTTGCATCAAGTAATCAAGAAAATTTCACAGGATCCTGGTCTATTAATACAGGTGATGTTTCTCTCTTTGCATCGTTTATTTAGATTATTCATGCTGTTCATTTTCTTCTAGTACGCATCAGAAATCTAGCATAGGATTTACCCTCGCATGGTACCCTATGTTTCTGCTCTCCCTACCTTCAATGTTTTCTGCTGATGTGTGAATTCGGGTTTGTTGCTTGGATGTCCTAGCTGGTGTCAAAGCAGGGAATGTTAAAAGTCCTTCTCTGATCTATAGACCCTAGCCTTGTGTCAAATATTATTCCTGTTTTCCCTTGGAGCATGCTAAATCAGGCCTGGAGTTAAATGATCTTTGGTCTGATCTATAAGTTTCCCCTTTGTCCCTCCTTTGATAGTTTCCTTTGAGTATGTCAAAGCAGGCCTAGAGTTAAATGACCTTTGACCTGATCTCCAGACAGAAATTTGGTTGCTCTCCTTCTTTCACTTTCAATCCTTAATTTCCCATTCCACCATCTATCCAAGAAGACCCTTTAGTATAGATGACTTGCCCTCTAGAAGGCTTTCTTAGTTGTGTGCAAGTAATCCCCTTTCATGACTCCATAGCCCAATGAATGACACCTTCTTGAACTATCCTCTTTTGCCAAAACCTCCTGCTGATCTGCTCCTTTTCTCCCATTACTTTCTCAGTTTATGATCTCATGAATCAACCCAACAACCGACCAACCAAACCAATTTAAACCCCCCCCCCTTTGTGCTTCATACCTAGCCTAACATCTCATTTTGAGTTTCAAAGATATATCATTCTTTTTTTTTATGGAGAGATCCCTCTCCGGGTCTAGGAGGGCTAGATCCTAGGATCCCAAAGTGGTTCTGATGTTGTCTCATCTTTTGGTCTTGCCAATCTGGCCAAAACATGGGAACCCCAACATAATGGCGATTCCGCTGGGGACGAGACCACTTAGCCTCTAGATTGGTTTTAATTGCTGATGGTGGACAACAGTCTGTTTCTAATGTCCAAATTCATCCACCTGGCGACTCCACACTCCCTATAATACAAAGACCTAATGACTCCACTGGTAGAAGAATCTGAACTGGTTGAGAAGATGCAGTGACCTTCTTTGCAGAAACATGGATCCAGACATGGAAAGAGATGCAAAGCTTGATGCTTTGGCAGAACGAATAAATGGAATAACAGTCATGTTTGGTAAAGTGCTGGAAATGTATATGGCTAACCAGAATTTTAATGATGATTATTCAGAGCAGCCCATGCGTTTTCTCAAGGAAAAGCCAACTCCAGACCTGGAGAATGAGCAAGACACGAATGATGATCTTGGTCTGGAGTTTTCTCTTGCTCGGGAAAATTCTCAAGATGAGGCTCACGAAGATATCCCACCTCAGGATCAGTTCGTACAAGGAGCAGAGGACTGTGGCTCTTCTATCTGTGTTAAAAAAGAAATTCCTACGTTGAAAGAAGAAGATATGACCCAAATATCAAACCCGCATTCCACCTTTGCAACCTTATGTAGAATTGGTGCAGATCCAGAGAAATCCTTTGAGGATCAAGACGAAGAAAGACCTGCTGAGAATCTGACAGGTTTGATTGGTGACATTTCTTACGATTATGACTTTCCTAGTCATGATCTAATTGATGATGATTGTTTCCAAAGAGAAGCTGAGTTCACAGAACCATCATCAGTAGACCCATGGGAGGAAATCCGGGGCCAGCAACTCCAGAGAACCAGTGAACCCAGTCAGCCTATCTATGACACTGATGGTGAAAGTTATGAAAGCATCAATGATGAGTGTCATGAGATCGGAGATCAACAGTCTATCCTTTCAGAAGAGGAGGAAAGCAAAGAAGAGATTCTTGAGCATGAAGAAATCAAGGAGCCTTCTCTTGAAAAAGAGGAAGAAACGGAACACACCCCTGCTCAAGAATACATGAATATTTTCACGGAGCTCAGCCCAGCAGAGCAGAATATATCATAGCTCCAAGAGGAATCAGCTGCAATATACGATGAGTCCTCCAGTTCAGAAGATGAAGGAGACACTCTACCCCAAGAGAGTCTTTTTCTCAACCCAGTGGCAGAAGAAGAAATCCTGGTTGAAGCCTGCCTGCCAAATATTCATAACCAGGTATCAGATCATGATCCTTATGTACATTTTCTGCAAAAATTTGAAGAAGGATCAAAGGTCTGTTTGAGCAGCATGTTTCAGACAACGAGAAAATTTTTAAAGGCTACTGTTGAGGAACTAAAATAATGGGAGTGGCCCTGCCTATCCATCCTGCTCAAGGAGATGAGCAGGAAAGACCAGTCATGGGATCACTTGATGGACTGGTTGCATTGGAAGACAATGTTTGTTAGCTAGACTTGTAAATAGTCCATGTTAGAGTAGGGTAGGTAGGAAAAGCTCAATAAAGCTCAGTCTGTGAGCATTTAGTTAGTAGTTTTGGATTTCTGCAAAGTTTTCATTCCATGAGCAGTTTTTTCTTTATGCCATGGTCCACAGCAAGTCAGTCAATCTAATCCTAGCTTGGCTGTTTTTCAATTTCTGTCTTAGAATGTAGGGAAGAAATATGTTAGACAGTTCAATCCTAGCAGATATTAGATTAGGTAGAGAAGCTATGAGGCCAACAGTTTAATCTGGTCTCATGGAGTAATAAGGGTAGCAGTAGAATAGGTTTCTTTTTCTGTTTGAAAAAATTGATGATGTAAAGGGTCTGCTAGTCCAAATGCACCTAGAAAGAAAAAATGTTAGGACTATAGTATGGGTAGGTAGTTGTTTGGGAGAATATTTCTGCTGATATGATGTCTTCATGATTTGTGGCAGCTGATCCAAGAAAGAAAATGGATGGGTCAAGTACCAGGCATCTAGCCTACACCAAAGATCATCCTCTGAATTCTTGACTCCTTCAAGAAGAATCCATCCCCATGTGGAGCCACTGTTAGCCCCCTATGAGATTTTTGACAAGCAAACACGGGGCTAAAATGTTTTTGAGCCTTCAAGGAATGCATTTCCTCTGAAAGCACATCATCCTTGAAGCCTCCTGCGCCGTTTCCCTTTGATAAATCCTCACCGCTGTTTCCATTATAAAGCCTCTCCGTTTGTGAAGAAGAATGCCCAAAAGGCCTCCATTTCTCCTTTCATCTCAGCCCTATTAAACATCTGTTATCATCACCTTTTTCCCCCTTTTTATTTCCCCTTAAACCTTTCAAATATCATTTGTTTGGTTTGTATCCCCTTATTCTATCTATCGATTCTCTCTTTAGCCCTAAAACCCTCTTTTTGGCTAAAAACCCATATTTTTCCATATGACGGGCTTAGCCCCTTTCGGCTAGTCCCCTAACCCTTCCCCATATGCCCCGAGCGCTAAAACCAAGCACAAAGGCCTGGGCGCTAATCGCAATCGAAAACCTTAAACTATGCCGCCCACTGCACCCCCCGATTGCGATCCCCTGACTATAATCGCCGCTGTCGATTCTCCTTTAATCCAACGGTCATCGCAAACCCCATCGCGCCCGTATCTCCCTTTCATCACTCCCCCGATTAGTATCCCCACCGTTGATTCACGTCTAATCCAACGGCTCTCGCATCTTCGCCCGATCGCAATCGCAATTTCCAAACGGTGCCGCCCTTCGCCCTGTGCGATTGTGATCCTCCGACACAATCTCCACTGTCGATCTCACATAAAATCCAACGGTCGTAGGCCAATGGCTCCATCACTCCTCGGAGCTTGACCCTCCTGTCACTCCTCCTCTGATTCCATCTTAACCGTCTGTCTCAACCTGATCGATGGCCCGCGTACTTCCTTCCACCAAACCTCCATTTCACCACATTTTCACCTATTTTCCCTACAACCACTGTCTTCACAGCTGCGCCACTATTCTTCTAGGCCTCATAGCATCTCTTCTGCCACCCTTGGGTTTTATAATTAGTTTGTTTTATTGTGTAGGGCATGACAGGGTGGTAAATTCACTCCATCACAGTCACTGTGAATCGAAAACATAGAGAGGCCATTACAATAGTGGCTCAGTAAAACAACAGAGACGGATTAAGCGGATTAAAGCCAGTTAATTGAACATTCAACACCTAATCCTGTGATCAAAAGGATTAAGGCGCAATCCAAATATTTGAAGAGCACAAGAAACGAGCCATATCTTCTCTCAGCATCACCAGGACATTTTCTCAGAATAGTACGCCCTCCGACAAAGGTCTCCATGCCTCCCTGAGCTCCCAAAGTCTATCTCACTGACAGAAAGCTCCCAACAACTGTCAGGACAAAAATAATGGAGGTATGGAAGCCCTGCAGACCTTCAGTCGCCTTACTTGCTTTAGAAGACAAAACAGAGAGCGTTACAGCCAGAAGAAAACTTCAAAGAAATATCAGAGGTCAAATCCGACCTGATAAAGACTCCAGACCAGACCACCAAGTACAACACAGAGCTATTAAGCGGAGTGGCATGAAATGCCTCCTCCACTCTGTCTTAATAAATCAATTTAATGTGTATCACCTACTCTTGCTATCTATTTTTCCTATAAAGAATCCCATAGAACACAATGTAAGGGGTTGGATTGCGTTATTGTTGTTGTAGTTGTAGGGATTCATTTCTTACTGTTAGAAATAGTTTTGGGAGAGAGTAGCAAAGTAGTTTGTAATGTAGTAGGCTGGGAGGAGAAAGTTTGGACTGTAATCAGCCATTGAGCTAATTGTATGTGACTGGTTTTGCATCAAGTAATCAAGAAAATTTCACATGATCCTGGTCTATTACTACAGGTGATGTTTCTCTCTTTGCATCATTTATTTAGATTATTCATGCTGTTCATTTTCTTCTGGTACGCATCACAAATCTGGCATAAGATTTACCCTCGCATGGTACCCTATGTTTCTTCTCTCCCTACCTTCAATGTTTTCCGCTGATGTGTGAATTCGGGTTTGTTGCTTGGATGTCCTAGCTGGTGTCAAAACATGGAAGGTTAAAAGTCCTTCTCCGATCTATAGACTCTAGCCTTGTGTCAAATCTTATTCCTGTTTTCCCTTAGAGCATGCTAAAGCAGGCCCGGAGTTAAATGATCTCTAGTCTGATCTATAAGATGCCCCTTTGTCCCTCCTTTGAGAGTTTCCTTTGAGTATGTCAAAGTAGGCCTAGAGTTAATTGACCTCTGACCTGATCTCTAGATAGAAATTTGGTTTCTCTCCTTCTTTCACTTTCAATCCTTAATGTCCCATTCCACCATCTATCCAAGAAGATCCTTTAGTATAGATGACTTTCCCTCTGGAAGCCTTGCTTAGTTGTGTGCAAGTAATCCCCTTTCATGACTCCATAGCCCAATGAATGACACCTTCTTGACCTATCCTCTTTTGCCGAAACCTCCTGCTGCTCTACTCCTTTTCTCCCATTACTTTCTCAGTTTATGATCTCATGACTCAACCCAACAACCGACCAACCAAACCAATTTAAACCCCCCCCCCCCCGCTTTGTGCTTCATACCTAACCTAAAATCTCATTTTGAGTTTCAAAGATATATCATTCTTTGTTTTTATGGAGAGATCCCTCTCCGGGTCCAGGAGGGCTAGATCCTAGGATCCCAAAGTGGTTCTGATGTTGTCTCATCTTTTGGTCTTGCCAATCTGGCCAAAACATGGGAACCCCAACAGAGTGAAATTTTTTTAAGAAGATGGAAGCCTTGGAAACATCAATGAAGAAGCACAACATCCATTTAGAGAACTCTTCGACTTCATCTCCGGGAATGACACTTTCTGCATGTGGTTTTCAAGCATCAAGATCTAGTTATGCATTGAATGTATCTTCTTCTTCTCATTCTCATGAGTGGCTCATTTATTCTGGAAACTCTTACCACATGGCCAAAAATAAAGCCTTGTTTTCGGGTTTAGAATTGTTCATCTAGATAATGGTCAGTTTAATGATGTATTATGTGTTCCTACCTTGTCCTGCAACCTTCTATTTTTTTACCAGATAACTCATTCAAGTGAAGGGAAAACCGTAGAATTCTCACCTCATGATGTTGTAATTAAGGAACTAAGAGATCCTAGACATATTTTGGCTATTCGAATTGCTTATGATTCCACAAGGTTGTATAAGTTTGACAACTTTGGGTAATAAAGTCTTCCCTCCATTTTTGTTGCTCATAATGATGAAGTGAGAAAACTTTGGCATGCGATATTTGGTCACTTAAACTATCACTCTCTTCAAACTCTATTTAAAGAAAATATGGTGACAGGTCTTCCTATGGTATCTTTCTGAGATGGTGTTTGTTCTGGTTGTGTACTTGGAAAACATCATCAATATAGTTTTGGCAAACATGCCTCTTGGCACACTTCAACCCCTTTGCAACTTGTGCATGGTGATTTATGTGGTCCACTTCCAGTTGTTTCTTTCTCTGGATACAAGTGATTCCTAGCTTTCATTAATTATTTTTCCAGACCCACTTGGGTATACTTCTTAAACATCAAGAGTGAATTTTTTAACATATTTTTGGCCTTTAAGGTCTTTGTTGTGAAACAATCTAGACATCAAATTCTTAAGTTAAGATCTAACAATGGAGGAGAATATGTTAACAACAAGTTTATCAACTTTTGTACTAAGCATGGCAATCAATTGCAACATATTTTTATGTATACTCCACAACAAAACGGTGTAGTTAAAAGGAAGAAGCACACTCTAAAAGAAATGGATAATTGTATGCTCCAATCTAAAGGACTTAGTCTTAATTTTTGGGAAGAAGCAATTAACTATGAAAATTACATAGTAAATAAAACTCGTACTAAGGTTTTAAGGAATATCACTCCAGAAGAAGCTTGGAGCTCAACCAAACCAGATGCAAGTCACTTTCGTGTTTTTGGAAGTGAAGCTTGGGCCCATATTCTAGATGATAACATAAAGCCTTAGAACCTAAGGGTGAAAAATGTATTTTTGTTGGATATTCTGAAGATGTCAAAGGATATAGAATTCTTCAACCAAAATCCAAAAATGTAATCATTAGAAGAGATGTCAAATTTGATGAAAATATATTGGCCTACGAGCCTAATTTGGTGGGTGTGCCACCTTTGGCCTATGAGCCTAATTCGGAATATGTGCTACCTCTCTCTATCTCTTCTACTTTTGACAACATTCCTTCTAATTCGGATGATGACAACAAGGATGAAAATCCTCCTCCACATCCTCAGGATCTTACTTTAGCTCCACAACTTCCAAAATGGATTCACTCTACTTGAGATGAAACAGGTTCTCTTGCAGGTGACCCTGCACATCAACGTCGTACATGTTCAGTTTGACAAAGCCTCTTCTTTACTGGCTGAAGTTCCAGAAAATTATGATCTAGATACCTTTGAAGAAGGTTTAGGTCATCCATATTGGCATGCAACTATGAATGAATAATGTCGTTTGTTGGGTGTGGAGCCTGATTATCTTGTTTATTTTGTATCACATCGTTGGACCCCTGTACCTTAATGGGGGCGACAACGCTGCCCATAATTAAATGCTGCCTGGGGGGTCCAGGGGGGGTGGCTGTGACTTTATGGAGCCCCCCCCTGGTGGGGGGTTTCGGGGGCAGCACCCCGAAGCTAAAAACATATGTAAAATTGCCTTGTAAAAGTATAGTAATTTCTAGTCAATCTGGGCCATTCATTAGGCAGATGATCTAACGGTAGAGGTTATGTTTAGTTTAGGGTTTTTTTTCCCTAGAAGGAAACCTGTCGCTTTGTATGAGGTTATTGTATTGTGGCTGTGGATTGTATGTGTATTCTCAGAGCGAGAAACAGATAGGGAGTCTGTGAGAGAGTACAAAGGATATTACAGCGGATCTGGTGTAGGTTGTGTCACTTCATTTTGCTGGATAATAGAAAGGAAGGACTGACTGTTCAAGGTGGACGTAGCCCAAACTGGGTGAACCTTGTATATCTGTGTCTCTCTGGTTTTATGTGTTTTGTGTGCTTGTGTTTTACGCATATTTTATGTGTTGCATTGCTCTGTAATATTTAATTTTCTAACAACTGGTATCAGAGCCGAAGGTCTATTTGGCTGATAAAATTGCAAGAAAGAAGGGTTCTTGGTTCGAGTGGGAGCAATGGCGAAAGATGGTAAATTTAGGGTCGAGAAGTTTAACAGCCAAAACTTCCCTCTGTGGAAGATGCAGATGGAAGACTATCTGTATCAGAAAGATCTGTACCTACCATTGAGTGGAAAAACAAAGAAGCCAACGGTTATGACAGACATAGAATGGGAGATTCTCGATAGAAAGGCACTCAGAACTGTACGGTTGTGCCTCGCGGTGTCGGTAGCCTTCAATATTTCGAAGGAAACAACAACATATGGTTTGATTAAGGTTTTGGCGAAATTATATGAAAAACCCTAGGCCTCAAAAAAGGTATTTCTAATGAAACGTTTATTTAATATGAAGATGTCAGAAGTTGGATCTATTGCAGACCATTTAAATGATTTTAATACAGTTACCAGTCAGTTAAGTTTTGTAGGGGTAAAATTTGATGATGAAGTTAGGGCTCTTTTATTTCTGTGCTCATTGCTAGAAAGCTGGAGTGGTTTAGTTATGGCAATTAGTAACTCCGTCTCTAGATCTAGTACTTTAAAGTTTGATGATTTTTTCGGTGCTATCCTTAGCGAGGAAATGCGATGGAAAAGATCCAGTGAGACATCGGGTAATGATTTGAGTGCAGAGTCTAGGGGAGGAAAAATGGAAAGAGGAAAGAGCTCAGGATATCACAGTAAGTCAAGGAAAGGCAGATCTAAGTCAAGATCTGGGATAGTGGGTTGGAAATATGGAAAGAAAGGACACCTAAAGAAAGACTGTAGATCTAAGAAGGGAAAAGAAGACACACAACAAGAAAACAATCATGAAGAAAATGTAACAGGTGATGTGTTACAAGATGCTTTGATTCTTTCTTTCGAAAATGTTACTGATTCTTGGGTTGCAGATTCAGGGGCTTCATTCCATGCCACACCTGATAAGAAAAATTTTCATGACTATGTTCAAGGAGATTTTGGACAAGTCCGTTTGGGTGATGATAAACCTTGTAAAATTGTTGGAATGGGTAAAGTTATTGTAAAACAACAGAATGGAAACCAATGGCTATTAAAGGAGGTAAGGCATGTTCCCGATTTGAAGAAAAATCTGATTTCAACAGGGCAGTTAGGCATTGAAGGTTGTGTGACAACTTTCACAGATAAAACTTGGAAGGTCACCAAAGGAGCGTTGGTAATAGAAAAAGGCGAAAAGGATGGTACATTGTATTTATGCAATGGTATTTCTAACTCTGTTAATGCTTTAACTTCTAAAGGATCAGATGCAGCATTATGGCATCATAGGCTCGGACACATGAGTGAGAATGGGATGAAGATTCTTCACTCAAGAATAAGTTTATGGGTTTGAAGAATGTTGATTTGGATTTCTGTGAGAATTGTATTTATGGAAAACAGAAGAGAGTCAGATTTCTCAGAGTTGGGAAAGAAAAGAAGAGTGAAAAATTAGAGCTTCTGCATACAGATGTATGGGGACCTGATCAGGTATCATCTCTTGGTGGCTCTCGTTATTATGTTACTTTTATTGATGATTCAACTAGAAAAACTTGGATTTATTGTATTCAGAATAAATCTGATATATTTGATACTTTCAAGAAATGGAAAGCTTTGGTTGAGATTGAGACAAGAAAGAAGTTGAAGTGTCTCAGATCAGAAAATGGAGGTGAATATTGCAGCAAAGATTTTGATAGGTACTATTTAGAGCATGGAATTCGCAGAGAGAAGACAGTTCCAAAAACACCACAAGAAAATGGTGTGTCAGAAAGGATGAACAGAAAAATCATGGAGCGTGAAAGGTGCATGAGATTGCATGCAGGATTGCCTTTACAATTTTGGGCAGATGCTATAGATACTGCTGTTTATCTAATAAACAGAGGGCCCTCAAGTTCCTTGGATGGTGGTATTATAGAGGAAGCATGGAAAGGTAAAAAGGTAAACTACTCTTTTTTAAAGCGTTTTGGATGTGAGGCCTTTTTCCATATTAATAAAGAAAATAGAACAAAGCTTGAGGCAAGATCAAAGAAATTTACCTTTATTGGATATGGTGTTAATGATTTTGGTTATCGCTTATATGATTATGAAATCACAAAATCATTAGGAGCAGAGATATAATATTCAAAGAAAAGGTCTTGTATAAGAATCAGTTGCAGGAAAAGAAACAGCAAAAAGAAAACAAAGAATACACAGTTCTTGATGAGATCACAGAAAAAGTAAAGGTGCCTGAAAATAATAATAATCAACAGCCACAAAAACAACAACCACCACAACAACAAAAGGCACCTCAAACACCTGAAAGCGGTGTCAAAAGATCTACCAGGATAAGTAGACCCCCTGAATGATACTCTCCTTCATTATATTATTTATTCTTGACTGATTCTGATGAACCTGAATGTTATGAAGAGGAAATGTAGGTTGAAACCAGGAAGAAGTGGGAACTATCCATGGAAGAAGAGATGAAATCCTTAATGCATAACCAGACTTGGGACTTAGTCATGTTGCCTGTAGGTAAAACTACATTACAGAATAAATGGGTTTATAGGCTGAAGGAATAAGATGGAGGAAAACAGAGGTACAAATCTAGAATTGTGGTGAAGGGGTTTGCATAAAAGAAAGGTATTGATTTTGATGAAATATTTTCTCCTGTTGTTAAGATGACTTTAATCAGAACTATTTTAAGTCTTGTCGCAGCGGAATATTTACATCTTGAATAGTTAGATGTAAAGATAACATTTCTCCATGGAGATTTGGAGGAAGGGATCTATATGTAGCAACCAAAAGGATATGAGGTCAAAGGGAAAGAAAAATTAGTGTGTAGGTTAAAGAAGAGCTTGTATGGCTTAAAACAGGCTCCAAGGTAGTGGTATCTAAAATTTTACAAGTTTATGTTTGAACAACGTTATACTAGATGTCACTCTGATCATTGTGTTTATCTAAAAAAGAAAAATGATGGCAGCTATATTATATTTATTATTAATATATATGAATGACATCGCTTGCTGCAAGGTCTAACATGGAAATAAATAATTCTAAAATAAAATTGTAAATTCCTTTACTGTGAAGGATTTAAAGACACAAAACAAATACTTGGTATGAGAATAACTAGAAACTGGGAAAAATCGCAAATTAACATTGTCAGAATGAGTACATACAAAAGAGTGGGCTAACTCATAATATCGAGCATATAAAAACCAGTGAATACACCTTTTTCTAGCCATTTCAAACTTAGTAAGGAGATGTTCCCCAAGACCCAAGAAGAAATGGATTATATGTCTAAAGTTCCATATGCATCAGTAGTTGGAAGCTTAATGTATGCAATGGTCTGCACAAGGCCTGATATTGCACATGTAGTGAGAGTTGTAAGTAGGTACATGAAAAATCCAGGAAAAGAACATTGGATGGAAGTAAAATGGATTCTCAGATATTTGAGGTACCACAAATCAGCATTATCTTTGGTGGTTCAACATTATGATCCTACGAGGGATATTTTGATGCGGATATGACGGGTGCTAGAGATAACGGGAGAATTTTCTAGGGATATGTATTCTGTGAAGTGGGAACAACATTTAATTTGATTCAAAATCCAGAGTGTTGTTTCACTTTCAACTAACTGAAATGAGAATATATTTGTTACTCTCAGTAGTAAGGAAATGATTTGGTTACAAGGTTCATGGATGAAAAAGGTAGAAAACTGAGAGAAATATGGGCACGTTATACGAGTGATAGCCAAAATTGCACACATTCATTTCACTCTTGCAAAAAGAGCTTCAACATTTCATTCCGGCACTAAACACATGAAGCTCAAGTACCATTTCATTGGTTGTAGACTTGGAAGATGGTCGAGTTGAAGCTAGAAAAGATACACACTAGCCAGAATCCTGCAGATATGCTAACAAAAGTTGTTACCAGGGAGAAATTGAGAATATGCTCAGTTTCAATTGGTCTTCAAGGATGACGATGAAGATGAGAAACAACCATGTCCAAAGAGGATTCATTGTCCAGCAAATGAAGCAGCGGTGGAGTCTCTACAATCAGTCTCCAAGTGGGAGATTGTTGGATGTGGAGCCTGATTATCTTGTTTATTTTGTATCATAGCATTGGACCCATGTACCTTAATGGGGGGGCCAGGGAGGGGTGGCTGCGACTTTATGGACCCCCCCCCTAGCGGGGGGTTTCGGGGGCAGCGCCCCCAAAGCTAAAAATAGATGTAAAATTGCCTTGTAAAAGTATAGTAATTTCTAGTCAATCTGGGTCGTTCATTAGGCGGATGATCTGATGGTAGAATTTATGTTTAGTTTAGGGTTTTTTCCCCTAGAAGTAAACCCCTCGCTTTGTATGAGGTTATTTTGTTGTGGTTGTGGATTGTATGTGTATTCTCAGAGCGAGAAATAGATAGGGAGATTGTGAGAGAGTACAGAGGATATTACAACAGATCTGCTGTAGGTTGTGTCTCTTCATTTGGTTGGATAATAGAAAGGAAGGACTAGCTATTTGAGGTGGACGTAGCCCAAACTGGGTGAACCACATATATCTATGTCTCTCTGGTTTTATGTGTTTTGTGTGCTTGTGTTTTCTGCATATTTTATGTGTTGCATTGCTCTGTAATATTTAATTTTCTAACATCGTTCCCTATTGGAAAACGATACTTGGGATATTTTTCCTCTTCCAAAGGGAAGAAAACTTGTCATTAGCAAATGGGTTTACAGAACAAAGTTTGGACCAGATGGAAAAGTTGATAAACATAAGGATCGTCTTGTTGCTAAGGGATTTTAAAAAGTTGAAGGCATTGACTATAGTGAAACCTTCTCCCCTATTTCCAAAATAAATTTTATCTACCTTGCTCTTTCCCTTGCTGCCTCATTTAAATGGGAAGTTCATCAGATGGATGTTAAATCCTCCTTCTTACATGGGGACTTGGATGAATAAATCTACATGGAAAAAGCCCTAGGATTTATCCAAAAGTAATCCAGCCTTGTTTGTCACCTTAAGAAGTCTCTCTATGATCTCAAACAAGCCCCTTAGGATTGAAATGCCAAAACGGATAGCTTTCTCTTAGATAATGGATTTTCTAGATGTCATTCCGACAGAACTATCTACACCAAGAAAGTGGGTAAGTCCTTAATCATCCTTTTTCTTTATGTTGATGATATTATCCTTATTGGTAGTGATCCCAACCATATAAAACATGTGAATTCTAGCCTCAAAAAGAAGTTTGAAATGACAGAATTAGGACACTTGCATTATTTCTTTGGTCTTCAAGTCTTGCAATCCAAATAAGGTATTACCCTTTCTCAGTCCAAGTATGCCTGTGATCCTCTACGCCACTTTCACATGGAAGACTGTAAGCCATCCCCTTCTCCCTTTCAGTCTGTAGTCAAGCTTTCAGTCACTTGTACTTCCCATGAGGTTGATAAACTTCTATATCTAACCTATACCCATCCCGACCTTTCCTTTGTCGTTGGTCTTATTGCTCAATTTATGCACAAACCTCATGAAAGCCACTGGAAAGCAGCTCAAAGAATACTTCAATATCTAATACTTTGATATGTTTGAGGTACAATTCAATTCGAGATTCATTACAGTGCAGGAGCATGTCCATTGTTGGTTGGTTTCACTGATTCTGATTGGGCTGGTAACCTTGATGATTGAAAGTCTACTGCAGGTTATGTATTAACTCTTGGTTCAGGACCTATTACATGGTCTTGTAAGAAACAAAGTGCCATCTCTCTTTCTTCGGAAAAATAAAAGTATCATGGTACTATTGAAGCGAGAAAGGAAGCTCTGTGGCTTCGTTTTATCCTGTTTGAATTTGATCTTCATCAGCAACATCCAACTACACTTTGGTGTGATAATCAAAGTGCCATTCAACTATGAAAAGATCCAGTTCGGCATCAGCACAGAAAACACTTTGAGCTACACATACACTTCATCATAAATCTCATTCATGATCGTGTTCTTGAAGTGCACTATTGTTCAACCAATGATCAAGTTACTAATATATTTGTTAAAAACTCATGGTAAATACACATGATAATAAACACACATAGACAGAACTGAAGGATGAGTGTGAGATATTTTACTATTAACCATAGATGTGATTTTATAGTATATTAGGTGTGACCCTTGGATTTCGTATTCCATGGTCACTTGGACTCCATTTGTGACTGTTCGCCTTCCACACCTACCCATAGAGGATTAGGTGTCCAACATTCCCCCCCTTAATCTGAAGGGGTATGTGTGAGTCCAAGAAGAGAGTTGTAATACAAATCTGCAAAGTATGCATGGCATCACTTAGGATGAATCAGGTCTCTGAAATGTTGGCATAAAGAGGTGGTTTAAGGATGACCACCAACATTGGAACGCAACTCTTATTGCAATTCCCAGAACTCTTCCAAATCTGGCAAGAAGTTGAGTGCTTCTGCTAGAGGAAGTGTCCCTCATATTTGAAGAGGGAGACCTTAAACCTAGAAGAAGGGAGGTCTACAACCTGTGATGGTTTAATGATGACCACCAACACTGGAATGCTTGATGCATTTCCCGGAACTCTACCAAAGCTGGCAAGAAGCTGAAGTCTTCTGCTAGAGGAAGTGTCCTGAATTCTTTGAAGAGGAAGAATATGAACCTTGCATAGATGGTTTAAGGCTATCCACCAACCAAAGGCATTATCATGGGCATCCCTGTCTCTGGCTACAACTCTGAATATGGAATGAAAGATTGTGGCTTAGGCTTGCTTGAACTGTTGTGTCTCTGGCTACAACTCTGAATCTAGAATGAGAAACTGTGGCTCAGGCTCACTTGAAGTGGCTTCGAAGCTTGTAGATGACCACCATTTCCCCCCTTGTCAAGTACAAGGTGAGAGGATGGCGAAAACTCAATTGTAATATTGTTCAATATTTGAGAACAAGTTCTGACATGTGACTTAAACATCTTCTTGGCTGTTGATGCCCATTGCCAAGAAGCAATCCATCCAAGATGAATCTTTGTTCTTGTAGGAGGCTTGTTTTTGAAGCATCTGTGTGAAGAATGGGTGTGCCGATCATAGTGTTGATATTTTTCAATCTGTTATTGTTGTTATTGTGGAAGAGGATCAGGATTTGGAACAGCTGAATGTGAACTGTCATGAAGAAATCCGACGTTTTGAAATTGAATGGGCTTGGAGTAGTTCAGAATATGAAAGGACAAATCCTTTTCATATCCAAGACCTGTTGTGTGCTTGTTATGGACAAGCTCTTCTGGTCTTGGGAGGTGCATGTTGAATTTCGACACCTGCATGCAATTTTTCTCTTGAACTAGGCACTGAATGTGAACCAAACTCAAATTTATATTCTTGCTACTGATGGGAGTCCCTCTCAATTTTCTGAACAGAAACAGGTTCAGAATGATTAATTCGCTTCTGTAATTCCTCTTGCTGTAGCTGAGATTCAAGCTGTAGAAAATAAATCTTTTCATGTGCATTTTGTAAACAATTCTGAATTTCTGAGAGAGAGTCTTTGCTGATTCATATTGTGTCATCAACAATACATTGTATAAGGGTTTTGAGGAACTCTAATACTTCATGAAATTTGGCCATTTTCTGATCACAACTATGATGAAGATGCTCAATAATCCTAATGAAGGCTATAACACAAACCCAACGTTATTCCAAATTTGAGTAATTTTACCCTCCTTCTCAATAGTTTGAAATTTAAGTCTTATGAAATTTGGCACTCTTTGGAAAATAAATTTATTTTGATTTGTTTGTAGAAAGAGGGCTCATAAATTTCTTTCACACCGACCTTTAAATATGTGCGCAAAATAGTATTGGAAATAAAAACTTTGTCAAAACTTCAAACACCATTACATATCATACACCATTTCTATAAAACACATTTTTTATCTTCCTCTAGGCTCTGAAAATAAGAGGAACTATACTATGAAACATCCTGAGAGAGTAAAGATCAATGCACATGGACAAACGTACTCACTGGAGAAGACCGCCTATGTATATAATAACTTCAATGAAATATTAAACTGCTCTACTCTAATCCATTTCCAAGCACGCCTCTCCCAGGCTGATTTCCTTTACTGACTCTTCTCACGTTGCCAGTTGTCAAAAAACTCGATTAATGTTATTATGCAGGCCTCAAAGGGATGGTGGAGAGTCACTGGGCCACATTGTTCGAATGCTGATGCCTACCATGGCTTGACTGCTACACTTCGGTGGTTGCAGGATTACATGCTCCGGCTCTCCTTTAGCTCCAGGCTTACATGCTGGCACAGATTGAAAACTTGCCACATCCTCCACAGAAGGCTCACCAAAATTCTGCCCACAAACAGATCATGAATTGATCAATGGTGGAATGAGAAAGCTGGAATATAATACAACAGAGAAATCTGGAGCTTTGAAGGTGACTGTTCGACTCCCCTCATGGTCTTGTTGTGCCTCCACAACACCGGCTATTCCAATGCCCTTAGACCCATCATTTTCATTTTGAAACCAAGGAATAACGCTACAAATCCCACATGTTTTATTTATTTTTAAATTCCAAAATATTGTTTGGACTGATGACCAGTGTTGTGCATTTTTGAATTCAAAAGGAGGGAGCCCAACGTATCCACAAAAAATCGAATTCATGCACCTATGATATTTGGTCAACACTTGATCGAAGCATGGGGAGCTCTCTATGTGGAGCTCAATAGGGGAAACATGAAGCAGAAGTAATGAAAGGCCATGGCCGATGCTGAGTAGAGTGTGAGCGATGTCAATACTACACCATGGTAGTTACTTCTGTGCCTGTGTAGCACCGACGAAGGGCGGAGTGAGAGCGGCAAAGGGTGCAGCGGAGTGTAGGAGACAATGTGGAGAAGGATAAGGTGATGCCCAGAATGGAGGTCAAGTGGAAGGAGTAGAGATATAATAGATCAGAGCTATAATATTTATGACAACATTATAGCATTTAAAAATTCAGTGGGTAGCGTTAAAAATGTGGTGTGATAAGACGCCGAAGATCAACTTGGCTCTCCACTAGGTGGATAGGTCGATGGAAGGGTTGGTGGCAAGGAGCCACATGAGTAGTGCGTAGGTGTGGAGGGGAGTGGACTATAATATCAGAGTATGACGAGTCGGTGTGACAAGAGCTACTGATGCGGTGTGGTATGGAGGAGACGAACCTCACGTGAAATTTGAGCGGGAATGTGATACTAGGCGGGAACCTCACTCCGCCTCTTTGTGCTCTGCTTCTGCTCACAACAGCTTCAACACACAAATGGCCCTCAGCGCTGAACCATTGGCTCTGGCAAAAAACTGAAATACTGACTAGCTCTGGAGAAATACTGCAGTCCAAGAAGCTTGCAAGAGAGCACCTAGATGGAGCAGATATAGTTGACAGGCCAAACAGAGAGTTGATCTAGAATCAGAAAATTCTCAGGCCTTGCCTAGGCTCTAATACCATGTTAAACATGCATGGTAAATACACATCATAATAAACACACATAGACAAAACTGAAGGATAAGCATGAGATGTTTTGATATTAACCATAGATGTGCTTTTATAGTACATTAGGTATGACCCTTGGATTCTGCATTCCAAGGTCACTTGGACTCCATTTGTGATTGTTTGCTTTCCACACCTACCCGTAGAGGATTAGGTGTCCAACAATATTTACAAAGGCTCTCACAAAAGCGAAGTTTACTAAAATTCGATCTCTTCTTGGAGTTTAGGAAAGTTATCAGTAAGAGGGGATAGGCTCTAATGTTTCCTTCCTTCTCCTATTGTGTCACCTTTGTAAATCCTTCAATCATATCCCAAGTTGTTCTTAAGGGGGGATGTTAGGATATTCCGACACATAGGAAATAGTTAAGTATAACTTAATCTAGCGTAAAGTTAGGTAAATTGTGTTTCTTTAGTATGTACTTTGTAACTTATAATCCTATGGTCATGATATGTAGTGATCTGACGGTTCATTCTCTCCTCGGTATTACCGACACTTGATCCGTGGCTTAAAACCTGAATGGTCCATGATCTCTATTTAAAGAGCATGGAGGGTCATTTGTCTTGTGACCTCTCATGAGAGAAGCTTATGTAAATTTTATTTCTTTACATTAATAAATTGCCTGAAGTGGCCGCGTTGGCTCATGTTGTGGACTGTTTCCCTCTTTGAGGGTTTTAACCACGTCAAATACTAGTGTACTGATCTATGATCTATTTGTGAGCGATTACCTTTGGTGTTTGATATAAGGAACTTACCCTATAAATTCCTACATTGGATTGGTTCTTGGTCAAGGAAGCTATTTTCGGTGGTTTGGGCATGGTAATATCATGGGTCTACATCACATGGATATCTGACCACTTCCCTATTTTCATGAGGTGGAAATATGACATAAGCCTTAAGCATGTGCCCTTAAAATTTAATCATGCTTGGATTGTGGAACATGAATTTCTTCTTTAGTTAAACAATGTTGGATGGGCTTGAGTAAAGAAGAACATAACACTTACATGGACTGTCTTACTTCCAAAATCGGTTTTTTAAAGGTTGTTGTTAAGAGATGGGAGAGACAAAAAATGAAGTAGATGTATAAGTATTTGTAGTATATTGATGAAAAAATGAAGGCCTTATGTAATCCATTACATATGGATTTCTTTAAAGAGAAGTAAAAAAATACTCTTACTAATCTGGAAAAGTAAAGAGATGCATCTTAAGAATACAAGAGGAGAATTGGTGATTCAAAAGAATACTAATATGGATAAATTCTCGGGACGATAATACAAAATTCTTTCATAATTTGCAAATCGGATAAGAAGAAGTAACACCATATGGGAGCTAGGATGAAGGAGGTAATGGAATTAGTAAAATGCACCAATTATAGTTGGAGGCGGTCAAATACTTCACGGTTCTATATTATGTAAGGAAATATATTGATGTAGAATATCAATTGAGGATTTTGGCTATTTATCTTCGGTTTTACTCCATTAAAGAAGCTAAATATATTGGATGACCTGTTACTTTGGGGGAGGTGGAACAAGTCCTTAAATATTTTTCCAAGGAAAAGAATCCAGGCCCTAATGGATGGTCTGTAGAATTTTTTTTGCACTTATTTGAACTTATGGGTTAAGACCTTTTAAATTTGGTTGAGGAATCATGATGTTCTAAGATGATTTCAAGATCACTAAACTCCACATTTATTACTCTCATTCCGAAATCATCCAAACCATGTTGATTCAATGATTCTAGACCAATTTTGTTGTGTAGTTTGGTCTATAATTTGATCTCTAAAACAATCTCTTTCATATTGAGACATAATATTTTTGTTTCAATTTCTAGACAACAATTTAGTTTCCTAATGATTAGATAGATACACGATGCTATTGTTGTTGCAGAAGAATTCCTTCTTAGATTGAAGACTAAAAATAAAAGTGGCATAATTCTTAAATTAGACCTCATTAAGGCATACGATTCAGTGGATTGGTTTTTCCTCCATCTAGTTTTATAAAATAATGGACTCACATATGAGGTTTTCCAATGGATCATGGCTTACATAACCACAATAAAATTTGTTGTCTTATTAAATGGCATCCCGAACTTTTTCTTCAAAGCATCTCAGAGTCTAAGACAATGATGGTCTCTATATCCTTGGCCTTTTATTATTTTCATAGATAATTTGAGCCGACTTATCCATATAGAGAAGAGATAAGATGAAATTGTTGTCATTCATGTATCAAGAAACATTTCCTTGACACATTTTCTCTTTGTTGACAATGTGTTGTTAATGGGAAAGGGTGTTATGTATGAATGGTGCATATACTTCAATATTACTCATACTTTTAGCCACGGGTGCTTCACTCAATGAACATTTGACATATCACATGCATTTATGGCATACTAAACAATACCCTTAATTTGACTAGATATTGGAAAATACCTCTAAAAATCACAGTATTTAACCCCCTACCAATACAAAACCAATACACCTTCCCAATTTGAAAAGAAAAAAACTTATTTTCACTAGATATTGTAGGTATCCATTTTTTCATTAACATTTTTTATACCCTTTTATATTTTTTCATTAAATTTGAGCTCAATTTTCTATAACTTACAATATAATAACCCTTTACCCCTATTATATGCTCTTGATATATTATGTCATTTTTTCCTCAATATATATCCCCCATTATGAATGCATGTGGTATGGTATTTCTCCCCCAGCGAAGCCCCCGTGCTTTCAACAAGGCTTTCGATATTCTTATTAATAAAGACAAATCCTTTTTTATTTAGTTAAATGTGGACATATAAGTCTTAAGAGAGATATATGATATTTATGATATACAGGTTAAGACTTTATTTGAAGGCTTCACTTGGATTTATTTTTTTAAACCCAATAAGTATTTATTGTAGGACTAGATATGGTTTGTAGATAAATTTAAAAAGAAATTGAATAATTGGATGTCACGATGGCTCAATACTGGAAGTAAACTTATATTTTCTAACTCAACCCTAAAAAATACTCTTTTTTATTGGATGCATGTTGCTACAGTTCCAAAGTCTATCATAAAACACATAAACTCTATTATTTCTAATTTCATTTCTTATGGGAAAGGTAACAAGAAAAAATTTCACCTGACAGTCTTACATATTATCACTAGACCCAAAATGAAAGGTGGATGGGGTCTTAAGAGTATGGAGCTATTTGGAAAGGAACTAACATTGAAATTGTTATGGAGAGCCCTATTTGGAGAGGGATTGTGGTCACTAGAGATAAGTATATAAAGGAGGCTCAGATTATGGACTGGATAAAGGATAATTACAAACCCACTACGTAGATTTATTTTATTTTGAAATTGCTTTCTAAGACAATAAATTGGGTTGAAAATAATGTTGTCTAGAGAATTGGAGACAATACTTCGGTAAAAAATGGTATAGATGCATTTGCAAGGTCCTCTGGATCTTATTGTCTTCCTGCTCAACTTACAAATCTCTTACGTAAACAAGGAGTTATTCTTCTGAATCAAATTTAGAAGCCTCTTCCTAGGACTGATGGGGATATATTGTTGAATGTGGTGGATTCGGGTTTGACGGGTATCTAGAAATTGTTATGGAAACATTATTTATTGGATTTGGAATAGGTAGGGGTCAGGTTTTCACTTGCACAAGATAGTGTTATATGGAACTGATGAGCCTCATTATCTCAACAAGAATGTTGAGACACCCAAGGCTACCAACTTTAATTATCAACTCAGGGTTCATACAAAATTAGAGGTGACAATGCTATATGCTCAGTAGGTCAATTTTGAATCATGCTGCCTTCAAACAATGGATCAAATCAAGGCATATAAAGAGAATTGCTTCAACTAGCTTAAAGAAATAAATTTTATAAAAAGAGAGAGTTCTACTATATTTTCAAGAATGAATACATTATTATAATTTCATAAATGAAAGTGTTATTCATCCAAATGTAAATTCTGACTCTAGTTGAAGGAATGTAAAGACTGCGCTAATTGCACAAATGAAAAGTGCTAGTCTATTGGCATAATGTAAATCAATACTCTACTTGGAGAAAGTGGAAAGTTGCTTTGAAATATAAAATTTGATCTTTTCAACAAAAATGTGTGTGACTAAAATCCTAAGAAAGCATGAATTCAAGAATCGCATCTAAGCTAGTTTGCATTGGTGAATCACCCTTTTTATCACCGTGTTTAAGGAAACTTAGATTTAGTAACAAAATCCATGTATATTTCATAATAAAAAAATCATTGCTATTCAAATGTGGAAATTTGTCTTCAAAATTTTAATTATAGATTTATACTTGCAATGAAGGAAAGGTGGGTCTATAGTGGTTTGTATTCCTCCCCAATCATGGATTCAGAGTCTGCGGGTCAATCCCAAGAGGAAAAAATCAAGCTCTTAGAGAAAATTTGGTCAAGTTTGGATGATGCTGCATGATTGTTATAGGATGTTATGGGACTGCTACACGATTGCTATAGGATGCTACAGTATGTTACAGGAATGCTATATGATTTTTATAGGATGCTATAGGACTGCTACATGATTTCTATAAGATGCTACATGATTTCCATGTTATGCTACAATATTGGATTCGTGAGCATCCTAAGGGTATAAAAAATGTTTCGAAGGTAGTGAAAGGTAGATGAAGGTGTATGAAGGCTATGTGAGTCATTTCCCAATATTAGCACCCCTCAGAAACCCATCTTGTGCAAAATAAAATTCTCATGGTGTCCTTTAATGAACTATAAATGTGGTCTCGGTGGTAGATTTTTGAGAGAGAGGTGGGATGTCAAGGAAGAAGTTGATTATGAAAAAAGAGATGTAGGATTTTTATTCCAACTTTGCATGCCACTGGTAGTAAATGCAGATCAATAATCAATTCCTTCTTGATCTTGAAAATAATTCCAAACCAATGAAAAAATTGTAGCAAAACAATCTATGCAAGAAAGGATGAGTCAAATTGTATGAAATCAAATAGAGAATGATGAGTTGAATTTTATTTCATTAAGAAATAATATAACTTACAACATGCATCTAACCTACATACATGAAATCTTGAGAGAGAGATGATTTTAACTCCTAGATTATAGAAACAAAGTATGCAAGAGAACGATGAGCTAAAGCAAAATTTACAAAGGAAGGCAACCACATATTTTTGGATTTCTCCTGCAGACTCCTCAAACACACTTCTCACAAGAGAGGTGGAAATTGGGTCTACAACCACAATTTTTATGGAAATGATGTTGCTAAAATAATGCATAAATAAGATACATAAAGAGGGATTGGAGCCTCTCAGGCAGGCCCTAACCCAAGGGGACTCAACCCGATGAAAGAAACTCAGATGTGAAAAAACAATATAAATTTCATTAGTATAAAATGGAGTTCAAATATATCATGAAAATGATAGTCTCAAACATTTGATTCTTAGTAGTTCTCCTTGCTCCAATAGTTTGAATCCTAGTTAGCCCTTGGGCTTATTGATTTATACAAATATGAATAAGGGGAAGCCTCCTTGGAAAGAGGATTTCTTCCCTCCAAAATATTGAAAAGAATGGATCTAGCTTCCTTAGATGCTTGCAATTACTTGAGTTCATTGGTTGCTAGTATACCTTGAGTTATTGATGAGCGATTCTAGGGATCAAGTCGAGTTGAAGTAGAATAAATGTAGGGGACAAGCCTCCTACATCTCCTCTAAATGCCTCCAACGTGCCTCTGCATAGTAGCACTCAAAAATGATATTTTTCTTGCACATTAACCACATTAGGCCACAAAGTATGTCAAACAACCTTTAGTATTCCTACTAAGCACATTATAGCCAAAGAGATGTTAATTAATGTGAGAAAAGAATGATTTATAGGTTGGAGGATAGAAAAATGGATTTATAATATACCTATTGATTGGTCCCATCATCACCCCCTGCTAACAGTGTTACTCATCCTATGAGAAACTTACTCACTGATTTATAGTTCATGCATGGTCCTAGTGGCCTCTCTGACATCCCAAGTCATATCAGATGGTGTGCTTTCTTGTGGGTATAGTCCTGCATTTTCCTCTATGGTTTCCCACTTCGTTTGTTCCTATGCTTGATATATTCTCTCTTGTAGGCCCAATTGTAAGGGAGGACTATGTTTTATCCACATCTAATTGGTATTCAACTTTTGAATAATTATTTTTTATAATATGGCCCTATCTAGGGCATTCCTCAACCTTTCATGGGAGTGGTATTCCCTGATTTTTAGACTATGAGGTAGAGCATGCCATATTCTTTGGCAAGCCTGTAAACTCTCAGTCCCCAACAACCTAAATCTATATTCGAAATGGGGGATGAATTGTTCTTGTTTTTCTAGGTAGCGAGGGGCCAATTTGGGATCTGCATAGATAATGTTGTGGTTACTTATGACAACCTTGGGGCTTGTTAACTCTTATATGATGTATAAAGGCTCACTTGCTTATTTTTCTATAACCTTATTTACTTCCTCAACCCTTGTTTCTTCATGGGCCATGCAAGAGTCCATTTACATCAGTTGTGCATCCCCCAATCTTGAATTGGGGTCCCAAAGTTCATGTCTATGAGGATCGAGTTGTTCATCTAAAATTCAGCCAATTTGGCCCTATCCTCAATGTTGACCTACTAGTAGAAGTCAACGAGCCTCCTATAATCCTAAAATAATAAAGAGCCATATTTTTCTAATGTCTTGATTTGGAATCACAACCATTGTTCTTTGAGGAAAATGGCATATGATTTGGATGATTACTTGCATTGGATGGCCTCCATGGACAAGATTTCCATGGTGGCAAATTGTGCCTCCATTTTGTATAGTTTCTCTCTTAGCCTCTTGTTTTCTAACTGTAGATTCTACCTCATGATTGATTCATTTAGCCTCAAGTAAACCATTTCCTTACCCATTTGTTGCATCTTATCCTCCATGAAGCCCACATCTTATACTTTCATGGATTTTTCAATCTGAATCTACTGGTGAGTTTTGCTTCTCTCTTTTTCTAGCTCGAATAGGATGGTAATTACAAAATTTTAGGTATAATTCTTCCTTATTCAAAAAAATTTTAATATGACCTAATATCAGGTTATGGATTAGGCTCTTGGAGTCCTTTTATACCTTTTGAATCCTCTTGCGGTGTTGTTTTCCCTTCCTATAACACTTTTTCCTCATCATATAGCAACTCTATTCTTTCATGTAGCGAGTTTGTTCTTTCCTGTAGCATGTCGTTTCTTTCCTGTAGCTAGTAAGTTTGTGATTTGAATTTATTGGATTTGATTTCCCTAGTGGCTGGCCTTCTCATGGGTGTTAAATTTTTCTTTCCCACAGCTTTAATGGGGGTGACCTCCAAAATTTTCCCTTCACCTTGTCCTAATTCTCCTGCTCATTCACTAATCGATTCATCAATTGTGATTGGGATTGTTGAAGGACGTTGGGGCTTCCCTTGTTTGATCATGGTGCTCTTTATTTTCTGTATAAGAGGCCTTGCTTGGGTTGCCTCCCCTTGGTTTTGACACGTGTGCTAAGGGCTGCTAGGTGTTGATGGTCCTGAATGACTTCATCAACATTGGGGAAAACCACCCTATCGAGATCCTAAATTAAACCCTTTTCCATTTGGGATGTTGGATTCCACTGAAATTATGCGACCAATTTACCCTAGTCAAAATTATATGGATTGGGATGGAAGGTGATATTGTATTCTGATTCATACTAGTAACCAAAATAATAACTACTATAATTTACTATTACACCTGGGTAAGCTGATGGCATATGTGTTATAAATATTTCACAATTAACACAAAAATTTAGATTATTATGCAATCATGATATTAACTCAATTAAAGAAACTTAATTTAATTAAATAGTTAATTAAATTAATTTGTTATAACATCACTTATATTTGAGATCTTGTTGTTCAAAATATAAAGAAAATTTCAACCAACCATACCAATAGTGATCATGAAATATTGACTAACACATACGTGTGAAAAATAAATATAACAATTCCAGTTAAGGAAAATACACAAACAAATATGATAGCTCTGTTCATCATGGAGATGCAAGTGGTTCAACTTAATATTAAGGAAAAATTAAATACAATAATGCAATTTAATTCTGTTCTTGCAAAAATTCAAAACCCCTTCTCCATATCGGAGAGGGAATTTATAGTTTTACTACAAAAGGATAAAAATAAACTATTCTAACATATCTTCAACATAATCAACAATAATGGAAAAATCAAGAAATAATTACAACAAATTTCCAAGCTTAGGAAGAAGAGTGTCCAATGGTCAGCTACCGTATTATAAGAATATCCAAAAAACTGGTAATATTTGGGGGATGTTTGGGCTTGATTCTCATTTGAACTGTGAAAATAACATTCCTGAAGGATGACAACATCTTCATGGTGACGTAGGAAAAACATTGGAGGACCAAACATTGGCTGTGAGGTTTCACTAGAAGCTACCAATGATGTTCCAGACTAACTTTAGATAGTTGAGAAATCATCTCTGCCATCTCTCTGTTGTTCTCATGCAACATCTTAGCTAATATCTTGGTGTAAGGTAGAGTATATTTTGGGTATTTATGGATGTGATTGGATTGAAGAAAAATGCCATTGAACAATTCAAACATTGAGTTGGCAAGATTTCAGGCCTCGTTTATAGCAGCTTCAACCTTATTTATGATTTCCCATTCTTTGAAAATTATGATATTATGAATCTCATCAATATTTTCTATATTTTCAGACCTACCTTCTTCACTTTCCTACCAAGTGAGAAAATCAGAAAGCTTTTCATTCATTTCTTCAAAATAATTTGTTATATCAGATAATTGATCCACGAGGTAATATGTAGCTTTGTACTAATCATGAATTATCATACGTTTATTGAATAAGACATTTTTTTGGTGCTTGAGAAGAGTATTCAACTCTTTAGCATCCTTCTTAAATTCTTTTAGTTGAGGTTTGACATGCGATTTTTCTATCTTCTCTTGCATTTTCTTAATTTGATCATCTTTAATATACAACTCTTTATAATATTGATTTGATTGTTTCTCAGCCTCATGAGTTTACTACAACAAGATGATCCTTTCTTATTTTTCCTTTAGAAGTTATTGAACTTCTACAAACTTATCAATGGTTGTTAAAGCATAAGCACCAATGAATTGAGTTAGTTTCCCTAACTTTTTTGTTGGTGTTGCAGTAGACCCTTTCCATAAGAATTCAAAAGAAGAAGTTTGACTCGATACCAATTGCTGATATTGATCCAATTTGCTTTTGTTTCTTCCTCTTTTTACCACAACCTTGTGTTGTGGAATGTAGAAAATGTCCAAGGGGGGGAATCTCTTCAATATTTATAACAACCCCTGAGGTAGGAAAATACATAATAATCTCAATGTATTTCTTATTGTGAGTGTGAGAATTATCAGTAAACCTCCTTCGTTTTTTTATTTTGCTCAGGATTCTTAGAATTACCTTGAATATTTCCTTGTTGTGAAGTCTTTACAGTCTGAGAAACTATATTTGGTTCATCATTCTTTGAATTGAGAGTTTGATTAAAAATTTTTCACATTTCATCCAATTTGGAATTAAAAACAAATTCTTTTGCCTGAGATGTAGAAGAAATAACAACAACCTCTTATTGAGGAGGGACTACTGATTGCGAAGAACTGCCAAATTGAACCTTTGAAACTAAGGTTTTTCCCTAAGCCAACTGTAACAAATTCAGAGAAAGATTTGCTATCCTGAAGCCCTGTACTGTAAAAAATGAGTCTTCTCTTTTGGGCTCAATTGTTCTTATACTCATCTTAACACTAAGGCATAACAAGGGGATTGTTCAAACAAATCATCAAGCTTATCGGCCTCATGGAAAAATTGCATGATATTTTAAGAAGCAGTGAATTTTTTAACCACTGAAATAGGGTCATATTTTCTATTCAGAATAGTAGAAAACCTGAGAGGTTGTATAGCTAGAATATCTTTCTCTACATGGCAGTAATTAGCTAAGGAAAATATTCCAAAATTAGCTAGGAAAACATGCCAAGCTTTCTTATTAGATTCCCTTAATACCTTTGTGATGCCATAACCCACTATTTGGGATGCAACCACTTTGCTCGCCAATTTATCTAGAATTTATAGTGGAAAGACATTAGGATGGTATAAACTACCATAAAATATGATACAAGTAAATGATTCTTCCCTGAACCATTTCCCACCTTGTGAAGGTCGTCGATGGCTTCCTGAGACATCTGAGGATGACGAGTTTCAAATATGGCTTCATAAATTGGGATTATCATCCTGTGAAAAATCCGATAGAAATTCTCATAATACTTAAATTCCTATAAGATATCGTGATATATATGAATGATATTCGGGTCCTGAACAATCCATTTCCACTCCATTGTCAAGAAATCCATTTTAAAATAAAGGGCACCCATAATATATGCAAACATATAGAAAGGAGGAATTTTATTCTCTGAAATATTTCTACCTCGCCTAAATTCCAAGATATGAGAGGCTAAGTTATCAGAGAGCATGGTGGCCCATTCAAAAATAAAAACTTCATCCACATAATCGATTAAAGGAACCCAATAATTAGGGAATTTCGACACATGGGGTTGTGCATGCAACCAACATATCATAGTCGCCACTCAGGAAAATGGAAGGCCAAGGGAATAAATTGAGTACTTACTAGACTCATCAACTTTATTCTTGTTAGGATCTTTTCACCACTATCTAATTTTCTCTGATGGGTGTACATTTTCCTTCACAAATGTTTCAACATAATACTTATTGTACAGGTACTGTGACCTTGACAAATGCTAAAAAAATTGTAAATATTCACTAGCAAAAGAAACTACGAGTGTTCCATTTGATGTCTAAATTTTCCTTCCTTGAATATCAAAGTTTTCTACAACCCAGCGGACCATATCTATATAGGGAATTAATCTGGTTCTTGTACCAAGTCTATGAAGAAATGAATTGGCTGCATACTTTGTAGTATTCTCAGAAACAAGTATTGATTCATCTGTTGTATTTTTTCTCATTGTAACTTCAGGTCCTTCATCCTCAAAATACTAATAAATAACTTCCTAGGAGGAAATCCCAACATCTTTGGTGTATACAGTGTCAGAGAATAAGCACACTCCTAGATTATTTTCATCAATGTCTTCCACAAATGGGCCATAAGGTAGCTACAACAAAGCATTTTTATTGAATTCCCCCCCTTCTTCATCTATTCATAGTTCCTAGAATCATATTTTACCTATAATGGAAAGGTGAAGGAAATTAGCAGAGACTAATTAGCAACAAATAAGTGTTGGTGTAAAACATAAATTTTCAATAAAAATCCTCTTTTGGAACGAATTGATAAAATGGAAGTGAATTAAATGTAAATGTTTATAATTTTGAGATTATTAAAATCACTTTAAAACCTATTATGTGAAATCACAGGAAACCATGTGAAGGATGCCATGTCAGATTTCAGGAGCGGAATATCGAAGAACAATTTGAATTGAACTTACGATATCGCGATCCTCCGAAACGGAAAAATTCAAAATGCAAAATGATATGATAATGGAAATTCCTAATATGAGTATGTACGATAGAAAATATATAAAATATAAAGAGTTTTCAGAATGTTTGTTTTTGGAAGTTTTATATTATATAATTTCACCCTAAATAGAATACTTTATACATAAAAGGGCATTGAATGTTTAAATTTTAGAGATGTCATTTCAGAGAATTTTTTAGAAAGGTTCCAATAAAAATGGTTCTGATAAAGAAAGGTACCGATAATATAAAATTGGGAATATTATATTGGACGTTCCACTTAATTCTCCTTAAAATATCGGGAGTCTTGATATCAAGAAATGTGTAAATATTAAAGGAAAGTATCAGGGGTTGGAATTCAAATCAAAAGAGTTTAGTAACATTTTTAAAATAAAAATTACGAAATGAAAAGTTTCGATATAAAGAATGATGTCAATGGCAATATATAATGTAAGCTTTAAAGAGTGGGACCATTGAGGCTTTTCCATTTCATAAAATTTTATAAATAAGCTTTGATAATGGTACTCTGATGATATTGGTTTCGATTAAGGAAATGACTTAACCTTTATGAAAATATTTTTGAGCGCGCTTTTTAAAAACCTATTCCCTTATTCCCTCTTTATTAAATAAAGGAAAAAACAGTTTAATATTAAACCTAAGTAAATTGAAACATGTCCCCATTATTTATTAGAAAATAAGTAAAAAATAGGAGGTTGTTGTTTTCTACAACAATTGGCGATGCACTAGGAAAAACAATTATCTCTGAATAAATTAATGAAATTTTAACAATAAATGAATAAAAATAAAACGATTAGAATGCTGAAAACAAGATTTCTGATAAAAAGTTCTCTACATAAAATAAATTCATTACTTGCAAACTTCACAACCTGCTTGTTATAAAAGATGTAATTTATCTCTAACAACCATTTTATAATATCAGTTATAATGGAGAAATAAATACTACTTGAAGTTTGGCATTAAGATAGAATTTGTTTTCACTAGTAGTGCCACTGCTGCTAGCAGTCGTCCATAGCCTCAATAGAGTTACCATTTAGCCAAGAAATACTAGTATCCCATCTAATAGAAAAGGTTTTAGAGACATTTAGTTCATAATTTCAATCTTTTTCTTTCCTTGAAAGCCATTATCTTAGCTTGGTGATGAGATGTTGACAATGCCATTCACAAGTATTAACGATATTGAACAAGTCGGCTCGTGATGAGACCTCTTGTCTTACATATTTTGGCTATAAGCCATCAACTTGGCTTGGTGACCATATTTGATAATTTCAATACCCTTAGTTCCCCATGATCATGGTAAGTTGACTCTTAATGAGACCACTTATATTTAAAGTTTAATATTTTTTAATAACACTAAAAATATTTGATTAGTGGATATCGAGGTAAATCTTATCCTTAAGAGACATGGATGACAGAGAGAGTCATAAAATTCTAAAACCTTTTCATAGTATTTACTTATTTTAGTAACTTTTCTAAAATATGACTAGTCATGAGACAAAACACAATTTTTAGAGATCCAGGTTATGAATAGCTCACAATATAATGAGAATAGAATCAAAGATTACAATATTTTTGAAATTATGAACAACAACACGATAATAATTCTCTTTATAATTTTCCTTTTACATGAATTTCATAAAAATGAATAGAGAATATAAATATAAAATCCCAAGTTCAAAATCAAGAGAATAACATAAAAAAATGTCCTAAAGAGAAACCAATATGAGTTATCAAGATTTTTTTTTAAAGATTAGCCCATTTACGGGGAGGGGTTCTATTGTAGCCCTTAGAGACAGACTTGAGTTGCAAAATACCAGTGCCTAGGAAATCTCAAAATCAAAGGTTAAAATTATACAACTATAAGAATGCCTCTGACAAAATATGGAATAAGAGAATAATGGATTTGGTGGTTCAATAATGGAGAAGACCTTTGAGTCTGATTCCTATGAAAAGCCCTATGCTGCAAGAGGGCTCAAGAGGTTGAATGGCTGGATGGCTTTCAAATGGGCCAAGTATAAAACAATGAGCACATGCTTTCAAATTATGTAGAGGTGCTGATGAAGAAAGGAGGAGGAATCCACAAAAGACATGCTTAATGTCCTTGAGAATTCCCCCCCCCATGAACTTAGAGGAAATGGATGACGTAAGTGGAAAATGACTAACATTAGAGATTTGTGGAGCGCGAATTAAGGAAGTGCAACATGTTTTATACATGAGCGTTATACATAAACGAATTCATGAATAAAAATGCATACTTCCGGCAGCTACATTACACAAATCATCAAAGCAGCAGAACATTGAAATATGATTACACATAAATAGGAGATTACTGATAAAAAAAAAGAGAAACATATACATACTACTCATTTCCCCATCCGAAATCCAAATAAACAACGTTGTATCATATTAAGTTCAAAACAACTCTCCCAAATATGTATCTCAGAGCATAGGGAGTACAATTATACAGAACTACAGCCAAATTCTCCAAAATTCATAACCTTTCGTACATCTCTCAACTTCCTACATATAGAGTTCCTATTGAGGGTTCACGATAGAATAATCCTTCATGATCGACCCACATGTGTGGAAATCAAAATATCCTAACAAACTAGTAGAGCGTTCATCAAGCAATCACTCTTGTAACAAAAATTCAAAACAAAATAACGTGGAATCAGAATTTCACCAGGGAAAAATCATTATCTAACAGTAAAAAGAAAGAAAATTATGGGCCGCATAGGCCAAATCCTGGAATCTTCCATGGGAACTGTGAGGAGTGGCTGTGAAAAGGTGGTCAGTCTGGTTTCCACCACTTGATTTCATCTGCTGTGGAAGGCTTCCACTCTCTAATTCTCATGATTTCCACTTACCGTTGTGGAACGACCGGTTGTGTTGCGTGTGCCTCACTCTTTAGTGGGGATTTCCTGGACCAAATGAATAACCATAGCTGTGTTGTTCCACCAAAAACTCATGTTGTGCTTTAACTTGCACAAACCGAAGACCGAATCTCGGAGGGGGGTATGGATGGTTTGTGGTATTGGATGGGAGGGTGCGAAATCACTTTGGGATGTTGGATGCGTGATATGGAGCTCAGATGAGGGGAGGATTGTGGAAACAATAATGGAGTTAGTGGGGCTCATTAACACTGAAAAGAGAGGAAAAAAAGCTGTGGAAGGGCTGTTGATGATGTGGCAAGGATGTGGGACCCAAAATCATATCGCATATCACATATCGAAGGTTTGACATATGAGCAGCGAAGGGTAAACGCTAAGAATTGTGATGTGCGAAGTGCGATGGGTAGAGGAGTGACGTGGAAAGATAGAGGTGTTTCCACCCGCACATCACAAATTGCAAGGTTTATATGTGAGTGGTAGAGGGTATATGCTATAATTTGTGGTGTGTGAAGTGCGATGGGTGGAGGAGTGATGTGGAAATATGGAGGTGGGGCTGCCCAAACATCACATATTGCAATCAGAAGAGTTTAATTATGAGGAGAAGGAGGTAAGTGTTATGATCTGTGGGGAGCGATGTGTAGGGAGTGGGGAATGGAAGGTGACATAGCGGATGGATGGAGGTCCCACTTTATATCGCATTTCAGAGTTTGGGAGTGATCAGATATATGATATGCAAATGGAAATTGCAGAATGCCGATGTGATATAGGTAAGGAGTTAAGCGCGGTAAGTGATATTACATATATTATATGTAATATATAATACATGTAACAGTTTGTTGGATGTGACAATTAACACACTTTGGATCATAATTCCTTGACCAAAAAACTTTTCTCATTTGACTATGGGGCTTTCTGCCCAACCCGCGCTTGAATAGCTTGGCCTTACCCTTAAACATTCACACCTCTTCCCTGTGATTTCCTTATAGGGACCACTTCTCCATGTTATGTGTGGTCACAGGCCAACAATGGCTCCATCTGGGGACAACGCATTGAGAACCTGCAGACCTGAATGTCTGTGCTTTATTGGGATCATGGAGTCAAAAATGCATATTGTAAGCCTAAATTGAAACTAAAACTAACCTGTGCACTGCCAACTATATAAAATAGATATCATTGTTGCACCTTGAAAATCTTGAATGCTGAAATCTGAACCATGCCGAAACTGGAAACTGAAACACACTTGAAATGAAAACAGAAAAGCAATCTGAAACTAAATAGGAAAGATTCTCATAGAACTGACCTTATTTGCATAGCTACCTACCCCAATCTTCTGGAATTACTGCTATTCTAAATGATACAATAATCCCAGTGTATCCAGGCAAGCAACTGCTCTAAAACTTTATTCTTTCACTGTTTCTCACCAAACTCAGGAACAAACCTGCTAATGGTACAAGATAGGAATTCGCAGCCTGCTCTTATTTTCAAGGAGATTGGTAAACTTGAACAACAACAAAAATTTTGGAAAGGTATGGTGGCCTTGTGATGAATAATTTTTCAATATAGATACCCACTGGATCAAGATGCACTTGACCTATTTCTGAATATTCTAACCAATTCGATCCAACCTCACAACTTGGTACTGCACATGTGTTTTCCATGTCTTCAAACAAATTAGAACATGCTTGATTTATATCTGATGAGTTAAGGCATAAAGATAAAGAATAAAACTGTATCAATTCTTCCTTTGTTTTAAACTTTGCCTCTCCGTTCAGCGGGATTAATTCCACGTCAACTGCAACATTTGACATTTATTCAAGGGTTGCAGTGTCCCTTTCTCTTACTTGGAATTCCATCCCTGGATTAAAGGCATTTGGGTAGTGCCCGAGAGCTACTCCTTGGGGTGGCCTTGTATCAACAGGCATTGAATGATACACTTTATTGAAACTGACTGAGAAATACTGTACTGTCTCCCTAGGCCGTCTTTTTAAATGTCCATACTCTTCTATGATAAGAAATAAATTTCCTGTGATTACCCATCGACTTAGGAAAAATTTCATGAATTGATGAAAATATCTCATGCTATCAGTTGGAAGATTCTCAAATCAATTTTTTACTTTACCTTGCAATGGTAGGAAAAACATCCTGATACATACATCATCTTCTTCCTTTACTGATGATTGCAATACACTGACTAAAGGATCATGAAAAACATGCAGCATAAAATCTTCTAGAATATTTGTGATAGGAAAATGAACCTCATTCAAAACTACTACTTTTCTTGTGTGTTGAAAGTGGTTCTCTTCAAACCGCAAGGGAACCAATTGTCTTTCCTCACTATCCACGGTAGTCAAGTGATCTGAGTGTTTTTTTATCTTTCTCTTTGTCACGCAAAAGCTTGCAAGGGAGATGCAAACTCTCGTTAATTCTGGGTGGAGGAACATGATTTGTAACAATATGTTGTACTACTTCAGTGACATCCAAGAAAAAAAATAATGATTAAGAAATCTTATGATTTTCTTCAAGGGCTGTAAGGTGCAACCTACAAGAGAATTAGAGGGATAGTCCTCATCATGAAACTCTGATTGGTCTTTAATATTTGAAGGAAACACTTCTTGCTGAGGCTATTATTTTGGATCTAGGCCATTAATCTTTGCTTCCTCTGTTTCCAAATCACTAGACTGTTGTTGATTTTTAGTGTTTTCCTTTTGGAAACACTCCAACTCTTCCCCTTCTTCATGGAGGGTAAGCTCTCCTCCCTCTTCTTCAGAATAAGCTAGGAATTGGTTTGCTACATTTGGTCCAATAACCACCATGGGTCATTCTTATTGGAGATTAAAGGGTGTGGGCCCTTTCTCTATAATGGCTTCTTTGAACTGCTCTTTAGGAGGGTCGGGTAGTTTCAAGGGTATAGTTGTGGAGTTCTAATTTTTCGGAGGATCGGATTTTTTCTTTGTGAAAGTGGATGCAGTGGCCTTATGAGGGGCTGACTCTTCTAAGGGATTCTTCCCTTCACTAGCAGGACTAGGAGGGTTTTTTTCTCTTGATATTAACCCTTCATTTTGTTCTTGCTCCCAGGTTCTCTTTCTGAAGGACCTGAGGTCATACTTCTTATGGAGTTGAGCCTGCATGAAATCCACAAAGTGTCTGCAGTAATTGTCAATATATTTATCTTCTGGAGGGATTTCCTTCTCTTCTTGCTCCCCTTGCAGGATGAGTTCACCCTCCTCATCATCAGAGTAAGTGAGGAATTGATTCTCTTAGCTGTCTGTGACCTCTTTGGCCTGTACCTCCAAATCTCCTTCCCAGTATAGAGGAGGTTGAATGTGGTCTTGTTGTTCCTTCTTATCCGATTGCAACAAATACAGAGGGGGCTTCTGATACTGAGGATTAAACCCTCAGTTAGGAATCATTTGGTTGGGATGAGGAGGGGAATTTTGGGCCTCCAATTCAATCTTAGTTTGATAGGTTCTTGGTTAACTTATTCATTTCTTCAATTCTACACTCTTGTGATTCCCTTCCCTAATTTCAAGTAGAAGCCTCCTCCCTATTTTTTCTTCTGGCTTCATGCTTAGTCTTCCCCTTGAATTTACCAGTAGAAGAAAATTTTTCTTCTACCTCCAATGAATTGGTCTGGATATGATCTAGAGATGTGGATTTTCTTTCTCTTAAGGTGAACCCAAACTCCAGTTCAAAATCTCCTGCGAAGACCACCTTAGCAGCTGCTTGGGGAGGCTTTATTTCATCAAGAAGATTATTATAGAGATTATTGAACCTCTTTATGAATTTTGTTAAATTCTCATTATGTCTCTTCTTGAGAGCATTGAACTCTGTGAGAACATATACATGGTCCCTATTTTCTCCCCTTTTCAATGTGAAGGAATTTTCCATTTCTTCCTAAGTGTGGACTGTGTTGTTGGCTAGAGACTTGAACCATTTCCAAGATTCTCCCTCCAAGGATTGGACAAAAATCCTTAATACCACATATAAGTGCTCTACATTCACATTCTCATCGAAGGCGTAGAAGGTTTCAATATGTCTCTACACATAATTATTATCTTCCTCGGTGAACCGAGGAAACCACTCTAGATATTCTTGCGATATATTATGTAGAGGCCGAGGGAGGGCCAAGGGGGCATACTTGTTAAAAAGGAAACTCGACACAACCATATGATTTAGAGGTGGGTGTAGATGGTGGATCTGAATTTGGTGTGAGGGCTTTGTTGGGTCTCAATCTAGTCTCCTAAAATGAGCTCATTTAATTGTCAACCAGGATTTGTAAACTGCTGAAGTGAAGTGTACCATATGTACCTAGGTGCTTGTTTCCTAATGCGTTGTGTGCAGTGTTTTGTGATGTTTTTGGTCTTTTATGTTGATTTATGATGTTTTTGGTCTTTTGGTGTTTTATGTTTACAATGAAAGTGCCTAGAAAACTAATGGAAAGGAATTGGTGGTCAAAAACACAGTTGAACCTAATGTATGGAATGGCAAATGCAATTGGAAACACTGAAACAAAATCTGAACTATGACTAAATAGAAACAAAAGCTTGATAATGACTTCTTAGGCAAATGACACAAACTAAACTTGAGAAATGATTACTAAATATGCAAGTTCTCTAACTAGACAGTTAAACACTAATCTTATCATGATGCAACATTTTGTTCTAAGCTCATCTATTCCATGACTAATTCCTAGTTCTATTCTGCAATTTAATTGAATGTCTCAGAACCTATACTCAAAGAGTTATTGGTTTCTTTTCAAAATAGTTCTTTTGAGGAAGAGCTCTGTTTATAAAATGATGAGGAATTTGCAGAGATACTTCAGACCTTATAGTGATGTTATCTTCTGTTCCTATGGTTATGGATCACTTTGTAGTTTTCAGAACAAAAAGATGTTTGTAAATAATGAAGGTTGTCTTGTGAATCCTAACAACTAAAGTAATCTATTGTGCAAAGGATGACAATGTGAATATGAGATGCAAGTGCAATGAGTTAATCTAAGAATGAACCTAAGATGCTACTAAACTAGAACAATGTTGAACTATAAGTCATCATCAAACTTGAAACAAAGTAACTGAACATGAATTAAATGCAAATGAAACTCCGGAGCATTCTAACTAACATGCATTATTCTATGAAGTTACACAATCTATTTGTTCATCATTAGTGATATTTTGGAAGAGTTCCTTCTTTTGGAAGGGATAGAACAATTCTAACTGTGTAATTGTATGCAATTGAAAGCAAATGAACAGAAAGCAAATGAAAAACTAAGTTATCACATACATATCCTACTCGTCATTATGATGTCTTGGGCAAGCGTTTAAGAGCAAAAACAGAGATGATACTTAGTACAAACAGACAACTAAATCTTTCATTATCACGGTCATGTCTTGAACTTCTTAAGGATGTATTGGAAGAATTTCTTCTTGTGGAAGAGTGATTAGAACAAGTGTAACTATGATAGTGAATAGCAAAAACTACAACTAATTCCTACAGTACTATAGCTATTCATCATTCATCATTATAATCTGTTGGAAGAATGTCTTCTTGTGGAAGAGCTGGAATGAATATAACTACAGTAGCTAGTTAAAACAAATACAAATTCAACTCCTAATCCTACAATACCATAGTCATTCAACATTCATCATTTTAATCTGTTGGAATAGTGTCTTCTTGTGGAAGAGCTAGAACGAATATGACTACGGTAGCTAGTTAAAAAAACTACAAATTCAACTCCTATCCTACAATACCATAGTCATTCAACATTCATCATTTTAGTCTGTTGGAAGAGTGTCTTCTTGTGGAAGAGCTAGAATGAATACGACTACAGTAGCTAAAACAAAACAACTACCAATTCAAATGCAAAACGTAAAGGCAGCTAGGAAAAACTTATCTAGTTTACGCAAAAGAAATCCGTGCAAGAGGCAGGGGCCCTCTACCACTTGACGGCATTCAGCTCCAAATTAAATCACGCCTTCAAAATAACTTTGTCTGCTCCATTAACGATGCAATAGTTTGAACATAACACTCTGTGTCTTCAAGGACGTAACACAGAGTTTAAACAAAATCTAGCAGCAAATCTAACATAAAATCTCTAACATAGCTCTCGGTCTCCCAAGAGTTTATAAAGAAAATGCACGTAACAATAATTACAACAATTTAGGAACAATGTCTCTCCTTATCCAAATCACGTTAGAACTCTTTGAAGTGGCTGCGTGAAGAAGAAAAGACATCTGGACTGAGACAGTCCTAGTAGGAGTCTTCCTTCATAAATGTGTTTCCCACGTTCAAAACCTTACCCAGAATTCATTTCCTCCTCCATGATGAGCAACGAACCATGTAGACACGACGTGGATCATGCCCATATGCGGTTTTCCTCAAGAGGCCACCTGGAACATACTCAAACATGAAGGTAGCTGCAGAATCACCGGTTAGCTACGGAATGTCTGCATTCTGCAGCTAGTTCCGGTCAAAATGCTTAACAATGGAAAAAATCACAAAATTCAACAAGTCAGTCATGTAAACCATTCTAGAAGTAATTTTAACTATTTTTATTGATCAATTGGGTTTAAAATAGAAATGGACAAGAGAAAATGAGGTAAAATGAGGTGAAGGAAAGCACAAATTTGAGGCTCAACAAGGCCTAGTGAAATCCATGATTACTTCTGATTAGTAATATTTTACAGTGGAGTCGCTAAGTTGAGGAATACACAACTCCCAACCCTTCGTGATCACTTGTCTGAAGGGTGGAATTTATGTCGTCTCCGAGAAAAAATATTTCTTCATTCATATCCCCGACAACGACGTTAAAAAGGTGTTGTAGCCCCTAAAGACAACCTTGAGTTTCAAAATACCAGTGCCTAGGACATCTTAAAATTAGAGGTTAAAATTATACAACTATAAGAATGCCTTTGACAGAATACAGAATAAGAGAATAATGGTTTTGGTGGTTCAATAATGGAGAAGACCTTTGAGTCTGATTCCTATGAATTACCCTATGCTGCAAGAGGGCTCAAGAGGCTGAATGGCTAGATGGCTTTCAAATGGGCCAAGTATGAAACAATGAGTAGAGGCTTTCAAATTATGTAGAGGTGCTGAGGAATAACGGAGGAGGAATCTGCAAAAGACAGGTTTATTATCCTTAAGAATCTGCCCCCCCGTAAACTTAGAGGAAACGAATGTAAGTGGAAAATGACAAAAAATAGATATTTATGGAGCGTGAATTAAGGAAGTGTAGAAATTTTGATACATGAGCATTATACATAAACGAATTCACGAATATAAATGCATACTGCCGGCAGCTACATTACACAAATCATCAAAGTAGCATAAAATTGAAAGATGATTACACATAAATAGGAGATTACTGACAAACAAAGAGAAACAGATACATACTACTCATTGCCCCATTTGGAATCCAAATAAACAACATTGTATCATATTAATTTAAAAACAACTCTCCCAAATATGTATCTCAGAGCACAGGTAGCACAATTATACAGAACTACAACAAAATTATCCAAAATTCAGAACCTTTCATACATATCTCAACTTCCTACATATAGAGTTCTTATTGAGGGTTCACGATTGAATAAACCTTCATGATCGACCCACATATGTGAAAATCAAAATATCTAAAAAAACTAGCAAAGCGTGCATCAAGCAATCACTCCTGTAACAGAAAATCAAAATAGAATCAGGTGGAATCGGGATTTCACCAGCAAAACGTCACTATCTAATAGTAAAAAGAAACAAAACTATGGGCCACGTAGGCCAAATCCTGGCATATTCCATGGGAATGGTGAGAAGTGGTCGTGAACAGGTGGCTAGTCTAGTTTCCACCACTTGATTTCATCTACTGTGGAAGGCCTACACTCTCTAATTCTCATGATTTCCACTTACCGTTGTGGAACGACCAGTTGTGCTGCGCGTGCCTCGCTCTTCAACGTGGATTTCCTGGACCAACTAAATAACCATAGCTGTGTTGTTCCACCAAAAACACATGATGTGATTTAACTTGAAAAAACCAGAGACCGGATCTCAGAGGGGGGTATGGATGGTTTGTGGTATTGGATGGGAGGGTGCGAAATCATTATGGGCCATTGGATGCGTGATATAGAGCAGAGATGAGGGGAGGATGGCGGAAGAGATAGTGGAGTCAGCGGGGCTCATTAACATTGAAAAGAGTGGAATAAAAGCTGTGGAAGGGCTATTGATGAGGTGACAAGGAAGTGGAACCCAAACTCATATCGCATATCGCAAATCAGAGGTTTTACATATGAGGAGCGAAGGGTAAAATTTAAGAATTGAAATGTGTGAAGTGTGATGGGAAGAGGAGGGACGTGGCAGGATGGAGGTGGGGCCACCCGCACATCGCAAATCGCAAGGTTTATATGTGATTGGGGGAGGGTAAATGCTATAATTTGTGGTGTGCGAAGTGTGATGGGTGAAGAAGTGACACGGTAGGATGGAGGTGGGGATGCCCGCACATCGCAGATTGAAATTGGAAGAGTTTATTTATGATGAGAGGGAGGTAAGTGTTATGATCTATGGGGAGCGAGGAATGGAAGGTGACGTGGCATATGGATGGCGGTCCCACTTTATATCGCATTTCGGGGTTCGGGAGCGATCATATATATGATATGCAAATGGAAATTGAGGAATGCCGATGTGATATAGGTAAGGAGTTAAGTCTGGTAAGTGATATTACATATATTATATGTAATACATAATACATGTAACGACTTGTAGGATGCGTAAATTAACACACTTTGGATCGTAATTCCTTGACCACAACAGTTTTCTCTTTTGACTGCGGGGCTTTCCGCCCAACCTGCGCTTGAATGGCTTGGCCTTACCCTTAAAAATTCATGCCCGTGCCATGTAATTTCATTATGGGTAACACTTCTCCATGTTATGTTTGGTCACATGCCAAGAGGTTCTTTCCTACCCTATAAGTCTTGAAGAATAAAAGTAGATGGGCCAAGTTTTTAGCAATCTGAAATGGTCCAAAGTAAAATTTCTGGAACTTTGTATGTTTACATTTCTCCTCATGGTATTTTTCCCATTTCATAACCAAATATCCAACTTCAAATGCTTTTTTTCGAACCGAAATTGCATCGAACCTTGACTTATTATTGTTTTGGTGTTTGGCATGAATCTATTTTGCCTTATCTCTCCCTTCTTCTAATTTCAAAAATTGAGGCAATCTTAATTGGAGGGAAGAGCAGGGTTATTATTCAATTGATTGCACCATGGATAATGAAGGTAAAGCTACATTATGTGGCAATACGACTTCTTTTCCATATACTAGATAGTAAGGTGAAGTCCCTAATTAGGAAGATTTGTGAGTTGTTCTATTTGCCCATAAAGCAAATACTAAATATTTATGTCAATTCTTTTGATTTTTGTCTATGGTTCACTTTATAATTCTCAAGGGCTTTTTGTTTTTGGATTCTACCAATCCATTTCCTTGGGGATAGTAATTTTCAAAATATTTTATTTTGAAACCCCTTTTTAGTGAAAATTCAGTAATTACATTTCCAGAAAAATACGAGCATTATAAAAAATAGGAGCATTACGAAGGCCAAACCTGGTAATAATGTGTTGATCAATGAAATCAATAATAATATTAGAATTGACCACCTTTGAAGGAACTTCCTCCACATACTTAGTAAAATAATCAGTAGCAGTGAGAATATATTTATGTTTCTTATAAGAATGTGGAACAATTTGACCTATGATATCTAACCCCCATTGTTCAAAGGGTTGTTCAATATTGATTGGTTGTAAAGGAAAGGTTGATTTCTTTTTTCTTCCTGAAGCGGTCTGGAAGATTTTTCATTTTCTCACATATGCATGTGTATCTTTACATAAAGTTGGCTAGTAGTATCTAGCGTGGAGGATTTATGAGCAAAAGTATATTCACTATAATGTCCACTAGTTGGTCCATCATGCAATTCCTGCAACACCTTTTCAGCTTCAGGATTTTCTAAACATCTAAGCAAGAAAAAATCATAATTTTTCCTAAACAAAAAATATTTTACAAGTTGATATTGATTGGCTTTCAGTATCAATGTTCTTTTCTTTTTGAAATCAAGTTCAACTGGTGCATCAAAACAACATATTGGGATTCAATATCTACAAGACATACCTATGATACTTCATTGTTATTACCTAAATCAGCTTCAGATTTATTATCAAATGCACCGACTATCAAATTGCAAAAACCTTGAACTTTAGCAATCTTAGCTAGTTTAATTTCAAGGTCATACTCCTGTAAAGTTGTTACCCAGTTGGCTCTATTTTCTCCTATTTCTTTTTGAATAAGTAATTATCTAACTGCTGTAAAAGGAACAATTACTTCTATGTGTGATTTTAAGAGAAAATATCTAAAATGTTTAATTGATTTAAATACTACAAAATCCTATTTTTCAACCTCTGGGTAATTTAATTCCGATCCTTGTAAAGTGGAACTTTAGAAAGCAATAAGAGCTTCAACTTGTTCATGATTCATTTGAGTTAAAATTGTTGCACAAGAACGATCGAAGGAAAAAGTATACGAAACAAAATCTCTGGAATAATCAAGAGATGATAATGAAGGAGAATCAATAATGATTTGTTTAATAAATTCAAAATATTTTTTCTCATCTTGTCCCCATTTATAAATTTCCTTCTTTTTAATCACGTTGCATGAAAATATATGAGAAATAAGGAACAAAACATTTAACGAAATTAATTTTCCCTAGGAAAGATTGCATCAAATTATTATTGTGAGGAAAGGGAATTTCTGAGATGGATTTGACTCTTTCCTGGTCTATAGTGATTCCATCTTTTGAAACAATAAATCCTAGAAATTTTCCTTCACTTAGAGAAAAGAATGTTTTTTTTAGGATTTAAAGATATTCAAAATTTCTTGCAACGTTCAAAGATCTACTTTAAGTCATTACGATGAATACTCCTTTTCTTTTAATAGATTGTGATGTCATATAAATAAACAACTACCGATTTATTATTCATACCTTTGAAAGAAATATCCATAGCTCTTTGGAATGCGGCTCCAAAATTAATCAAACCAAAAGGAATTTTTTGATAAGCATAGGTTCCCCATTTGGTTCGGGATGTCATCTTTAACCTATCTACAAGGTGAAAAATACTCTAATTATAACCATAGAAACCATCTAAAAATGACATAAGCTCAGAACTTGCATCAGATTGTAAGGTTTGTTCCATCGGAGGAAGAGAAAAGTTGTCTTTTTGAGATGCTCTATTCAAAATCATAAAATCAGTACAAATTATGATATACCCATTTCTTTTTCTAAATAGGACAAGGTTTTATACCCACTTGGAATGTCTGAACATAAAATAATTTTAGCCTTAAGCAATTTATTCAACTCGGTCTTGATTTGTGTTTCAAGATTGGGGTGATTTTTTCTAAGTTTCTGTTGAACTGGATTTACATCGAGAAGCATGGGTATGGTATGCCGAATGATAGAAGTGTCATATGTCATCAAGTCATCGTAACTCTGAGAAAAAACGTCTTTGTATCTTCTTAAAAAAATAATAAAGGTTAGTCTTTCGTCAGGACAAAGTCCAAGCCTTAAATTAATGTTTTGAGGTTTCTCCTCAGATCTTAAATTAACGAGTTCAAACCTTAAAGTACTACTCTAGAGTTTAAAATTGGTTGGCTTATTTAATCTATCTTTCAAGTCATACAAATCCTCTAATTTTACCACAGGTTTTGGTAATGAATTTTCATCATAGGAATTATTTAGCTGCCTATCATGTTCATTTCCATCTATGATCTAGTTTGTGTAAGTCCCTTTTAAAGTCAGAAAAATTAGAATATCATTGTCATAGTTAAATAATCTCCAGTTAGTGATGTTATCTGGGATAGAAGGTTGAAAAATCAATTGTATAGAAAATATATTTGGACTGAAATATTCAGGAGGAATGAGTTTAGAAGCAACGCTAGCCAAGAGGTTTGCACTTGAATGTTGAATTCTAGGGATTGGAGTTATATTAAATGCCATAAAATGTGAAGTCAAATATTTAATTAAGGATTGATAATGTTTTAGGTGATTAGAGACACAATGGATATTATTTCTTACCTGTTTGAGAACAATTTTGGAGTCACAAAAAACTATGACATATTTCACATCAAGACTAACAAATTTTTGTAAACCTTGGACAAGCGCTTCATATTTTGAGATATGTTATTAGTGCATTCAAACTCTAACCTGTAGGCTAACACGGTTTTCTTCCATTTTGGTTTACTAGTATTAAACCGTCTCCTAGACCATCATTGGTGATCTGAAGATCACAATTTAGCTTAAAAATGAAAGTGCCTAGAATCTTTCAAAACTGGTGTCAAGTCTTAGTGCTCACTGTTCTGAATCCAACGCCACTTGAATCACTAAAAACCCATAGCATAAGCTAATGTTATGATGTTATGATCGTTTGGATCAATAGCTAAAAAATTTGCAGGTGTGCTGACTGGACTGTTGACTGGACCGTTTGTACTACTGATGTTAACATGTTGATTGGGAATATGAATGGGAGGAGAACCAATTAGGTTTTGACAAGTGTCACTCCGTGGTTTGACCACTTGGTCAAATTTTATTGGTTGATGTCAAAATTTGTGGTCTAATTGGAGGATTCCACGTGACCTAACTAGAGGTCACCATGTGGCACCTCAGGGTTGACTACAATTTTGGGAGTTTGGCCCACAGGACATGCAAGATCGAACTAGTGTTCTGCCTTCCAACACTGCTGAGTATTAACACTACACTATGCTAATGTTTCTTGATATACATAACATTCAAATTTATGATAAAGACTATTGTGAGGCGCATTAGGGAGATGGTTTGGGACTAAGCCCTAGCCCCTCGTCATCAACACCCCACACGACCATGGCAGAGGCAACAAATGAGAGCTCGGGCCTAGCCCTGACCTATGGTCATATGTGTTCCCACAGCACCCCGGTAAGAGGCGTGACGAGGGGGGTTGTTAGGGCCCTATATTACTAGTGTATTCCCTTATTGTTGACCTCTGTATTCCCCATATTTTTATTATTGTTCCCCATAATAGCCCACTATTATTATTGTTGTGCCCTTACACTATTATTGTTAGGTCGGCTAGGATTATATTGTGACCCCATGGACTCATATATATAGAAAGGAGTTTTTTTCATTTGGTCATCCAATAATTTTTCATTTATGTAACGTAAAAGAGGTTTCCCCCTCGAATTGTCTGATTTCTAAGTCGTTGATCTCTCTTTTCTTCTATTTTTTGAGCTGGTTTCATAACATTTGGTATTAGATCTTTGGATTCTAGGGTTTCGCTGCTTCAAATATGCCATCGTGGAATTTTATGTATAACATTTTTTCTATGAAGGTTCAGACACTAAAAAAAACCCATTTGCGAAGAAATCCTGAGGAACTTCTTGTAAAAATTTCAAATATTGGTTTGCAATATTTCCGGAGATATGATCTATGGAAGTTAGGGTTTTTGCAGGCTCCCGAATTTCATCTCAAAGAGGTGACCCTGGGAAAATTGTCATAACTCTCTCTTTGAGCATTAAATTGAAATTCTATAAAACGTGGTTGAAATTACACGGATTTTAGTTTCATTTGTATCGATTTTAGAGCCGAAGGAGGAAACAATGACACGTGTCACACCGTACAAGTTCGCTCTAATGAACCTGTCCATAATTAGGTCATTGTGGGAGATTCAGCATAGATTTATCTTGAAGAATACAAATCAGGTCATACCCATGGCATTGGAAAGAGGAATTAGAGGGCTACTACAGAACCAAAGTGCTAGTCTTGGGTAAGCGAAATTACAGAGATACATTAGTTTCAATATCGAGCTCCTCAAAAGAAAGAAAAAGGTGTGTATTTTTTTTAAAATTGCATAAGTCTTATTTGAAAATTAGTTTGAAGTGATTCCAAGGGAATATTTAAGCATAGATATCAGTATTGGGTTCGAAAATTCCCCCTAAAAATAATTCAACACCCATTAAGACCTCATAAGGCTCTACTATGACCTATGAAGGGGGAGAAGTGCAACATGATATATCAAAATTACAAGACCAAGTGCATCAAATTTCACTCTCGCAAAGAATAACAAAAAATGAAATGGAAAGTTTGAAGAAAGGTGTGGAAGCTAAGATGGATAGGTTGAAGAATAGCATGGAAGCTAAAATGGATGGCGTGGAAGATAAGATGGATGGTATAGAAGGAAACATGGAATGTTTGAAGAAAGGCATGGAAGGTTTGAAGGAAGGTTTGACAAATTTGCTATAAGAAAAGCTTCCTAATGGCGAAAAGGTAGTAGGGGAAACTCATGATGAGAACAAAAGAAATGTTCATCAAGGTTTCATAGACTCTAATGTTGGATTTAATACCCACCATATTCCAAAGATAGATATGAGGAAGTTTGATGGAAATGATCCAATAACTTTGATACTACAAATGGAGCAATACTTTGAGCTCCATAATACGCAAAAGAAAAAAAAGGTATGCATTGCAACTTTATATTTAGAACAAAATTAGTTTGTATGGTATTGATGGGTTGGTTCTCGTAAACCATTGGTCACTTTTTCAATTTTTACGAAGGAAATGATAGCACATTATGAGGATACAAAGAGCAACACCTTCTTTAGCCAATTGATAAATCTCAAACAAAAGGGTTCAATGATGGAGCACATTGAGGAATTCCAAAAATTGAATATAAACATAAATAATATTCCAGAGGAACATAGGATTTATGTCTTCATAGGGAATCTAAAGGATAACATCCAACATGAGGTTCGCCTTTTGGAACCTGATGCATTGGAGAAGGCATTCTGGCTGGAAAGAAAAATTATGGCAACAAGGAAGCCTACCACTCACAACTACAAAGATGGAAGTGTAGCTACTCCTAGAATTCCACTACCTACAAGGTTCACACCATAACAATTGGAAGAAAAAAGAGCAAAAGAAATTTTCTATAGTTGTGATAGAAAATACACTAAATGTCATAAATGTGCTAGAATAAATTATTTTACATAGATAGTGAAGAGGAGGAATAAAAGGAATAAGAAACTTCAAAAGAAGAGGATATACACCAGGAACCAACCCTAGAGGAAGAAGTAATGAATTATACCATATCCTGTAATGCATTGGAATGAATTACCACTCCACAAACTATCAAGATAGAAGGACATATCAAGAAGAAAAATGTAATCATTCTTATTGATTCAGGTAGTACCCATAATTTTATTCATTGTAAGGTAGCCAAGGAATTGAATTTCTTCTTATACCCTACGCCAGAGTGTCAAGTGATGGTGGCCAATGGAGGAACTATAAATTTCTCTAGAAAGTGCCATAATATCAAGATAACCATGGGGGAATATTTATTGAATATTCAAATTCTTTCCATTCCAATGGGTGAATCCGATGTTGTACTAGGAGTAAAATGGTTACAATCCTTAGGGACTGTAGCTTTTAATTTTCAAGAAATTTTCTTCAAATTTTCTTCGCAAGGAAAGGAATTTGAATTATGGGGTATCACAGGGAAGTCAAGAAAGAGAATAAGCTCTAATGTCATGAAAAAGCTTCCGAAAAAAGAACAACAAGGCTTCATTGCACAATTATGCTCGCTAGAAGTTCCAACATCAAAATCATCTATTTCTCCAGATCTCAAAAAAGTCTTGGACAATCATTCCAAGGAGTTTGAAACTCCTAAGGGACTCCCACCTATTCGTGATCATGATCATGCTATTCATTTGATTCTAGGAAATATTCCTCCAAACATCAAGCCTTACAAATATCCTTATGTCCAAAAGAGTGAAATTGAACGTATGATTGCAAAAATGCTAGAGGATGGTATTCAACCTAGTCAATGTTCTTTCTCTGTTGTAGTAGTATTTGTGCATAGGAAGGAAGGATCATGGCACATGTGTTTGGATTATAGAGAGCTCAATAAGCTCACCATTAAAGATAAATTTCCCATTCCTGTTATTGATGAATTACTTGGAGCAATTTATTTCAACAAGTTGGATCTTTATTAAGAATATCATCAAATTAGAATGAACGCTGAAGAAATTCCGAAAACAACATTTCAAACTCATGAGGATCATTATGAATTTTTGGTCATGCCTTTTGGCCTTAACAATGCACCTTCTACATTTCAAGGGTTGATGGATTCTATTTTCAAACCCTTCCTTAGAAAAATTGTGTGAGTATTTTTTGATGATATACTAATCTACAACAGGTCTTGGAAGGATCGTGCTCAACATGTTGACAGGGTGTTCAAAGTATTGGAGGAGAAACAATTATATGCAAAAACCTCCAATTGTTTCTTTGGAGTACAAGAGGTGGAATATCTGGGTCATATTGTATCTTAGGAGGGTGTTAAGGTAGACGCTAACAAAATGAAAGCCATTAAGGAGTGGAAAGTCCCCACAACCGTAAAGAAGTTGCGAGGATTTCTCGGGTTAGCAGGATATTATCGCAAGTTTGTTAAGAATTATGGCAGTATAGCAACACCTCTAACAACATTATTGAAGAAATATGCATTTTCATGGATTCCTGAAGCAACTAAGGCCTTTTAACATCTTAAAGAGGCAATGTGCCAAGCACCGGTCTTAGCTACGCCAAACTTCACAAAAACCTTTATTGTGGAATGTTATGCCTCGGGAAATGGAATTGGTGTTGTTTTAATGCAATAAGAAAGACCCATTACTTTTGAAAGTCATCCAATCAAAGGAAACCATTTACAGAAAGCTATTTATGAGAAGGAAATGTTGGCAATACTACATGCACTAAAGAAATTGACGCAGAAAAAAATGCATCTTCACAAATATTGTTCTCTGATACCAAATGATAGCAGGGTTAGCGGAATTAACCCCACTAATTAACCACATTTACATTATGGAGTACATGCTTCCTCCATATTCACCCAAAATAATGGATTTTCTCAAATAACTCTGCGAGTTTTATTACAAAACCCTTTAACCACCAACATAACCCACTTTATATATTAAACATTAACCTTTTTATCATATGCATGTGGAAGCTTAATAAAATGGTTTTTGTTCAAAACTCAAATACACCATATCAATAAGCTTTTCTCCTTTATATCGTTAACCTTGCCTTGAGGCTCCTCCATGACCAATCATGTTCTTGGATGAACTATACACATATGGCTTCAATATTCCTTCGCAACATCGCTTATGCATCACCTACATATCACATCTAAGTATTTCAACATACAACCCTTATCGCATACACTACTGTGCATTTCCATGACTTATCGTAATTTCAATGTTATGCCGATTTCGCAAATCAGAAAATATTATATTTTTCACATCGCAAAACTTAACATTTCGCAGATCGATGAATATAACATTTTTCACATCAGCGACTATAACATATCGCAATTCGCAAACCATAACTTATCGCATGTTGCAGAATTTAACCCATCGACTCTTTAGCTTGTTCCACATATAACGTCGTCGGCACTTCACGTGTTTATACTTATCGCACTTTGCCACTTTTATAGTTACACAATAGGAATCACATGTTGACATGTGTCCTCGTCGCAACTTTTCCAAATTATCTTGCGAAGTAATCTAGTTCGTCGATCTTCGCTCTAGAATTTGCGAATTAATCTGCACCGTCCATGGTTCTCCTTCCCGAAATATTCTTAAGGGTTTTATGCCTTAATCAAATTTTTGTTTCTTCGACTGCCACTGCTTTGCAACTTCGTCTCCTCCATGCTTTGCACACTGTCTCAAGCCAGAATATAGAACACCATTCTGTATTACTCTTCGAATCCTGAATTATGGTTTGTTTCACATTTGACCTGTTCACACCACCACTCGCCCTGGATTGGAATCACTCGTGATTATACCCAACCATTTAGTATTTTATCCAATAATAAGACTCATTCAAATTCTAGATTTCATTGAAAAATTTATTTTAGAAAAAAATAATGTTTGTTCTATTACATATCAATCAACACATAATAGTAATAAAACACATTCTCAATGAAATTCAATCTCTCATTAATTGAAATAAATGTATAGATACAAAATAAACCTGTTTACAATATGCTTTAGCCTGATGTGTCTTTGCATGACCTTCTCTTCCTATAGAACCCTCTTTGCTCTCTTGGCTCTCGTCTCTCTACTCTACTTTTCTTAGAATATCTTTGTAATATCCCAAAAGGGAAAATGCAGTAATACTTAAACACAATATAAGAACTGCAACTAAGTAAACAATAAATCTCAAGATAACATCAGAATTTACAAAGAAGCTGAGCCATTTTATTATATGGAGATGAATCAGTTACACAATTTTCAAAATGAGTAGATCTATCCTAAGAGAAGGCCTAGAATCACCCTACAATGGTGCTGCAAATAGCATTGCATAACTAGTGAGCTTACAGAAGCAATACTGCGATGTCCCTGATATTGCTGATATACATGTAAATGCTGCAAATAAAAATGCATATCTAGGGAGCTTATGAGATCTGATGATTCCAAGATTCAAGATCTGGCCAATGTGATGGGTTCCCAAGATAACCCAGAAAGGATTTTCCAGATCTACAACTTTGGAAAATCAACCTCTTAGGGTTTGATCCTTAATCTGCTGGGATTACAGATATGAAGCTAGATCTGAAAAATAGATGGATGAAATATGTCACAAAATCAGATCTAATATTGAAGGGATGATCCGTCCTTCAAATCTACAAGCTAGAAGCTCTAGATCTAGCTTCTCAATCCTCCAATGATGATTACAGCTGTTGCAACACAACTGCTCATAAAAGCTGTGTTGTAAGGGAAAGAGAGGCTCTATGCCTATTGAAATATGCTACAATAAACTCAAGGCTAATGGAAATACTGATGGAAAGGTGAGAGGATGATCCCTCACAGGATTACTAGCTAAAATGCTAGAAACTTCATTCCTCCTTTTGGATCTGCAATAATGGATAGCATAATTCCTGAAGGAATTACTGCTGCTAGGAGGTCAATAAATTTTTTCCTGATGCCAAATCTGAAATGAATCCTTGGGAATTTTGATCTTCAAACCCAAGGTGATAGGAATAACCCTTCACAGGTTCCTCAACTAAAATGTTGAAGGACAACCTCCTCCTCTCAAACTGATCTTCATAAATATGCAATTTCTGAATATGGATGTTCCGCAGAAAGTAGGAAAAGATATGTGGCATCAATGCTTGATGTAGAATGAAGTACAATACTCTTTCCAGAGATACTCAAAGAAAGAGGTGGTATTCCCGACCAGGAACACCCTATGCTAAACAACACTTGCAATCTTTGCTAAACAACCCAAGAAAGCAATGGAATGTCATATGACAATTCCAAATCTAAATAGACCTCAAAATAAATAATCAATATCCTACCTTCATTGTTGTATTCATATTATTTATATAGTTTATGAGCCTTCCCATGCCTTGGCCCTCATCTAAACTGCGCTGTACATGTGGACAAGATCATCCATGTTTGACTGCGCTGTCTATCCAAGTCATCCACCATGTCTAGGTGCAATGTACACCCTCTCCACCATGTGTGCATTAATTGCACAACTTCCTCCATCACTTTATCATGAATGCTCCATGATATTTTTTTTGATCTCCTCCAAGATCTTAGTTGACTGTACCGACCTCCATGATCTATCTCATTAATGAGACATGATCTCCAATTCCATTCACATTAGTAGTGGCTCCACTACCTCATTATGTAGATTTAGGCTTAATTAATCCACATTCACACATAAAAAGTGGATATTTATTCATCTTGAGGATTATGGGTCCATCCACCCTTTTATTTACTTAATTCATTAAGAAAATTAAGAACTCTAATATTCCAAATATCAGGTGAAAATTTGGGAATATTACAGTCCTCCCTGGCAAAATGTTGCTTGTCCTCAAGCAACTGCAAAAGTGGATGCTACAGTAAACATCCTCCCTCCAAATGGAATCCTCATGTGGAAGGCCTTCCCATCTGTCACAATGTGCCATGTGTTAGCCCCCTACGAATTTTTTGACGAGCAAACAAGGGGATAAAATGTTGTTTGAGCCTTCAAGGAATGCATTTCCTCCGAAAACACATCATCCTTGAAGACCTCCTTATGCCTTTTCCCTTTGATGAAACCTCACCGTTGTTCCTGGTTTAAAAGCCTCTCTGTTGTGGAGAAAATTCCCATTAAGCCTTTTTTTTCCTCTCCTTGTTCCCTCCCTTAATTCCTCATTAACCCTTTAAAATCATTCTTGATGCCCTTTTAAGCCTTATAATACCCTTATTTGGCTTTAGAAACCTTTATTCCCATACCGTTACCATATGTTGGCCTTAAAACACATTAAAAATAGGCCTAAGACCCACGTTCATCGATGACAGGCCTATCCCCTTTCAGCCAGCCCCCTAACCACTTCCCCTCCATAAGCCCGAGCGCTAAGACCAAGCGCTAGTCCAAGGCGCCAATCGCATCGGAGAATCGGAGCGGGACATGATTTCCATTGTAAAGACCAAAGTTTCGATGCGATGGTGTTATAATCTGTCGGCTTTTGAGTTGATTTCCGTCATTGCTAGAAATAGATCCAACGGTCATCACAAGTCCCATCACGCCCGCATCTCCCTTTCGTCACCCCTCCGATTGCATGCCCACCGTCGATTCGCTTTAAATCCGACGACCCTCGCATCCTCGCTCCGATTGCAATCACAATGCTTCAGTTGTGCCATCCTCTGTCCCTCCCGATTGCGATCCTCCGATTAGATCGCAGCCACCCATTTCTTGTGATCTAACGACCCAGGTTAAATCACCCTCCACCATTGCCGGGTCCCACTACGTCGGCCCATTTCATCGCATCTTCGCTCATTTCCTTTGTAATCCACTTGCATTGAACTTTAATGTTCCGTATTAAAGTTTATTTCATTTCTCCACTTAATTGCATAATGACACGTCCACTATAGCCATTGTTTCCGCAGTCGCGCCACCATCCCTCCAGGCCTTAAAAGAATTCTTCTGCCACCACCCTGGATTTCATAATTGGTTTGTTTAATGGTGTAGGGTTTTCACCAGAGTGGTATTTCACTCTGTTTCTCATAATCGCAGTCACTGTGATCCGGAACATAGAGAGGCCATTTCAGCAGTGGTCGGTCAAACAGCAGAGACGGATTAAGTGGATTAAATCCAGTTAAATGAATATTCAGCACCTAATCCTAGGGTCAAAGGATTAAGGCACAGTCCGAAGATTAAAAAGAGCACATGAAACAATCCATATCCGACCTCAGCATTAGGAGTACGTTTCTCAGAATAGTACACCCTCAGTAGAAGTTTCCATGCCTCCCCGAATTCCCAAAGGCCATCTCACTGACAGAAAACTTCCAAAGACTATCAGGGCAACAATAATGGAGGTATGGAAGCCCAGAATACCTTCAATCACCTTACTTGCTTCAGAAGACAAAACATAGAGCCTTACAACAAGAAAGAGCTTTGAAGAAACATCAGAGGTCAAATCCGACCTGACAAAGACTCCAAACCAGACCACCAAGTACAACGCAGGGCTATTAAGCAGAGTGGGCACGAAACACCTCCTCCACTCTGTCTTAATGGATCGAGTTAATGTGTATCACCTACTCCTGTTATCCATTTTTCCTATAAATAATCCCAGAGAACACTTTGTAAAGGGTTGGATTGCATTATTGCTGTTGTAGTTGTAGGGATTCATTTTTTACTGTTAGAAACAGTTTTTGGAGAGAGTAGCAGAGTAGTCTGTAATGTAGTAGGCTGGGAGGAGAAATTTAGGACTGTAATCAGCCATTGAGCTCAGTGTATGTGACTGGTTTTGCATCAATTAATCAAGAAATTTTCACAGGATCCTGGTCTATTACTACGGGTGATGTTTTCTCTTTACATTGTTTTATTACATTTTTTCATGCTGTTCATTGGTCTTCTGGTACGCATCACAAGTATAACATAGGATTTTCCCACGCATGGTACCCTATGTTTATGATCTCCTTACCTTTAATGTTTTCTACTGATAGTGAGATCTAAGGGAAAATTCATGTGGTTTAACCAGTGTGGCAGTTTTTATTCACTGCTAGCTGATGTGTGAGCTCAGAGTTTGCTGCTTGGTTATTCTTGTTTGGGCTCAAGCTAGAGGATTTGGGAAACCGGGGATTTAGTGTAAGCCCTGTCCACTGGGGTCCTTGTTCGACAGTTTGGCCTTTCCAAGATCTCGTGAGCTGGTGTCGAAGCATTGAAGGTTAAAAGCCCTTCTATGATCTTAGGCTTAGCTCTATGTATAAATCTTATATGTCTTCCCTTTGAGAATAAGCTGAAGCAGATCTGGAGTTAGATGACCTCTGGTCTGATCTCAAAGCTGCCCCTTGTCTTCACCTTTCCTCCTGAATGTTCCATTCCATCATCTATCTCAAAGATCCTTTAGTATAGATTACTTTCCTTATGAATGCCTTGTCTAAGTTGTTTGCAAGTAATCTCCTTTCATGACTCCATAGCCCAATGGATGGCATGGCCTTAAACCATCCTCTTTTGCCGAAACTTCCTACTACTCTGCTCCTTTATTCCCATTACCTTCTCAGTCTATGACCTTGTGACCAACCCAATAACCAACCCAATCATTTTAAACCTCCTTTTGTGCTTCATACCTAGCCTAACATCTCGTTTTGCGCTCCAAAGATATACCATTCTTTGCTTTATTGGAGAGATCCCTCTCTGGGTCTAGGAGGGATAGATCCTAGGGCCGCAAAGTGGTTATGATGTTGTCTCATCTTTTAGTCTTGACAATCTGGCCAAAAAATGGGAACCCCAACATAATGGCGACTCCACTGGGGAAAATCTGAGTGTCCATAACTGTTAACATTTGGTCTGGTGTCCCATTGTCATCACCAACATAATGGCGACTCCACTGGGGAACTTTGAGAAAAATACACCTTGAAACACTTCCAAGACTCAAGGAAGACCATAGTAGCCTTAGTTTGGTGGTTAATCACTGCGGTGGATAGAATACCCCCTTGAAACATTCTTAACCTTCCACATGGCGACTCTGCTAGGGAAAGTCTGAGAGTCCTTAACTGCTAAATATCTGGTCTGGTGTCCCATTTTTGTCACCAACATAATGGCGATTCCACTGGGGAACAACTCAGACCAATGCTTTTAGATTGGCATTTCATTGCTGATGGTGGACAACAGCCTGTTGCAAACATCCAAATTCATCTGCCTGGCGACTCCACACTATATAATCCCAAATAGACCTAATGACTCCACTAGTAGAAGACTTTGAGCTGTTTGAAGAGATGCAGTGACCTTCTTTGCAGGAACATGGAATCAGACATGGACAAAGACACAAAGCTTGATGCTTTGGCAAATCAATTAAATGGAATAACAGACATGTTTGGTAAAGTGCTGGAGATGTATATGGCTAATCTAAATGCAAATGATGATTATTCAGAGCAGCCCATGCATTTTCCTGAGCAAGGGCCAACTCCAGACCTGGACGGTGAGCAAGAAATGCATGATGATCTTGGCCTAGAGTTTTCTCTTGCTCAGGAAAATTCTCAAGATGAGGCTCACGAAGATATCCCGCCTCAGGATCAGTTCGTACAAGAACCAAAGGACCGTGGCTCTTCTGTCTGGGTTAAAAAAAAATTCTTGCGTTGACAGAAGAAGTGATGGACCGAATATCAAACACGCAATCCACCTCTGTAGCCTTCTGTAGAACTGGCGCAGATCCAGAGAACTCCTATGAGGATCAGAATGAGGAAAGACTTGCTGACAATCCAGAATGTCTGAATGAAACAAGTCAGCCTATCTATGACACTGATGGGGAAAGTTATGACGGTATCAGTGATGAGTGCCATGAGATCGGGGATCAGCAGTCCTTCCTTTCAAAAGATGAGGAGGAAAGCAAAGAAGAGATTCTTGAGCAGGATGAAAATAACGAGCCTTCTCTTGAAAAAGAGGAAGCAATGGAAGTAACCTCTGCTCAAGAATACACATATATTTTCACGGAGCTCAGCCCAACAGAGAAAAATATATCAGAGCTCCAAGAGGACACAACTGCAAGATATGATGAGTCCTCCAGTTCAGATGAAGAAGATGAAGGAGACACTCTTTCTGAAGAGAGTCTCGCTCTTGATCCAGTGGAAGAGGGAGAAATCCTGGTTGAAGCCTGCCTACCAAATATTCACAACCAGGTATCATTTCATGATCCTTTTGTTGATTTCCTGCAAACATTTGTAGAAGGATCAAAGGTATTTTTGAGTAGCATGTTGCAGACATCAAGAAAAAATTTAAAAGTTGCTGTCAAGGAACGAAGAGAATGGGAGTGGCCCTGCTTATCCAGCCTGATCAAGGAGATGAGAAAGAAATACCAGTCATGGGATCACTTGATGGAATGGTTGCATTGGAAGACAATGTTTGTAAGATAGACTTGCAAATATTCCAGTTAGAGTAGGGTAGGTAGGAAAATCTCAATAAAGCTCAATCTGTGAGTATGTAGTTAGTTATTTTTAATTCCTGCAAAGTCCAACAAGCCAGACAGTCTAATCTCGGCTTGACTGATTTTAAATTTCTTTCTTAGAATGTAGATAAGACATCTGCTGGACAGTTTAATCCTAGCAGATAGTAGTTTTAGGTAGAGAAAATTATGAGGCCAACAGTCTAATCTGGTCTCATGGAGTAATACGGGTAGAAATAGAGTAGGTTTATTTTTCCGTTTGAAACAATTGATGATGTAAAGGGTTTGCTAGTCCAAATGCACCCAGGAGAAAAAATGCTAGGACCTTAGTCTCGGTAGGTACCTGTTTGAGTAATGTTTATTGCTGATATGTGTCTTCATAATTTGTGGTAGCTGAATCAAAGAAGAAAGGTGGTTCAAGCACCAGGCATCTGACCTATACCAAAGATCATTCTCTGAATTCTTGACTCCTTCAAGAAGAAGCCATCCCCATGTGGAGCCACTGTTAGCCCCCTATGAATTTTTTGACGAGAAAACAGGGGGCTAAAATGTTGTTTGAGCCTTCAAGGAATGAATTTCCTCTGAAAACACATCATCCTTGAAGGCCTCCTTATGCCTTTGCCCTTTGATGAATAAAAGCCTCTCTGTTGGGGAGAAAATGACCATTAAGCCTTTGTTTTCCTCTCCTTGTTCCCTCCCTTAATTCCTCATTAACCCTTTAAAATCATTCTCGATGCCCTTTTAAGCCTTATAATACCCTTATTTGGCTTTAGAAACCTTTATTCCCCTACCGTTACCATCTGTTGGCCTTAAAACGCATTAAAAATAGGCCTAAGACCCACGTTCATCGATGACAGGCCTAGCCCCTTTCGGCCAGCCCCCTAACCACTTCCCCTCCATAAGCCCAAGCGCTAGTCCAGGGTGCTAATTGCATCGAAGAATCAGAGCGGGACATGCTTTCCATTGTAAAGACAAAAGTTCCGATGCAATGGTGTTATAATCTGTCGGCTTTTGAGTTGATTTCCGTCGTTGATAGAAATAGATCCAACGGTCATCGCAAGTCCCATCACGCCTACATATCCCTTTCATCACCCCTCCGATTACATGCCCATCGTCGATTCACTTTAAATCCGACGACCCTCGCATCCTCGCTTCATTCGCAATCACAATGCTTAAGTTGTGCCATCCTCCATCCCTCTCGATTGCGATCCTCCGATTAGATCACAAGCGCCCGTTTCCCGTGATCTAACAGCCCAGGTTGAATTGCCCTCCACCATTTCCAGGCCCACTACATCGACCCATTTCATCGCATCTTCGCTCATTACCTTTGTAATCCGCCTGCATTGAACTTTAATGTTCCGTATGAAAGTTTATTTCATTTCTCCGCTTAACTGCATACCGACACCTCCACTACAACCACTGTTTCTGCAGTCGCGCCACCATCCCTCCAGGCCTTAAAATCATTCTTCTACCACCGCCCTGGATTTCATAATTGGTTTGTTTAATGGTGTAGGGTTTTCACCAGAGTGGTATTTCACTCTGTTTCTCATAATCATAGTCACTGTGATCCGGAACACAGAGATGCCATTTCAGCAGTGGTCGGTGAAACAACAGAGACAAATTAAGCAGATTAAAGCCATTTAAATGAATATTCAGCACCTAATCCCACGGTCAAAGGATTAAGGCATAGTCCAAAGATTAAAAATATCACATGAAACAAGCCATATCCATCCTTAGCATCAACAATACGTTTTTTAGAACAGTACACCCTTAGCAGAAGTCTCCATGCCTCCCCGAACTCCCAAAGGTCATCTCACTGACATAAAACTTCCAAATACTATCAGGGCAACAATAATGGAGGTATGGAAGCCCGGAAGACCTTCAGTCACCTTACTTGCTTCAGAAGACAAAACAGAGAGCCTTATACCCAAAAAGAGCTTCGAAGAAACATCAGAGGTCAAATCCGACCTGACAAAGACTCTAAACCAGAACACCAAGTACAGTGCAGGGCTATTAAGCAGAGTGGGCACAAAACACCTCCTTCACTTTGCCTTAATGGATCGAGTTAATGTGTATCACCTACTCCTGTTATCCATTTTTCCTATAAAGAATCCCAGAGAACACTTTGTAAAGGGTTGGATTGCGTTATTGCTGTTGTAGTTGTAGGGATTCATTTTTGACTATTAGAAACAATTTTGGGAGAGAGTAGCAGAGTAGTCTATAATGTAGTAGGCTGGGAGGAGAAATTTAGGACTGTAATCAGCCATTGATCTCAGTGTATGTGACTGGTTTTGCATCAATTAATCAAGCAATTTTCACAGGATCCTGGTCTATTACTACGGGTGATGTTTTCTCTTTACATTGTTTTATTACATTTTTTCATGATATTCATTAGTATTCTGGTACGCATCAGAAATATAACATAGGATTTTCCCACACATGGTACCCTATGTTTTTGCTCTCCCTACCTTTAATGTTTTCCGCTGATAGTGAGATCTGAGGGAAAATTCACGTGGTTTAACCAGTGTAGTGGTTTTTATTCACTGCTAGCTAATGTGTGAACTTAGAGTTTTCTTCTTGGTTGTTCTTGTTTGGGCTCAAGCTAGAGGATTTGGGAAATCGTGGATTTAGTGTAAGCCCTGTCCACTGGGGTCCTTGTTCGACAGTTTGGCCTTTCCAAGATCTTGTGAGCTGGTTTCGAAGCGTTGAAGGTTAAATGCTCTTCTATGATCTCAGGCTTAGCTCTATGTTTAAATATTATGTGTCTTCCCTTTGAGAGTAAGCTGAAGCAGATCTGGAGTTAGATGACCTCTGGTTTGATCTCAAAGCTGCCCCTTGTCTTCACCTTTCCTCTTGAATTTTCCATTCCATCATCTATCTCAAAGATCCTTTAGTATAGATGACTTGCCCATGAATGCCTTGGCTAAGTTTTTTTGCAAGTAATCTCCTTCCATGACTCCATAGCCCAATGGATGGCACGGCCTTAAACCATCCTCTTTTGCCAAAACGTCCTACTGATCGGCTCCTTTCTTCCCATTACCTTCTCAGTCTATGACCTTGTGACCAACGCAATAACCAACCCAATCATTTTAAACCTCCTTTTGTGCTTCATACCTAGCCTAACATCTCATTTTGAGCTCCAAATATATACCATTCTTTGCTTTATTAGAGAGATCCCTCTCCGGGTCTAGGAGGGCTAGATCCTAGGGCACCAAAGTGGTTATGATGTTGTCTCATCTTTTGGTCTTGCCAATCTGGCCAAAACATGGGAACCCCAACACCATGCATGTCCAGCACCAAAGATGCCTCTCTAGAATGTCTGGAATGGCCTCCAACTGAAAAGTTAGATACCCTTCCTCATCAATGAATCTCCAAGTGGAAACCATATGATGACCAAAGTTCTCCTCTATACATGAGGTACATAAGATAAGGTGGTTCATTCTCAAAGTGGAAATTCCCAACTCATAAACTATCTCTCCAACCCATGATACATAGAGTAGATTACATACATCAATTTCCTCATCATTAGCCAGGTTGGCCATGTAGGAATCAAAAATCACATCATCATAGTGAAAAAAAGAAGTAGAGACATATGGGAAAACATGAAAAATGTTAAACCATATTCTCCTAATAACAACCAACGCAACAAAGCCTCCTGCTGCCATGCTAGATCACCATGAAACAAGTAAGAGAGCCATACTCTCTCAAAAGAAGCCACCACAACAATGCTTCTTGTTTCCATGCCAAGTAATCAATGAGAATATGAGAGCCATACTCTCTCAAAAGAATCCAAGGCAAAAATGCCTCTTGCTTCCATACCACATCATCATTTTACCAAATGTAGTGGCCATATTCTCTCAAGAGAAGCCACCTTAACAAGGCATCTTGCTGCCCCATCACATCATCATCATACCATGTACAATGACAATAATATCCCAATAGAAGCCAATGCTGTAGGGCCTCCTATTTCCATCCTCCAACAATGTCATGCAATGTATGGGAAGAATTCGGCCCATACTCTCCCAATAGTAACCATAGAAAAAATGATTCTTGCTGTCTCCTTGCATTATCATGATGCAAGTCATGGAGACACAATAAAGTAATGGACATGTGAGACATCTCATCGACATAATACAAACGAGCTCCCTTATGCCACACCATGTGAGATTTATACTTTCTCCCAAACCCAAGTACATACATGAACATGAGATACATCCCAAACATAAATACATGCAAATACATGAGACATATCCCAAACAAGAGTAAATGCAAGGACATAAAATATATCATGTGATGTCCAAACTCTCTCATCAACAACCAAAGTAACCATGCCTTTTTCTTATGCATTTTTCCAGTGATGTATAAGGCATGAATCAGAAAAATATGACTCCTTGAGTGGTAGCCATACTCACCCAAGGGAAACCAGTGCAACCATGCTTCTTGCTAGCCTGTATCATAGATCTGCAAGTGGCTTGGCAACCACTTGATCCATACTATCAACCATTCATCCCAATGTGGATGATGGATCTCATTCTGCAAATACTTGGTATCCTCCCATTGTAGGACACCAACATCCTCAAACTGATGAAGAACTTTACACTCTATGAAATGTTGAAGTGCACCTCCAATGAGATCTCTTAATGAGACCTTCTTCTCATCCATGGCCTTCCAAAACCAATGAGGTTCTGGATCTAATGTAGGTAGAAGTCTCTCTTTGAGCTGTGAAATTCTCATTGAGAAAGCGCCATTAAGAAAGGAGAAAAGATTGCTCATCTCAAGATGTATACCATTCATCATCTTAACCTCCATTGCTTCATGAGTGAAGCTATCTTCAGAATGCTCCAAGAATAGTGGGGCCTCTTCATTATCACTGCTACTAAGTGACAACGTTGTATATCTACAAGGTAATACCTATACTGTCTCAAAGAAAGGTACAATACTGATATCATAACTAGTCATTGTACATATGATCATGTTCATCCCTTCTTCTGAAACTCTACACTTCAACTCAAAAGGTTAAATGTAGTCCATCCATGAAAAATTGGGATAGATTTTCATCTCCTCCTTGATTAGATCAAGGGTCCTCTGCGCTGTGATATATTGCTGCTTCAAATCAACATTTTGTTCTAACCCTTGGTTATGCATTGGTCCTGATGTCATGTCCCCATAATTTTCAATAAGATCTACTGAAACAATAGGTGATGAATGTGTATGCATACCTTGGATCAACTGATGTGTGGGATCATCTTGAAAGAACACAAGAGTTCCTCCAACTGGGACAATGTTGTCTCCAACTGCTGGTAAGAGAGATGGTTGCTCTTCTACCAATGTACCAGCGCTGGAATCTTCCTCCTCTTCCTCATGCATCTCCTGAACCATGCATGGGACTCTATGTGTCAAGAGCTCAAGACTACCTTCCAAGGTTGCAAGTGCCTCTTCTTTAGATGTAAGTACTTATGCAGTAGGTGGTGAATGTAGTGACTCCTTGCCCAGAGTGACAAGATTGACATTTTCCTTAGGAAATGTCTCTTTGTGACACATTTTTGTCTTCTTCACATCAAACTTCTTCCTCAACTTGTGAAAGAAATCTGAATATTTAGTCACCTTTGCATGCTCCATGTGTCTAAACCACCAATCATTGGCTTCACCTAAAAGATGAAGTGCTGCAATTTAGATAGTCTATTTTTCAGCCACAGGATGTAGTATGAAAAATGTATCTAACTCTTCCTCCAAGCCTCAACAGTGCTTGAGGAAGATCCATCAAATTTAGGCAAATAAAATATATTGTGCCTCTTCCTTCTATTGTTGCTATAGGATCTTCTTTCTTCCTTGAGTTCAAAGAATTCTTGGAGAGTTAGACTTCCCTTGAATGCTTTAGATTGTGCCTTGTACTCTTCAAGATACAAACTGGGAGTCTCATGAGTCTCAGGTTCTCTTTTTTCTTCATTTCTATACCTCTCACCTTTTTCAAAGAAAGTGGGCATAGTAGATCTATGAGGAGATCTATGATTCTCCAATATTCTTTTCTGCTGATAGGAAGTGATTGGACCTTCCTCTTCAAATCTTCTTCTTGGATCCTTCCATTGCCTTTCCTTCTTCATTTGATAGACCTCCTTGGAGAGATCTTTCATGGATATAAATAAAGGAGTGGCAAAATTATCCTCCTTCATGATAGATCTCATCTATCTGCTTCTTCTTTTGAAGCAAAAGATGAAGTTTTCACAATCTGATCCAAAGGTCATGCTCTAATACCACTGTAATATCCCAAAAGGTAAAATGCAGTAATACTTAAACACAATATAAGAACTGCAACTAAGTAAACAATAAATCTCAAGACAACATCAGAATTTATAGAGAAGCTGAGCCATTTTATTATATGGAGATGAATCAATTACACAATGTTCAGAAAATGAGTAGATCTAGCCCAAGAGAAGGCCTAGAATCACCCTACAATGGTGCTGCAACTAGCACTGTGTAACTAGTGAGCTTACAGAAGCAATACTGTGCTATCCCTGCTGCTACTGATATACATGTAAATGATGCAAAGTAGAATGCAAATATAGGGAGCTTATGAACTCTTATGATGCAAAGATTCAAGATCTGGCCAATGTGATGGGTTCCTAAGATAACCCAGAAAGGATTTTCCAGATCTACAACTTTAGAAAATCACCCTCCTAGGGTTTGATTCTTAATCTACTAGGATTACAGATCTGAAGATAGATTTGAAAAATATATGGCTCAAATATGTCACAAAATCAGATCTAAGCTTGAAGGGTTGATCCCTCCTTCATATCTACAAGCTAGAAGCTCTAGATCTAGCTTCTCAATCCTCCAATGATGATTACAACTGTTGCAACACAACTACTCATAAAAACTACGCTGGGGAAAGAGAGGCTCTATGCCTGTTGAAATATGTTGCAATAAACTCCAAGCTGATGGAAATACTGATGGAAAGGTGAGGGGATGATCCCTCACAGGATTACTAGCTGAAATGATAGCAACTTCCTTCCTCTTTTTGGATCTGCAATAATGGACAGCGTAATTCCTGAAGGAATTACTATTCCTAGGAGGTCAATAAATTTTGGCCTGATTCTAGATCTGAAATGAAGCCTTGGGAATGTTTATCTTCAAGCCCAAGGTGATAGGAATAATCCTTCACCAGTTCCTCAACTGAAATGTTGAAGGAAAACCTCCTCCTCTCAAACTGATCTTCAGAAATCTGCTATTTCTGAATATGGATGTTTAGCATAAAGTAGGAAAATATATGTGGCACCAATGCCTGATGTAGAATGAAGTACAATAATCTTTCCAGAGCTACTCAAAGAAAGAGGTGGGATTACCGAATAGGAACACCCTGTGCTAAACAACACTTGCAATCTTTTCTAAAAAGCTCAAGAAAGCAATGGAATTTCATATGAAAATTCCATATCTGAACAGACCTCAAAATCAATAATCAATATCTAGCCTTCATTGTTGTCTTCACCTTATTTGTATATTTTATGAGCCTTCCCATGCCTTGGCCCTCATCTAAACTGCATTGTACATGTGGACAAGATCCTCCATGTTTGACTGCGCTGTCTATCCAAGCCATCCATCATGTCTAGGTGCAATGTACACCCTCTCTACCATGTGTGCATTAATTGCACAACTTCCTCCATCACTTTATCACGAATGCTCCATGATCTTCTGTTTGATCTCTTCCAAGATCTTAGTTGACTGTATCAACCTCCATGATCTATCTCATTAATGAGACATGATCACCAATTCCATTCACATTAGTAGTGGCTCCACTACCTCATTATGTAGATTTAGGCTTAATTAATACACATTCACACATAAAAAGTGGATATTTATTCATATTGAGGATTATGGGTACCTCCACCATTTTATTTACTTAATTCATTAAGAAAATTAAGAACTCTAATATTCCAAATATCAGGTGAAAATTTGGGAATATTACAATCTCTAAAGCCTTTGTGGCTTACAAATATATACAAAAGGTTCCGCAACCAATTCTGGTTCATATCCTCAATCTTCTCAACTAAATCCTAATAATCCTTTAAATCCACAAAATCATCAACTAATTCCTAATCTAGGATTCACAATCCCTTTGAAATCTCAACTAGCCTAAATCTCTCATGTTCTCCTACATTCGAGAACATTTACAAATATTCCTCACAATATTTAATTAAATCATATTCTAAATGTCTCACATAAAATCACTTAAAACATTGAAAATTACATTAATTAAATACTTAGGGAACCAAATCCCTTGAAAATATAAGACCCCCTAGATTTTTATAAATGTACAAAATTTGGAACCATGATGCTCCTGCATCAGACTCCCAAGGTAGAAAATAATCATGATCACTAGATCATGTTCTTTAATTGTTGTCCTCCTAGATCCCAGACTTCGTTATGTAATATGTCTTTGGCTACCTCTCTTCCTTTCTGTTGTTTTGTTGTTGTTGTTTGATGTTGTTCTCCAGGTCTCCATACTTTATGTTGTAGTGCTCCACTGTCTCCACCTTTTCTGTTATTCAGTCTCCAATCATTTTCATAGTGGATTACCTTCTTCATTCTGTTGTAGCTATCCTTAGGTATCTGCATTAGGTTCCATAGTTCATGTAATGGTTTCTTGTAATTTAGTCTGCTACTGCAAACTAATTTTATTTCCTGACTTTGCCATTGTACTTTGCTGCACTTTATCCATTCATCACTAAACTTTTTATTTCTTTCTTCAGCTCTTCTTGCTTCAATTTCTTCTTTTTCACTTGAAATTATTCCATTTACTACTGCAAATATTGTTCTGGAAATTGTTGCCACCCAAATTTCCTGAATATATATGAAGATATCTCCCTCTACAACATCCCTCTTCTTCTCACTACCTACAAATTTACTTTGAAAAAATGAATTGTCTTTTGATTCTTTGACTGCAGTAATATACTCATTCACTCTTCTTTGTATACTAGCAAACATAATCAAGTTTGGAAAACTAGTATCTGCTCCTGCCTCTTTCACAACTTGATACATTTCCACATCATTGTCTGCAATTCCTTTCTCTTTCTCAAATGTTTCCAGCAAGCATTTCAACCACTCCCTTTGTACTTGTCTCATCTCAAACATATCATCAATATGATGCATTTTAGTTTCATCATAACCTTCTTCTTCTTCCTTGACAACCCTCAGTGATTGTCCTTCAACTCCTTGACTGATTTTGACAGTCAATTCGGCTTCTTCAAACATTGTTTCTTCATGCTTTACATGTTCCTCATCATTATGCCTTACCTGGAAACTTCCGGTCTTCTTCAGTTCTAAAACTGACTCTCCTTCAACTTGAGACATGTCTGCCTCATCTTCATCCAAATTCAATTGTACATTCAGAATATTCATTCTCTGTCTTGCTAGTCTATCCTCCAAGAGACTTAGCTTAATCCACAAATCAGTTATCTCATATGGAATTTCTCTTGAAAACCCTGTACAATCTTCACAATTTTCCTCTTCTTTGTCACAAGTCCAATCATTCTATGACACTATTTATTCATCCTCTATCAGAATAGAATTTTAACTATCCACCACTGTGACAATTCTAAAGATTTTTCCTACAGTCTTCTCTTGGCCAATTAGATAAGCCAATTCCTCCCTGTCCTCAACAATAACAGGTTCATCATCATAAGAGATAATTGTCTCATATCCATTGAAGATACTTACTTTACTAAGCAAGGAATTTATGAAATCCTTCTGCTGCAATAACTCAATTTGATCTTCATGTGAAACACAATCATATTCATACTTTTCTTGACAATTCTCAAATTCATTCAAGACAACTCCAAGAGATGGATTTCCTTCTGCAACACCTGCAAACACAGTCAAATTATCAATCTCAAAATCACAAGACCCAATGATCTCATTTGATGATCCAGTCACTAAATCTTCCTCTTGTTGTTCTAAGTCTCTTTCAGGACTCAGAAAGTCTTCATTGCCTTTCTTCCTAGCTTCCTCAATCATATTAGTTAAATGCTTGACATCCTCCTTTTCTTCTTTATATTCTTGGCCATCATCATAAGCCAAATATTTTTTGTTTTCAACCTTCATAGTAGGCTAAAAAACATCACCTTCAAGAAATTGTGCATGTGCATGTACATGAGACTCAACTATCTCATCTTATTTCAAAACATGATTAAAATTATGTCCTTCTCCTTCATTTTTTATGACAATATTAAAAAATTGTCCTTCTTCATTCATTGTACCTACAGACATACACAAAATATCAGTTTTAATACTTTGATACCTCTTAGCCTCACTTAAAGTTTTAGTCTTCAAGTCTTCCTCCTGATACTCAAGTATTCCGAGTAATTATTCCTTCAGTCGAGCATTTATCATTTTCTCTTTCCTCTTATGTAGCTTATGCCACCTTATCTTCCTTCTCATAAGAAAACCACACCTCTGGTTTTCCTTATTCTTTCGTAACAAATTCATCAATACTTCAATATGAACTTCTATCTCAGCCTTCTCCCTCTCATATTCTTCATCACTCATCTGCCTCCATATGCCATTTGCTTTGGCATCTTCTTTCTTCACTTTGTGGTTGCTTCCTGAACCTCTGCTATGACTACTAGTAGTCATCTTCTTCTTCATCTTCATGAGCTTGTCGCACTCACTATGAGTTGCACTAAACCTCTGCAGTAACAAGTTCTCCCTGCTACAAATTACCTGACGAAGCTCTCCTCTATAATTGGCCACTAGTCCCCTCTCTGGAAATTTCTTTAAGAATTCCTCTACTCCTTCTAGGCTTCAAATCATCTACTCTTTCGAGAACACAAGTGTCCTCTTGTATTTCAATCACAGCTGAAATACTAGGTTCTGGCCACACTCTTCCTTCTCTCAGAAAATCTTACTGGCTTCCTTCATCACTGCTCTTAAGGCTATGATCTTCTTGCTGAGATGCCTCACTAATTGCTGTTACTTTCATATCAATGATATTTAAAACAAAGACAATTCCCAAGCTTTCAAAAGCTTTATGCTGCCAAATTTCTATGGCCACTTTAAAATGCTTCTGCTCAGATTCCATCTCTGGCTAACCTAACCTCTTTCCCTTGCTTGTAACTACTTCTCCAAAAGTAGCTTTCCTTGTCCTTCAGTTCCAAGCTCCCACATATAAAATCTGTTAATTCATAAAACCTCCTCTACAGACCTTCTGTCTACCTCCAAAAGAGAAAACCTTGCTATGATACCAAAAATGACGCAACAAAAAATGTATCTTCATAAATCTTGTTCTCTGATACCAAATGATAGGAGGGTTAGCAGAATTAACCCCACTAATTAACCACATTTAAATTATGGAGTACATGCTTCCTCCATATTCACCGAACATAATGGATTTTATCAAATAAATCCGTGAGTTTTATTACAAAACCATTTAACCACCAATAGAAACCACTTTTTATATTAAACATTAACCTTTTTATCATATGCAGGCGGAAGCTTAATAAAATCGTTCCCGTTCAAAAATCATATATACCATATCAATAAGCTTTTCTCTATACCGTTAACCTTACCTTTAGGCTTCTCTGTGACCAATCACATTCTCGGATGAACTATACACATATAGCTTCAATATTCCTTCACGACATCGCTTATGAATCAAATCGATATCACATCTAAGTCTTTCACCATAAAACCCTTATCACATACACTACTGCGCATTTCCAAGACTTATCACAATTTCACTGTTATGACGATTTCGCAAATCGAAAAATATTTTCTCACATTACGGACCTTACCACTTCGCAGATCAATGAATATAACATTATGCACATCGACGATTATAACATATTGCAATTCGCAAACCATAGCGTATTGCATGTCGCAGAATTTAACCCATCGTCTCTTCAACTTGTCACACATATAACCTCATCAACACTTCGTGAGTTTATACTTATCGCACTTCGCCACTTTTATAGTTACACAGTTCGTCGCTCCCCCATATCGCATGATCTATGTGATATGCACAGGAATCACATGCTAACATGTGTTCTCGTCACAACTTTCCAAACTTATCTTGCAAATTAATCTGGTTCATCGATATTCGCTCTAGACTTTGCGAATTAATCTGCACCGTCCATGGTTCTCCTTCCAGAAATATTCTTAAGGGTTTTCTGCCTTAATCAAATCTCTGTTTCTTGACTACCACCGCTTTGCAACTCTGTCTCCTCCAAGCTTTGCACACTATCTCAAGCAAGAATATAGAACACCATTCTGTATTACTCTCTGAATCTTGAATTTGGGTTTGTTTCACATTTGACTTGTTCACACCACCACTTTCTCCAGACTAGAATCATTCATGGTTCTACCCAACCATTTAGTCTTTTATCACATATTAAGACTCATTCACATTTTAGAATTCATTCAAAAAATTATTTCATACAGAAATAAGTTTTGTTCTATTACAGATCACTTAGCACATAATAGTAAAAAAACACAGTCTCAATGAAATTTGATCTCTCATTAATTGAAATAAATGTATAGATAAAAAATAAAACTATTTACAATCTGCTTTAGCCTGATGTGTGTTTTCATGGCCTTCTCTTCCTACAGAACCCTCTCTCCTCTCTCATCTCTCGTCTCTCTACTCTACTTTTCTAAGAATATCTCTAAAGCCTTTGAGGCTTACAAATATATACAAAAGTTTCTGCAACAAATTCTGGTTCACATCCTCAATCTTCTCAACTAAATCCTAAGAATCCTCTAAATCCACAAAATCATCAACTAGTTCCTAAGTACAGGATTCACAATCCCTTTGAAATCTCAATCAACCTAAATCTCTCATGTTCTCCTACATTCGAGAACATTTACAAATATGCCTCACAATATTTAATTAAATCCTATTCTAAATGTCTCACATAAAATTACTCAAAACATTGAAAATTACATTAATTAAATACTTAGGGAACCAACTCCCTTGAAAATATAAGCCCCCCTAGATTCTACTAAATGTACAAAATTTGGAACCATGATGCTCTTGCATAAAAAATGGTGATCTTACCTAATGGGAAGACACTTCAAGGTAAGAAATGATCATGATAGTCTTAAATATTTTTTGGAACATAGACTATCTTCATAAGAGTAGCAAAAATGGGCCATAAAGATGTTGGGTTATGAATTTTAAATCATCTACAAAAATGGAAGCTAAATGTTTTTGCAGATGCACTCTCAAGAAAAGATGAGGATGTGGAAGCATTTCTTTGTGCCATTTCTATTATCCAACTATATTGGATAACCGAAGCAAGGGAGGAATGGAAGAATGAAAAAGAAGTATGGACACTCATTCAAAAGTTGCAGCAAGATCCCATTACGTATGATACATTTAGTGGAAAAATGATTCCTTATGGTACAAAGATCACTTATATATTTATAAGAATTCCCAACTAAAACAAAGGATTCTTTTGGAATTTCACACCTCTCCCTTAGGAGGACACTCGGGATTTTTAAAAGCTTACCACAAGGTGAAAAAAGATTTTTTTTGGGATGCTCTTAAATATGATATTCAATTTTTTTTTGCTGAATGTTTGGTTTGCCAACAAAATAAAGTTGAGATAGTTAAGACCCTGGGTCTGCTACAACCTTTATCCATTCCAAATCAACATTGGGGAGAGGTTTCAATCGATTTTACCACATGTTTACCTAAGTCTGAAGGAAAGAGTGTCATCATGGTGGTAGTTGATAATTACCAAGTATGCACACTTTTTTGCATTATCTCATCCATTTAAACCGACTACAGTTGCTACTACATTTATGGAAACAATTCAAAAGCTACATGGAAACCCAAAGATTATTCTAAGCAATAAAGATCCCATTTTCACTGGAAATGTTTGGAGCAAATTATTTTCTTGTTTGGGTAATCAACTAGCTCATAAATCGTCTTATCATCCTCAATCCAATGGGAAAACTGAGATAGTGAAATTTTTTTTGGAAGGATGTCTTCATTGCTTTGTCTTTGATAAAAAAACACAATGAGTCAATTGGTTACCTCTGGTTGAATGGTGGTATAACACTTCCTTCCACACTGCAACAAAAATGACCCCATTTATGGCACTTTATGGATATCATCCGTCGTCCATAACATCATCTTTAAGAGAAAATTATAAGGTTCAAGCAGTGGAAGATCACATCGAGCATCAACAAAAAGTTCTCCAACTCTTAAAGGATAAGAAAAATTTGGCACAAAATTGAATGAAGCAACAGGCAGATCAGCATCGCAGTGAGAGAAATTTTGATGTAGGCGATTGGGAGTTTTTATAGCTACAACCATCCAAACAAATGTCCCTCAAGTAAGATAAGAAGGATAAAAAATTATCTCCAAAGTAATATGGTCCTTACAAGGTGTTGCAAAAGATTGGTACTATGGCATACAAATTGGAGCTTCCTGCATCTTCCCAAGTGCACCCAGTTTTCCATGTTTCATGCTCAAATAAGGTTATAGGTGACAAAATTCGAGTTCAAACAATATTTCCAAAACTTTATGAGGAAGGTAAAATCATATTGGAACCTGAAGCAATCACAGAAACAAGAACTCGACAGCTACGAAATCGATTAATTTCAAAGTATCTCATCAAGTGGAAGAACTTACCCACTAAAGATTCCACATGGGAGGATGAGAATTTTATACAGAAGCATCCAGAACTACTCAAGCATTGAGGACAAAAATTTCTTGAAGGAGAGGGGCATGCTAGGGCCCTATATTGCTAGTGTATTCCCTTATTGTTGAACCCTATAGTCCCCAAATTGTTATTATTGTGTCCCATAATATCCCACTATTGTTATTGTTGTGGCCTTACCTTAATATTGTTAGGTCGACTAGGAGTATATTGTGACCACATGGAATCCTATATATATATAAAGGAGGTTTTTTCATTTGGTCATCCAAGAATTTTTCATTTATGTAATGTAAAGGAGGATGCCTCCTCGAAGTGGCTGATTTCTAAGTCGTTGATCTCTCTTTTATTCTATTTTGTTAGCTAGTTTCATAACAGGGACGGGGCTCTAGGCCCTAGCCCGAAGTCCTATCAGCATCCACCAGACCAAGACCTATGGCAGAGTAAATTATGGCGGATGAGGTGGAACTTAAGGACTTGGCCCTGGTCCCGTGGCTTCACACATAACCACCAACGGAGCTACTGCGGTGGGGGCAGGCAGTTAGACTAAACTCCTACCACATGGGACAATAAGATCAAAGGCAGAGCCAAGATTTGGGCATGGGGTTAATGGTAAAATTAACATATCGATAAATTGAACCTATTTCAGGTGAATTTGTCACCTCCCGAGCATATTTAAGGGAAAATTTTTCACTCTATTAGCAGATTCATCCAATTTGGAGGACGAATAACAACAAAAACTTGGGAGAGCCATAAATTTATGAGTTTTTGGCCTTTTGGAGCTCAAGAAGAGTCCATATAGGGGTTTTTGGATATCATAGATCCAATGGAAGCATTTTGTTGTGAAACCAGCTGCAAAAAGAGAAGAAACCTTAGAAATAAGCCACTTCGAGGGGGAAACCTCCAATACATTACATGAATGAACAATTCTTGGATGATTCAAATTACAAAACCTCCTTTCTATATATAGGAGTCCATGGGGCCACAATGTAATCCTAGCCTACGTAAAAATAATAATAATAACAATATGGGGGTTACAAGGGTACAATAATAACAATAAGGGGGTTACACTAACAACAATAAGGGACTATACTAGTTATATAAGGACCTAACATGCCCCTCTCCTTCAAAAAAGTGTTGTCCGCATGCTTCAGTAGCTCTGGGTGCTTCTGTATAAAATTCTCATCCTCCCATGTAGAATCTTCAATGGGTAAGTTCTTCCACTTGATGAGATACTCTGAAATTGATTGATTACGTAGCTGTCAAGTTCTTGTTTCCGTGACCGCTTCAAGTTCCAATATGATTTTTCCTTCCTCATCAAGTTCTGGAAATATTGTTTGAACTGGAAGATTTTCACCTATAACCTTCTGTAAGCATGAAACATGGAAAATTGGATGCACTCGTGAAGAAGCAGGAAGCTCCAATTTGTATGCCATAGTAACAATATTTTTCAACACCTTGTAAGGACCATAGTACTTTGGCGATAATTTATTATCCTTCTTAGCTTGCTTGAGGGACATTTGTTTTTATGGTTGTAGCCGTAAAAATACCCAGTCTCCTACATCAAAACTTCTCTCGCTGTGATGTTGATTTGCCTGTTGTTTCATTCAATTTTGTGCCAAATTCAGGTTGTCCTTTAAGAGTTTGAGAACTTCTTGTTGATGCTCGATGTGATCTTCCACTGCTTGAACCTTCAAATTTTCTCTTAAAGATGATGTGATGGATGGTGGATGATATCCATAAAGTGCCATAAACGGGGTCATTTTTGCTACAGTATGGAAGGAAGTGTTATACCACCATTCAGCTAGAGGTAACCACTTAAGCCATTGTGTTTGTTTATCAGATACAAAACAATGAAGATATCCTTCCAAACATTTATTTACTATCTCAGTTTGACCATCGGATTGAGGATGATAAGATGAGCTATGAGCTAATTGAGTACCCAAACAAGAAATAACTCCATCCAAAAATTTCCAGTAAAAATGGGATCTCTGTCGCTCACAATAACCCTTGGGTTTCCATGTATCTTTTGAATTGTGTCCATAAATGTAGTAGCAACTATACTTGCTTTAAATGGATGAGATAATGTACAAAAGTGTGCATACTTGGTAAGTCTATCAACTACCACCATGATGACACTCTTTCCTTCGGACTTAGGTAAACCTGTGATAAAATCCATTGAAATCTCCTCCCAACGTTGACTTGGAATGGATAAAGGTTGTAGAAGTCCCGGGGTCTTAATTGTTTCCACTTTATTCTGCTGGCAAACCAAACATTCGGCCACAAACTTTTGAATATCAGATTTAAGGCCATCCCAAAAAAATTCTTTCTTCACCCTGTGGTAAGTTTTTAAAAATCCTGAGTGTCCTCATAAAGGAGAAGTGTGCAATTCCAAAAGAATATTTTGTTTTAGTTGGGAATTCTTACAAAGATATAAGTGACCTTTGTACCATAGGGAATCATTTTTCCAACTAAATGTATCAGATGTACTAGGATCTTGCTGCAACTTTTGAATGAGTGTCCACATGTCTTTATCCTTCTTCAATTCATTTGTTGCTTCGGTTATCCAATCCGGTTGGATAATAGAAATGGCACAAAGCAATGCTTCCACCTCTTCATTCTTTCTTGAGAGTGCATATGCAACAACATTTAGCTTCCCTTTTTTGTATATTATTTCAAAGTCATAACTCAACATCTTTGTGACCCATTTTTGCTGCTTTTCTGAAGATAGTCTTTGTTCCAAAAAGTGTTTAAGACTATCATGATCAATTTTTACCTTGAAGTGTCTTCCCATTAGGTAAGTTCTCCATTTCTTTAGTGCATGCAGTATTGATAACATTTCCTTCTCATAAATAGGTTTATGTAAATTCTTTCCTTTGATTGGACGACTTTCAAAAGAAATGGGTCTTCCTTCTTGCATTAAAACAACACCAATTCCATTTCCTGAGGCATCACATTCCATAATAAAGGCTTTTGTGAAGTCTGGCGTAGCTAAGATTGGTGCTAGGCACATTGCCTATTTAAGATGTTCAAAGGCCTTAGTTGCTTCAGGAGTCCATGAAAATGCATCTTTCTTCAATAATGTTGTTAGAGGTGCTGCTATTCTCCCATAATTCTTAACAAAATTTTGATAATACCCTATTAACCCGAGAAATCCTCGCAACAGCTTTATGGTTGTGGGGACTTTCCATTCCTTAATGGATTTAATTTTGTTAGGGTCTACCTTAACACCCTCGTGAGATACAATATGACCCAGATATTCCACCTCTTGTACTCCAAAGAAACATTTGGATGTTTTTGCATATAATTGTTTCTCCCGCAATAGTTTGAGCACCCTGTCAACATGTTGAACATGATCCTTCCAAGACCTGTTGTAGATTAGTATATCATCAAAAAATACTAGCACAAATTTTCTAAGGAAGGGTTTGAAATTGGAATTCATCAACCCTTGAAATGTAGAAGGTGCATTGGTAAGGCCAAAAGGCATGACCAAAAATTCATAATGACCCTCATGAGTTCAAAATGTTGTTTTCAGAATATCTTCAGTCTTCATTCTAATTTGATGATACCCTGAACGAAGATCCAATTTGGTAAAATAAATTGCTCCATTTAATTCATCCAATAATTCATCAATCACAGGAATGGGAAATTTATATTTAATGGTGAGCTTATTGAGCTCCCTATAATCTGGACACATGCGCCATGATCCATCCTTCTTGTGTACCAATACTACAGGAGCAGAGAAAGAACTTTGACTAGGTTGAATTATACCTGCCTCCAACATTTCTGCAATCATACGTTCAATTTTGCTCTTTTGGACATAAGGATATCTATAAGGCCTGATGTTTGGAGGAACACTTCTTGGCATCAAATGAATAGCATGATCATGATCACAAATAGGTGGGATTCCTTTTGGAGTTTCAAAAACCGTGGAATGATTGTCCAATACTTTTTGGAGATCTGCAAAAATAGATGATTTTGATGTTGGAAATTCCAGTGAGCATAATTGTGAAATTATGCCTCGTTGTTCTTTCTTTGGAAGCTTTGTCATGACATTAGAGCTTATTATCTTTCTCGGCTTCCTTGCAATACCCCGTAATTCTACTTCCTTTCCTTTTGAAAAAAATTTCAAGAAAAGTTCTTGAAAATTAAAAGCTACCATCCCCAAAGATTGTAACCATTGTACTCCTAGTATAACATCAGCAGCTCCCATAGGAATGGAAAGCGTTGGACTATTCAATACATATTACCCCATGGTTAGCTTTATATTATGGCATTTTCCAAAGCAATTTATAGTTCCTCCATTTGCAACCATCACCTGACATTCTGGTGCTGGGTATAGGAAACAATTCAATTCCTTGGCTACCTTACAATGAATAAAATTATGGGTACTACCTGAAACAATCAACACTATTACCTTTTTCTTCTTGATATGTCTTTCTATCTTGAGAGTTTGAGGAGTGGTAATTCCTACCATTGCATCACACAATATGGTCGGACTCATTTCTTCCTCTTCTTGGGTTGGTTCCTCGTGTATATCCTCTTCTTGCTCATTTTCTTCTTCCTCTTCACAATCTATGTAAAATAATTTCTTCTCAGCACACTTATGACCTTTAGTGTATTTGCTATCACAACTGTAGAAAATCCCTTTTTCTCTTTTTTCTTCCAATTGTTGTGGTGTCAACCTTGTAGGTTGTGGAAATCTAGGAGTTGCAACACTTCCGTCTTTATAGAAGTGAGTGGTAGGCTTCCTTGTCGCCATAATTTTACATTCAATTTTTCTTGCCAACTTGAATGCCTTCTCCAATGAATTAGGTTCCAAAATGCAAACTTCATGTTGGATGTTATCCTTTAAACTACCTATGAAGAGACCAATCCTGTGTTCCTTTGGAATATCAGTTACCCTTATATTCAATTTTTGGAAGTCCTCAATGTGCTCCCCCATTAAACCCTTTTGTTTGAGATTTATCAATTGGCTAAATAAGGTGTTTCTCTTTGTATCCTCATAATGTGCTATCATTTCCTCCGTAAAAATTTACCAAGTGAAAATTCTTTTACGGGAGCAAAGCCATCGATACCATACAAATGTATTTTGTTCTAAATGTAAAGTTGAAATGCGTACCTTTTGTGTGTTTTGCACATTATGGAGATCAAAATATTGCTCCATCTGTAGTATCCATGTTACAGGATCCTTTCCATCAAACTTCCTCATATCCATTTTTGGAATATGATGGTTCTTCCCGCCAACATTAGATTTTATGAAATCACGATTACCATTTATTTTGTTCTCATCATGAGTTTCCTCTACTATCTTTTCACCATTAGGAAACATTTCTTGTATCAAATTTTTCAAACCTTCCATGTCTTCTTTTATATCATTCTTTATATTTTCCATTTTCTCATCGATCTTAGCTTCCATGTCATCCATATTAGATTCCATGCCAGCTTCCATGCCATCTATCTTAGATTCCATGCCATTCTTCAAACCATCCATCTTAGATTCCACGCCTTTCTTCAAACCATCCATCTTAGTTTCCATGCCTTTCTTCAAAACTTCCATGTCATTTTTTTTTGCTCTTTGCGAGAGTGAAATTTGTTGCACTTTCTCTTGTAATTTTGATATGTCATGTTGCCATTCTTCGTCTTCATGAGTCATAGTAGAGATTTATAAAGGCTTAATGGGTGTTGAATTCTTTTTAGGGGCCATTTTAGAATCAATAATGATATCTATTCTACAATATGCCCTTGGAATCAATTCAACTTGATTCTTCAAACAAGACTTATGCAATTCGGAAAAAAAAATACACACCTTTTACTTGCTTTTGAGGAGCTCAATATTGAAATTGACTTATCTCTATAATTTCGGATCCTCAATATCTAAAATTTATCCCTGCAGTAGCCCTATGAAGCTTCTTTCAAATGCGACAGGTCTGATCTGTTTTGGATTCTTCAAGGCAAAGTTATGTCCAATCTCCCACAATGACCCAATTTTGGACTAGTTCAGTAGAGCGAACTTGTACGACTTGCCACGTGTCACTGTTTCCTCCTTTGGCTCTGAAAATGATAGAAAGAAAACTAAATTTCGTGTACTTGCAACCACTTTTTATAGCATTCGAATCTGATGCTCAGAGAGAGAGAGCTATGAAGATTTTCCCACGATCACCTCTTTGAGATGAAATTCAAAAGCCTCAAAAAGCCCTAACTTCCACAGATCATATCTCTGAAACTGTTGCGAACCAATATCTGAAATTCTATGATGATGTTCCTTAGGATTGCAGCTTTTCACTCTAAAATTTTTGGCTTCTGAACCTTCGTAGAAAAAAAGTTATTACGAAAATAACACAATGACCTGTTTAGGTTAAATTCAAGAGCTTGCAAAATGACCTAACTTGCATAGATCATATCTCCGAAAATATTGCAAACCAAGCTTTGAAATATTGCGAAGATGTTCCTCAGGATTTTGGCTTCGCACTCTAAAAATTTCAGATTTTTAACCTTCGTAGAAAATAAGTTATATTGAAAATTCCACAATGACCTTCTTGGAGCAGCGAAATCCTAGAATCTCAAAGCTCTGATACCAAATTTTGTGAAAACAGCTCCAAAAAGAGAATAAAAGAGATATCAACATCTTAGAAATAAGCCACTTCGAGGGGGAAACCTCCAATACATTACATGAATGAACAATTCTTGGATGATTCAAATTACAAAACCTCCTTTCTATATATAGGAGTCCATGGGGCCACAATTTAATCCTAGTGGGGCCACAATTTAATCCTAGCCGACCTAACAATAATAATAATAACAATATGGGGGTTACAAGGGTACAATAATAATAATAAGGGGGTTACACTAACAACAATAAGGGACTATACTAGTAATATAGGGACCTAACACATTTTTTTACTGATTGGAGCACTTCTTAAGGGATTTTTTAAGGTTTGAGTCTATATGTGCTAGGATCAATCAATGGTTTGGAGTTGTTTTTGAAGCCTTTTGAGCATGGAGAGGACCTTGTAGGGTTTTCCAGCCTTCCTATGTTATCTTCACCAGCTGTGAAAACTATGGTATAGATCATGTTTCTCTTTTCTCATTATTTATTCTTGAGGAAAGCTTTCTTTTAGTAATTCAATGTGGAATTGCTGTACTTGTTATGCTCATTTTTAGATGGAGTATAGGGTCTTGATGTGAGACTCATTTTCTTGTTGATTGTTTCATGAATGACTATAGGTTGTCGTGATTTTTAGAGTGAGATTTATTTTTAGGAGAATGTTTCCTTGAAGGGGAAAATAGCCACTCATATTTTTAGCACACTTTATTTACTATTTATGACTAAAAACTATGTAGCAGTCTAGCTGTGTTAGCAGGCCCCAAGATGTAGCCCAGGAGGAGTGAAACTCATCACAAAATTATATGTTGTCTCTTTTCATGAATGCCTTTATGAGTTAAATGATGATATGTTTCTTGATTAAATTTCACATAAAAAACTGACTCATTATCCTTGAAGAGACCATAAAAATTTTGTTTACATAAGTCCCATTTTTACTTGCAAAGCGTTAGAGGACGATAAGTTTTTAGGAAGGAGAATTTATCCTCCAATTTCAAATCAATTGGTATCAGAGCTGCTTCTAACCAAGTTGTAGGTATGGGTAATAATATGGAAAGTCTCCAAGAGCTATAGGAGATTAATTATCTCTTCGAATGGAGAATGTTGAATTGAGAAGAATGCTTGAAGTTGTAACAGACCCATGGTAAAATTTCATGTTATAAAAGTTAATAAAGGAAAAAATAAGACCGCGGTTAAGGTAATCTTATTCCAAGCTAAATTTTTAGAAAAATATCCTAGTGGGAATCACTCGATGTGTTTATGGCTAAAGGGAAATTGGCAAAGGAAATGGCTAAGGCTTTGAAAAGGAAAAAAGTAGTTTTGGCACATTTATTTATAAAAATAAAGGAAATTAGGAGAAAAGGAAGGTGAAAGGTCACATGTTTCATGTGAGGAGGAAATAGAAGGAAAATAAAGGAAAAATTAAGAAAATAGAGGCCTAATTGATAAAAAATATTCTGAGGATCAATTAGTAGCTTTTTGTTAGTTCAGTTTTGGACCTCTCTCTCTATTCTCTCTCTCTCACACTCTTGGACACTTCGATTTTTCTTCGATCATTTCAACATTGGACCAAGAAATGGAAAAGCAAGCAAATGAAGGACAAGGAAAGGAAAGGAAAGGAATACTTGTAGGAACAGATTGCATGTATGATTTCCTAGCTAGTTTTGACATGCATGGTATGTGCATGTTTCTATTGGGTTCTTTTTCTATTGGTGGCATGGTTTTGTCGAGTTTTGACATTGGTTTTCAACCTTTCCTTCCCTTTTTCTAGATAGCCATGGTGTGATGGGATTGTTCTCGGTTTTGAGCTTTGTAATTTCCAGATGGTTTCAAAATATAGGGTGAAGGTGGTATTAGGTTCATTCCCAAAGTCCTATGAATCCCTTAACCAGTATCGGTAAGGGCCTAGTGATCCATTTGGATTACAGTAAAGCTTATATACAAGGATACAAAATTCCTCAAGGATAGTGATGAGATATAGAGGCATTCCAAGTTCTATTCAATTTTGTAATCTCGGTTCTGGTCTAGGTGATATCACGGTATGGTGAAGGTGGAGGTGGTTTATCCTATGGATTCCATTGGTTGTTTTCGAATTGATTTATCCATGAGATCCCACATTCATGATTGTAATATGGCATGAGGTTGACTGGATGAAAGAAATAATTGGTTCAACCATGTCTATGGTCGGGTGGTATGTGGAAGTCCCGAACTGGGTCGACTTTTGCCTATGTTTAATGAAAGCTAAGTTTTCATGATTTGTACTTGCATTTATGTGGATTCAATGGTTTTTTTCCTATGGTTATTTATGTGGTTATATGCTTGTTATAAGCATAGTTATGTGACTAGTTCTGGTCATGGTTCATTTCATGTTTTTATTTGTAACTGAAAGAATAATGGATGCAAGACCTAATTAATGATAATAAAACTAGTAAGAGAGGATGGTGATCCTTCTTAATAAGTTTCTTATGAATTTAAAATCCCTTATGTTCAGTATTGTATTCATTACTTGTAGATTGCACTGTTGCCAAGTGTTTGAAAAAATGTCAGTCTTGGTTGGGGATGGTTGGGCCTAGTCTCGATGTCATTTTTTATTTTACAAGAATTTTCCTTGTGTAAATTATTATTTATAGAAGTTATAGGGTTTTTTGGGTAGATATCTAGCCCTATCCCTATAATTCAACCTTAAAATCCACATTCGCACACACAAAATTGGGTGAAAAATTCCTTGGTCACACTCATGTAGGCTTATGCATGCGACCGGGAGGTCCAGTCGCACTGATGCCTTGGAAAGGGAGCTATTGGGGGTAAAAACTAGTTAAAATTTAGGGTGACCTCAGCGATGGACACCTAGAGGGGTTGGGTTACTCCTGGAGGGTCCTGTGGCACATGAGGGAAGTCAACAAGGTTTGTTGTCAATTCCATTTCCTTAAGGTCACCTAGGAGGTTGAGTCTGGTTATAACTGCCCCTCACCTTATGTTTACTCCGGTTGGACGGTTACTTGGGTAGATGTGAGGGAAGGTGTGAGTTACATAAGTTTTTGAACAAGAGAAGAGGCATACATGCCTTCAATTGCAACATGTACTTGAGTAACAAGTTGGAGAAATTTCCACTCCAGAAGAAGCAAGGAATACCTCCAAAGTGAATCCAATATGTGGGCATAGTCCAAACATAGGTTATGGACCCTATGTGGAGAATGATTCTTGTGAGTTTTTTCAGCATCTCAAATATTCTCATTATATGAATGTTGTTAAAATTGGGTGTCTTGAGCCATATTCAAATTACTCATAAGCATCTAAAGCAGAAACAATGGGTGGAAAATCTAGGGAGGTAATCAACATCTCTAGTTCAAATCATTCAATTTATGTTAATAGCACATATTTTGCAACCTTCTAACAACATATTAAAGGAATTGGTATGAATTTGGTAGGTCGGATGGGTTATGAAGGATGAGGCCTCAGAATCAATGGAAAAGGAATCACTAATCCAATTATGGTGAAAGAGAGACCAAAATATCAAGGATTGGGATATGGTCATAAAGGGTTTGGAGAGTGTTCTAAACTATTTGAGGCAAAGAAATCATCAGATGATGATATGTGACACCAAGATGGTAGTGATAATGTAAATTTGTCTCCCAAGAGAGATGAATGCTTCAAAGGAATTTTCATGTCATCGATCAGTCCACATCTACAAAGTTACAACCCAAGGGACAAGTATAAATTTCGTGGGAATTTTCCAAATGTTGTTAATTTTGATTATATGTGGGACATGTATCCTTCTACTTTTTGTGATGAAGTTGACCATTGTGTGGTTGATTGTAAGCAATGCAAGGTGATGGCCAAAATAATGGAAAAAATTCTTACCATCAAGCATGAAGAACATCTATCAAATTTGAAGACCTCCTTGTTGGTGGTCAAGTGAAAGTACTTTTGTAACCATTGTAACATGCTTGGGCATCAGAATGAAAGGTGTTGGAAACTTCATCCAGAATTTCTTGCCAAGAAGGATAAAGAGGTTATGCAAACCAATGCAATGAAAGAAAAAAATGGCAAAGATGATACTGGCATATTTCCTAAGGAATTATTTAAAGAAAAGAAGATGTAGAAAGAGAACCCATAAGCCTTGGAGAGGGAAAGATTGGGTAGACCATTTGTATAGCTTTTTTCTTTGAAAAATGTAAATACTTGTTGTTTTCATTACCTGTTTTGGGGTACTTTGTAAATCACTATTTGCAACAAGTATGTTTTTGTTTGACATGTCATGTTATGTTGGTTTGTTTATGAGTCGAATTGTTTGAGGACTTTTTGGGATGAAAAATGCTTATAGTCCAATTTTTCTACTGTCGCATCATGTACTCACCGATACAAGTGTTCAAAATGAAGCTTGTTGTGAATGAAATATTTGTTCAATATTGTACAAGAAATGACTATGTCTCATGGAAAATACAATTATGTCGTTGAATTATTGTAGCTAGAATACTTTGTGTACAAGCACAATTTTAGGACAGTAAAGAAAAATTTGAATCACTGAATCACAAGCATTGAAGTGCTTCTGATTTCCAAGATGGAAAGAAAATTTTTTCTTCAAAAATGGAACTTCAAGATGAAGTTGTTTGAGCCTTGAAATATAGTTTGGGAGAGAATGTTCAGATTCCATCCATTAATGTTTTTTTCATGCATACTTTTAAGAATTGTGGTTTGATTCTTGATATGAAGGTAAGGTCTTCACACAGATGATAGTTAGAGTACCTTGATTGGAGCTTGAAGGAACCAATTGAAAACAAAACATTAAGGATTGAGTTTGGGAAATTTTTGAGTTTTTGCCTCATTTTTTTTACTAGGAGAAGCTAACTTTTGGAGTCCAAAACAACCTAGTGGGAAGGTATCATCTGGAGATCAAAATTTAGCTCAAAAATGAAAGTTCCCATAATATTTTGAAACTAAAATAAAGTCGTAGTGCTTGTCGTTATTAATCCAAATCTACTTGAATAACTTAAAACTGATATTGTATACTCAAGTTATGATGTTTTGTTTGGATCAAAAACTGAAAATTTGCATGTGTGCTAATTGGACTACAAACTGGCCAGTCTGTACTTATGATGTCAGCATTCTAACTGGGCATACGAACGGGAGGATAACCAATTAGGATTTGACAAGTTTTACTCAGTGGTTCGGTCACTTTGTCAAATTTTATTGGTTGATGCCAGAATTCGTTGTCCAATTGGAGGATGTCGTCCAATTGGAGGATTCCACGTGACCCAACTAGAGGCTGCCACATGGCACCTCAGGGTTGAATAATTTTTTTGGAGTTCAGCCTGCAGGCCAGGCAGGATTGAACATGTGATCGTCCTTCCAACACTTCTCAGTATTACCGCTACAACACACTAATTTTTATTAATATACATATCATTCGAGTTTATGATAAATAATATTGGGAGGCGCATTAGGGAGAGGGGTCGAGAATAAGCTCTGACCCCTAATCATCAGCACCCCACACGTCCATGGAAAGGGAAACGATGAAGGGCTGTGGCCTAGCCTTAGACCATGGCCATATGTGTTCCCATAGGACCTTGGGCAAAGGCGCGACGAGGGGAGAAAGGCTCTAGGCCTTAACAACAAGTCCTATCGCCATTCACCAGACCAAGATCTATGGCGGATAGGGCAGAACTTAAGGAATTGGCCCCAGTCCCGTGGCTTCACAAATAACACCAACAGAACTATCGTGGTGGGGGCATGATATTAGCCCTGGGCCCCGGCCCTATGGGCAGCATATGAACGAAAATATCAATGATCAGTGTCGAGTGGTGGGGGCAGGTGGTTAGCTCGGCCCCTATCCACATGGGACAATAAGACTAAAAGCAGAGCTGAAATTCGGGAAAATTAACCATTTGAAAAATTGCACCTATTGCGGGTGAATTTGTCGCCTCCTGAGTGGATTTAAGGGTGAATTTGTCGCTATCTTGGCAAATTCATCCAATTTGGAGGATGAATAACAAAAAAAACTTGGGAGATCCATAACTTGATGATCTTTTGGCCTTTTGGAGCTCAAGTAGAGTCCAAATAGGGGTTTCTGGACACTATGGATGTTAGTGTGAATTCTAATCGCAAGTGTACGAAAAAATCTCACTTTAGATATGCATAAAAAACAACCCTAACATCAAATATGGCTATCAATTTCCTTAGATTTGCAGTTAGTGATCAGAATAAATGCTACAAAAATCCATATCTATGCAGTTAAAGACATTAAACAAAAAATAATAAGCAAGAGTTTCTCTATGCATACAATGAACAAGACAATAATTTTTAAAGATTTTTTTGTATTATGACACCTAGGAAGGGAACATATAAAGGAGTATTGTATGTCCTCAATGCTTTAGATCTAAGATCTCTCTCTCTTGATGGTGCAGAAAGCCCAGAAAAAATGGAACTCAAAGGGAGCTCACAAGCAAAAACTAGAAAAATATGATAATGATGGGAGGATCAAAGACCAAAAGTATAGATCAAGAGTGATATCTATGCAACAAAAGGTAGCGAATGAATGGAAAAACCCTTCTATTTATAACAAAATATTGAGTTATTCTAGATATTGGTGCATAATTAAAATATTATTAACAAAATCTAGATCCAACTTTTATGGAATATTTTATTATTTTTGTTGGAGGGAAAAAGAATTTGAAATTGGTCAAATCTCTTATTTATAAATAATAAATAAATAAATTATGATTTATTATTTTAATATTGTGGTTAATTAATAATTAAATAAATAATGATTTTTTCAATTATTTATAAATTATTTAGTCAAATTTAATCAGGAATATTATTAAATCATGTTTTAAATAATTATTCCTAGAAAAAATGAGATAAATAATGATTTATCTAATTAAATTTCATGTTTTGTGTTAAATATTACTAGGAATATTAATTAAACTGTGGTTTAATTAATTATCCCTTGAGGAAAATCAAACAAATAAGGATTTATTCAATTATTCCTCATGGGGTTTCCCGTTTAGACTAGAAACAACGTAATAAATTATGGGTTATTAAGTTATTTTTCATAGTGAAAGCAATTTTACTATGGTAAAATTGGTCTTACATGGTGTAATTTAGTCCATCTAATAGAATCAAGTTAGATGACCAAAAATTGGTGTAATAGATTGTCCCCCAACGTGCGAGCATTAAGAGCTAATCGTATGACTGAAGTATTTTGTAAGAACTCAATCACTAGACACTGAAAGGGAGTTAGAGAGAGAGAAATATAAGGCAGACTGAAGCGAGAAAGGACAATACCCTAAGAAGGTGAGGCTTAAAGGTGTGACAAGTATCTTTTACGAGTGATGACCTGTTCTACATGAGGTGGGGGAGGCATACCTATGCCCGCCGAGATAACAAATTACAAAGAATAATGATGTGTCCAAAAAACATGGGAATGAACTATATAGTACATGCTGGCATAAACATGGGCCAGATAGAAAACATGATAATGGATCCCAAATGTATACTGTGCCTGGGACAACAGCTAGGAAGTATAAAATAATATCTGAGTACATGAGATATAAGTACAACCAAAGAGGCCCTGCAAAACAGGAAAGAGATTTGAAAATCTGACTGATACATGAAAACTAAAAAGGTGTTGCAAGTGGCTGAGGTTGGAACCATCAAATCTATGGAGTTGCATCCAAGGCTGTAGTAGAGAAGTCATACGAGCATGTGGGGGGCTACCTAAAGGGCCACCCCCTAATGAGGTCTGAAACATCTCACACACACTCAGGAATCACTGGTATAATCTGCTGCATCACTGAACCATCAAGTATATAGATCTCGATCATTCCATGAAGATCTGGAACTGAGAAAAAATCAAATCAAAGGGAAATGAAGGGTCCCTTTGCCTGATCCAAGGCATCTAACAAGAGTGGAAGATGGAACCAAGGTACAACGCTGTCTAGACCTGTCTTCTGGAATGAATAAGCTGATGTCGACAAAAGGAGGCTCGTCATAGGTGAGGCAATGAGGAATCCACAGCTAAGGCATGAGGGATAATAGTAGAGCGACTGATAGACTGACACCAGGGATGATGGTAGAATGGGGGGTACTGAGTAGCGGGCTGAGGACTTCCCTTTTTAGAGCATAAAGGGCATGGATGACCTGGCAGCTATTGACTCGACTCTAGAGGGGATAGGGGACAGTATGACTGGAGGCCAAAATGTGCGACATGAGAGAGGGACAAAGCAATGAAGGATGGAAGACTCTGATGGGAAACAAAGGAAACTTGGGACAGACTCCATGGATGTGATGATGAATCAACTCGGATGCTCTAACAAGGGTGACTCGATGATGCTTCCACACAAAATAGGTATGGTGGGGACCATTAAAACATGAGTACAAGATGGTTATTCATAACGAAAATCGACACAAGCGTGGACAAGTATGAAGGCAAGGTGGTGCCCCAAGTACAAGTTTTGCGAGTGAAGAAATTTGATTTTGAGAAGCGGTGAAGTGACCCTTCTTGGAAACAATGTGTCTGGGAAAACTATTGAATCACCAAAAATGAAAGGATGACCATTTGAGAGCTCGGTGAGAGCTTTCCAATGGTGTTGACGGTTTGTCAAACCGAGCTACGGTTTGGTCGCAGCTGGCGAAAGAAAAGTCTGGGGCTTCTCTTTTAATAAGGCATTTTCCCTCCAATGTGATTCATTTGCAAGTGTAGCTGTGGTGAATGTAGAGAGGAGAAAAGGCCCTAAATCTCGTGGCGATCATAGCGGACAAACCGATCATTGGAATCGAGATCTGTCAGTTGCAAGTAAGAGGCCTAACCATACTCTTTCAATTAAGTGGTTTAAAGTTTCATATTAGGCACCCAGAGCCCAGGAACATGCTAGGTCGCACTTTTTGGGGTATGTTCTGCGACCTGGGTAGCAGGTACTAGGCATAAAACTGCGACCTGTCCCAGGAAATGACCTAAAAAGTGTGACCTATCAGATAAAGGGGTTTTAGATCTATTTTTGGCTGAGAGCTGGGATTTTTATGGCTTAGGGGCATAAGTTCCCCAAAGCATGTTATGGTCATGCCAAATGTACTTAGAAAAGTGGAATCTAAACACATTTTTATGATGTGGTTTGCCGTTTGTTTTCATTATGGTTATGCAGTTCGAGAAAGGGAATGGAGGATTACTAATAGTTTTTGGTACTGCAGATATGAAGCAAATGGGTGAAGTTTCTGGGTTTGCATACATGGTGTCACTATCCCAAAGAGTGGATTTGGATATAATGAACTGGTGCTCACCTAGAAAACACACAGGTTGGTCAACAATAATGAAGGAATGATCTAGGGGATTGGGTTGTTGATGTAAGATGAAGGAATGATGAGGAGGATCATCCCTAGAGTGATCTGAAGTGATATGAGACTCTAGAGGTTCTTCTAAATGGGGAAGAATAATGGTACAAGATTCGACACTAGCAGATGCACTAGAGGGTTGTGGAAAATTTCTTCTCCTGGACTCTCAAATATGGGTGCCCCCTTACCCAAACATTGGGTGTCAATGTAATTACCAAATGGTGTATGTGGTTTGAATGCATAGGTTTGATGTAAGGAGGGATAGATAAAGTTAGGGGTGGCGATTTCTTCCATAATGTCATCATCATGATAGAATATGGGGTGACTGGTGGAAGGAAGACAACGTGGTGCGACGAAGCTACCTGACTCATCATTATGAGAAGTGAGGTTCACATGTGCATTGTCACGGAGGGTGACAAAAGAAAAAGTATATGAAGAATATACTGATGATGAGCCCAAGGTGATCGCTGAAGGGAGGTCAAGTGAAACAGAAGGGAAGCCCTCAGAGGGATCTTCCATCGTGAATCTTATAGATGATGACAGGTAGAGGATAGTGGCCGAAGACTCTGTCATCTCGACATCAGGAGGGGGAATGTCCATGGGAGTGGATGTGTCCTCTGGCTCGCCCGAAGCATAACGCGCAATTAAAGGAGAGGCAGACTCATGGTGGTCGGCCTCGTATTGGCGAACTACGTCCAAAGAGGTGTAGTAGTTTGCAAGGTAGGGAGAGAGGTGGGTATAGTTTCCATGGAGATTACACAAAGCACAAGGGTGGTTTGTTTGCATATTCTTGAGTTTATTAGCTATAATTGGTAAAGTAACAAGAACTTATGGGACCTTAGACTCAGGAAACACTACGTTGACCATGGGCTTGATACGAGGCAATTCAAAACAGTTATGGGTGGCATGATTGACAACATCACAAAAATCACACAAATGGGTATGCTTTGGAGGTTGATGAGGAGCATGGTTTGTCTGGGCAGCCTTTTCCTTAGGTTCCCTTTTGCGGGCTTTTCCCCCCTCACCTGAGGCTTTAGGAGTAGGTTCCTGTTGAGGTGGCTGAGGCACATAAGCAAAGGGAGGGGTCATGGAAACTGGGTGGACCAGGGTCAAAGCTGTATAAGGTTTGCGTTGAATAGGAAAGATATTGGTTGGGAGATCAATGTACCAGACTAGGATCCCCATATTCATGTTATGAAGAGAAAAGTTAGCAATAATAGGTACCGAAAATACTCTAGGAGCGGGAGCAAGAAACAATAACTAACCGGAGGGGTAATGGCCAGTCAGGAGAACTCTAATATGTTTAAGACCAAGGGGAACCATTCCAGGGTGATAGATAGGATCATGGACACCAGATATAGATGAGGGGCCTTAAGGAGGAGGCCTTGAAGGCTGATTCGAAGTACTAGGAGCATGTTGTAGAGGGCAGGGCTGCTGACCAGTCGAACCAGTCCATTTGAGGTTGTACCGAGATGATTGCATCATGAAAACATTCGACGAGCTAGGGTCAAAGATGAGAGGGGGGAGAGTAGGGAATGAACCAAGAAAAGAGGAATATTTATAGACTCTGGGTGAGACACTGGTCAGAGGTTCGACTATTTGTTTATTTACCACCGAAGACATAATGGACTCTGGAGAGGTCTGAGACTTTGGTTCGTAATATGTCAACTGATCGATGGTGACAATATTTCCGTTGTGAGGAAGTCACATATTACAGTGAGCTGAATATGAGGCAGCAGACATCACAGAAGTGTAGCTACGACCCAATATAATGTTGTAGTATAAGGGGGAATCAATGAATTTAACGTCAACACAAATAGTCTTGCCCGCAAGAGTAATAGGACAATTTCAGAACATGCCAAGGGGTTGAGAAGAGTGGCCATCCCACGCATGAAGGGTGATAGTGGAAGGCGCTAACTCAGGGGATCCGAGCTACTTCCAAAAAAAAGCAGACATCACACAAGTGGATGCCCCCTCGTCAATGATACAACAGGAGACCTTGGCATTCCGGATCTTGACAGGGATTTGGAAGGAAACCGACGTAGGAAGGGGAGCATGTTCTGACTTGTGAATGTAGAAGACAATCAAAAAATAATCTGAAGGATCCATAGTGCCCATAGCAGTTAGTAGAGATTTTCGTTGTGAAGGGAACAACTGGAGGACTTCTAGTGTTGACATGGCAGCAGGGGATTGCACCAAGTCATCTACTAACTATAGGAGTGGGAAGCTTTTCCGGAAGTAGTCTTTTGGCATAATGGTCCCTTGGGGATCTTAGTATGGACCTATGCCTTAGGCTGAGGGATTATTGAAGGACCATTGGGTGTCGAAAGAGGCTCTATGGGACCTGAAGACGGGGGCTTGGTAGCAGATGTAGCGGGGGGCTTGTTGTACTAACAGGATAGAGTCTGAAGGTTGAGGTCAGCGGCATTGGGTTGGTCAGAGTTCATCATGAGGATATGGTAATCAGAGGTACCTGATGGAGGATTTTTAAGTGGCCGCCTGACTTTCAGGGGGTTGGGCACCCACATATCCTTGCTGGGGGAAAGGATTGGTAAACACAGCCGGTTGGATGGGCACAAAATTAGGAGGAACCGAAGGGGATTATTGTTTTCCTCAGGATGATGCTTGAGCTTCTGAAATCTGATGCATCTGAGGTAAAAGGGGACAATAATGGGTATAGTGACCATAGAAATTGCAACAAGAACAAGGCTTAGTAATGCGAATAGGCCTGTCCTGCTTGTGACGAGTGCCTTGTTGCTGGGTTGCAGTGTTAGATGTATTCCCTTAGGGATTGTTTCCTGGATTACCTGGGGTAGATTGGTTTTTGTTACCTTTCCTCTTCTTTTTGGAAGGAGGATTAGTCACACTCTGTTGTGCATACACCTGCCACTTGGGGGGGGGGGGCGGGGTGGTTGTTTTTGTGGAGTTTGAGAAGGCAAGGGAGGCTGAGGTGCTAGTGTTGGAGGAGCTGGAGCACCAGGATGTGGATATGGATAATAAGGAGGTTGGAAAAAATGGGGGTAAAAAATTTGGGCAAAAGGAGGAGTCATTTCGTATCATGGATACATGTTGTTGGGAGGGGGGAAATGCTGGAGGAGCTAGCCCTTCCCTGAGGGAAACCATGACCCATGGGAGGATGAGTGTATGGATGTGAAAGGGATTCAACGATACCATCGGTGGCATGGGATGCCCCCGATGCATTGGCACCACTGGGTCTATGGAGATCGGGTAAGATGGTATAAGCATAACCAGATTGTGCATAGATCAGGTCATATTTCAACGCAATCTGGAGGGTAGCTTCCTCTGTCTGAGGGAAGTGAGATGCGACATATTTTCCAATAACAGGAGAAATGGATATGAGAAATCAATCCATGTAGACATGGTCTTCGAAAGCAAGGGCACGATATAGGCTCTTCCTTTTGTGCCATTCTTGAATATGGTCAGATAGGCAGGTAGCATAAGTTTGGCAGAAAGAGGTCAAGAGTTCGGTACCGGTGTCATAGTGAAGGGGGAGTTGGAAGTAAGGCAGAAAAGCCTTGGAAAGGGTCGAAAAAGTAGTATGAAAGGAGGAGGCTTGGTCGACATGCCACTTGGAAGCTTCTCCAGTAAGCGTATGCTGGAATAACCAAAGATAGACATAGTCATTGGTGATGGAGTTAGATGAACATCACATGTGGAAATAACGAACATGGTTGGTAGGATCCTCTCCAGCATTTCCTTCAAACTTGGGGATGTCTGAAGGAAGCTTGGTTGGCATAGTAGGCCAACCAGGATCATGGTGTATGGGGTCATTAATCAACTGGCTAAAATCGGGAAGGCTTAGGCCTGCCATATAAGGAAGCAAGGGAGCAGCCATAATAGTTCATGTTGCGGCACCACTAGTAGCATTTCCAGCATTAGGGTCGCGGCTACCACCAACGTTAAGTCTTAAATGAGACATGATGAAGGTGAAAGGTGGAGAAGAGTCGGGGATAGAATCAGAAGGGGAACCTGATGAACCAGAATGAGAGTCAGAATGGGGACTCAGTGGAGGAAGAACACGAACCCTATGCAGTGGGGTAATTCTTCCTAACGAAAAATAAGGATGAAGGCCTTGGAGTCTTTGGGATAAATGCCTTGGGGGCACAATGATGGTAAAGAGACATAGAACACAATAAGGAAGAGAAGTAAACAAGGGCAGGGAGGTGTAGGATTAATTGATTACAATGTTTAAGTCTTGGCCTGGAAGTGTAAACCAGGCGCTCTTCGCTTAGGGTGTGCATGTATGTGATAAGTGTGTTAATTTTAATTAAGCCCATACGTGTGTAGAGAAAAAATAAAAAAGATGTTGTATAACTGAAAATGACAGTAAAGGAAACTGAATGCAACAATAAAATAAACAGTTAAAGATGCATCAATTTAAACCCAGGGAGGAGGGATTCCCAACAAATAGTTTATGGGTGGGTGAAATTTAGTCAAAATACACAAAATGGCCGATGGATCTAAAGTCGGGAGGAATAGGGATTTAAAGTTCAGATCTGCTGGATAGAGGGGCAAAAAACAACAAAAATTAGAGGGAAAAATGCTGCAAAAAAGGTGGTGAAAGGCTATAACCTGAAGCAAAACAGGGTGGAACCTAAAGGAGAACAAAGAAAAACTTAAAATAGATGTTTTGGATGGATAAATAATTGATCTGAAAGTACAATTTCAGATCTGAAAAATGGTTGAAAACACTGAAATCTCAGAGGACTTGCTTAAGCTAAACTCCTCCTAAAAAGGTCGAAGCGTATTGAAGCCCTAAGGGGCTTGGTTCCTACTTCAAAAAGTAAAACTAAGAAAGTATAGGTCCAAGACGAGTGGAGAGGGAGGTCAGATAACCGTGAACACTAGCTCAGACAAACCCAGAAAAATCACAGTAAAAATCCCGCAAAAGGTACAGGTCGCAGTTTCTCACCTTTTTTCCACTAAGGTCACAGTGTTCAGGTTGTTTTCCGCTACCTGAGAGTTGAGGTCATATTTTTTGGCCCAAAAAGTGTGAACTGAACATCCGTTTAATGTCTCGGGATAATTTTTCAGAAAAAAGTGTCGTCTCTGCTGCGACTGTTACCTGTTACTTGCGCAAAGTGCCCAGAAACACATAAAAGTTATAAATTTTAATGTTTTAGGGTTTTAAAGGTTTAAAAAAACATCAAGAAATGAAAAATAAGAAGCTAAAGAAAATCCCTAAGGGTTGAATTAGCTGGTCATGAATGGATCTGAAAAACGACAACGGTCGTAATTATAAACCCTTGTGGAGTCGCCAGTTGTTAGTGTGAATTCTAATCACAAGCGTACGAAAAAAAATCACTTATAGTTGTGCATAACAAACAACCCTAACATCAAAGATGGCTGTCAATTTCCTTATATCTATAGTTAGTGATCAAAATAAATGTTACAAAAATCCAGATCTATGCAGTTAAAGACATTAAAAAACAAATAATAAGCAAGAGTTGCTGCATGCATCCAATGAACAAGACACGAATTTTAAATAATTTTTTGTATTATGACAACTAGGAAGGGAACATAGAAAGATGTTACCAGTCCCCCTCAATGGGATGGGTTCTTGTATGTCCTCAGTGTTTCAAATATAAGATCTCTCTCTCTCTTGATGGTGTAAAAAACCAAAACAAAAATGGAACTCAAAGGGAGCTCACAAGGAAAAAGTAGAAAAATATGACAATGATGGGAGGATCAAAGTCAAACCAAAAGTATGGATTAAGAGTGATCTCTAGGCAACAAAAGGTAGTGAATGAATGGAAAAACCCTTCTATTTATAAAAAAATATTGAGTTAGTATTGATATTGGTGAATAATTAAAATATTATTAACCAAATCTAGATCCAACTTTTATGGAATATTTTATTATTTTTGTTGGAGGGAAAATTAATTTTAATTTGGTCAAATCCCTTTATTTAGAAATAATAAAAAAATAAATGATTTATTTATTATTTTAAGAATGTGGTTCAGTAATAATTAAATAAATAATGGTTTATTCAATTATTTATAAATGATTTAGTCAAATTTAACCACGAATATTATTAAACAATGTTTTAAATAATTATTCCTATAAAAAATAAGATAAATAATGATTTATCTAATTAATTTTCCTGTTTTGGGTTAAATATGACCAGGAATGTTAATTAAATAGTGGCTTAATTAATTATCCCTTGAGAAAAAGAAAAAAAATAAGGATTTATTCAATTATTCCTACCAGGGTTTCCTGTTTAGACCATAAACAACTTAATAAATTATGGGTTATTAAGTTATTTTTCATAGTGAAATAAATTTTACTATGGTAAAATTGGTCTTACATGGTGTACTTTAGTCCATCTAATAGTAATAGGTTAGATGAAAAAAAATTAATGTAACAATGGATCCAGTGTAAGCCTCTATTTACTAATTGGAGCGCTCCTGAAGGGACTCTTTGAAAGTTTGAGTCTATAGGTGCCAGAATCAATTAGTGGTTTTGAGCAGTTTTTGAAAGATTCTGAGCATGGAGAGGACCTTGTAGTGGTTTTCCAGTAGGCAAAATTTTAGGGGATAATATTCACAAGAGGGCTAATTTCCATGTTTTTTCCAAAAAAATGATTCACAAAATTACACGTTTTCTAAAAATGATTAGCCCACATTTTCTAGTATAAAATTATTTTACCCTAAAAATTGCAAAAAAATTATATATGCCAATATAAAATCATTATAAATCTAAATATTTTTACAAAAACACCAGCAAACATTTTAAAATTTGCATATTAGAGAATAGTAAGATTCACCAAGGTTTCTAAACTTTAAGATAAACGTCCATCCTTAAAATATTCCTTGTTTTCCAACCTTCATATGTTATCTGCAACAACTATGACTAATATGGTGCATCTCACGTTTCTCTTTTCTCATTATTACTTCTTGAGGAAAAATTTCTTTTAGTACTTCAATGTGGAATTGTTGTACTTGTTATGCTCATTTTTAGATGGAGTATAGGGTCTTGATGTGAGAGTCCTTTTCTTGTTGATTGTTTCATGACTGACTGTAGGTTGTCATTATTTTTAGAGTGAGAGTTCTTTGTAGGAGAATGTTTCCTTGAAGGGGAAGCTAGCCACTCATATTTCCATCACACTTTATGTACTCTTTATTGCTAAGATTTATGGAGTGGTCTAGCTGTGTTAGCAGGCCCGGAGATGTAGCCCAGAAGGGGTGAAATCCTTCAGCAAATTATGTGGTGTCTCTTTTCATAAATACCTTTATGAGTTAAATGATAATATGTTGCTTGATCAAAGTTCACATAAAAAAAATCTCATTATCCTTGAAGAGATTATAAAAATTGTGTTTACATAAGATCCATTTTTACTTGCAAAGTGTCAGAGGACGGTCAATTTTTAGGAAGGAGAATTTCTCCTCCAATTTTAGATCAATTGGACTTTGATCCGTAAAAATAAAGTGACGAAAATAAATCATCAGACTTATTTATTGGATATTCTACAATATTGATACACCTTGATGAATATGTTTGTGAAAAAAGTTCTATTTTTGATGGAATAAAAATCTATTTGTGATAGAAAAAAATTAGATTTGTGATGACAACAAATACACAAGAAAAGGAGAACATTGAGCATGAAAACTTCCAAAGAAAGGTTTTGAAGAATAATTTCCCAAAATATTATTGATAAAAGCTACAAGTTAATTATCTTCATCTAGATCGGTCACAGAGTAATTCATATGTTTCTCCCTATCAACTATGATTTGATTTGTTTTACCGTTATAAGGGATTCAACCATGTGGCCAATATGTAGTGAAATAACCATGTAAATTGTTGAACCAATCAATGCTTATAATAATTCCTTAAAATTTGGGGATATCATCTACCAAGATATCAATGATATGAAATTTTTTTGAATTGGAAGCTAATCTAATCAAAACATAATTCATTTCTCCTGAAACTTTGAATTTTTTTCTATCCAGATGAACAATTTGCACAATAAAATTTTGGAGTGTTACATTCAATTTTAAGTGCACAAAATAAGGCATGATATTATAGGAAGCACCCAAGTCTACCAATAAATTATGAACATTTTTGTTAAAAATTTCAAAATTCAAAAGAAAAGGAGTATGGGAATTGTACCTCTGTCCAATCAAAATTGAGTCAGAAGGGTCCAATTTATCTAAGGGGACATGAGGAGGCTTATTCTTTCCTTTAGAAACTTTAGAAGTAATAAGAGTTGAAGGCAATGAGGAATAAGGCACAACCTTTAACTCATTAAGTTATAACTTTTTCTGTTGTTTTAATTTACTAACCTCATATAAGGAAATATTCGCTTTAATATTTTTTATATCCTCTACTATGATTTATTCAATAGCATCTAAAACTATTAAAGTATTCAATGAAGAAGAAGAAGGAGAAGGGTTAGAATCACTTGGAGTAGGATCACTAGATTTATTACAAGGTTTTTTAGATGTACCTTTTTTTTTGGACGAGTTATTGGGAATTTCCTAATTTTGGCTTGTTGGTGTGGTATTTGTGGGACATTTACTTCAGGTACTAACTGGAAGAGAGTCTTCTTCTTTGTAATGTTACTTTTTCAGGATTTTCTACAATAGGGTCCAAGGGGACGCTGTATAAGGAAGGTGATGCAAAAATAAGATGAAAGGGGACTTGGATCCCTTAGTTAATACATCATAAATTACACTTCCAGAAGTTGAGCTCAAAGAAATCCCTCAAGGGAGGTTAAATAGATCTCCCACCATTGGGTATCTCAAAGAAGTGCTCAAAGAGTGAGCTACAGCAATATATGAACACAATCATGAAACTTCTGCAAATCTGAACATGTTCGTAGAGGGAATATGATGCAACCAAAATTATATTATTATTTCAGCAATAATACACAAGAAAATCATGAGGGACAAGCCACCCAAGCTATTGGAACCAATCTTCAATGATAAAACTATGAAATACATGAGTTGTTGCAACTGCACAAAATGCCGGAGAGAAGTGACTGCGTAGTCTCTATGAGAGTAGAAGCTTTTGAATACATAAAAAATGATAATGAGGCTGAAGGATACAAATAAATGCCCAAGAATAGAAGAATGGGCTCCAATACAAGATTTCTAGCCAATCTAGGAGAGATTGCTAGAAATGCCAGAGAATGTACAACGTGACAATTAACTTGTCATAGAAAATGAATCAAAATAGGTAATGAGGCTGTAGCAGATCTGATATGATGATGCCCTCCTCTGATAGTGAATCTAAGAAAAAGGTTGATCCCTTTACTCAGAAACAAATCCACTTGATGAGCTCTAATGACCCTCCCAACAACTGCTTGCAAAATAACGTAGATCTAGCTGGAGACTGTGCTGTGAGGGAAGATGGATGGTTGGCCTGATGCCAATGATATGGAATCTACCCGGGAGTCCTCCTCACTGATCCTCGAATGAATAGCTAAGCCCTCCACTGAAAAACAAGACAAGGAACAACTCAAGAGATCCTCTGTTGCTGTACCCTGCAGCACAAACTTATCCTACTCCAGGAATAAGGCTGTGACTGAAGGAGGTAGCTTTGGCCAAATACCAGAATGAGGAAATGCAGCTATAGAACCTCTCCTTCCCTGAGGATGAGGTAGGGATTCCCAACTGGGAACACGCTAGTGCTATGCAACACTGCACTCTTGCTAAACAGCAAGAGGAGCGTAGTCTCAACAGACCAAAGAAAATAATAATCAAGCATGAATACCAATGGCTCTCCTCCTCTCCATATATAGCAAGTGTTCCTCTCCACCATGGGTCCCATCCACATGTGCCTTCCAACTCATGCAAGTGATCCTCCTCTAAAATTGCGTAGTCCATCAAGGAGATAAATTGTATCTAGAAAGTGCATGTGGACTTGGTCAAATTGTCTAGATCAAGCGTGATCCAATATTGTTCACACCATGTGGTGCTCAAATCAGCTACTTTATTATTCCTCCTTTCACACAAGGAGAGTTATTTCTCCATCTAAGGGGGTTAAGGTGTCTCCTTACCCATTTTATTCAACAAAATGAAAATATGCAAACTATAATGTTCCTTTTAGCTTGAGGCTAAAATTTGGGAACATTACATTCTTCTATTTCCAAAGTAGTGAGGTTATAATCCCACAAGCCATGAGCTTCTACTATTTCTTCTTCTTCCATTTCTTCTATTGATGCTACCTATTCTTCTTTGTCTTCATCATTAGAGTCTAAATTTGATATTTGAGTAGGTGATTGAAGTTGTGGAAGCTGATTCTTCTTAAACGGCCTACAAGGTCTCCTTGCAGTTTCAACAACCTATTTTTTAAGCTCTACCATTTCATTAGACATAGTTTTAAGGATTTTATGCAAACCTTCCAAATCAAAAGGATCCTTGGAAAATTTCTTTTTGGGTTCTTCTTTGAAATTTATTTTTTTCTTATTTGATTTCTTCTATGATAGATTTATTTTCAAGGGCTAATACCATTTTCTCGATAGCCAGAACTTCATTCATATTATTGGAAAGTACAATATTTTTAGCTTTGTCAACAAAAAATTCAATATTTGAAGGTAGGGCGTTGATATAGCACTCAATATGTACATAAACACTAGGTCTGGATGCAGTCGGGATTTATTTAATAACTTATTAAATATTGAATTAAAATATTTTATTTTCTCATTTGGGGAAGATTTAAGATTTGATAGGTCATTAATTGAAGTAGAAATTATTTTATCATCCCCAAATTTCTTAATAAATTGCTCTTCGAATGTATCCCAATCCGCAATTGATCCAATTGATAATTATAAATACCAAGACCATGCATATCCTTCAAATGTATAAGGAAATAGTCTACACACCACATCCTCTTCAAAAACCCCATTAAGATTGATTTCCAAGATAAAATTGTGAAGTTTTTACTTTGCAAGTAAACCATCATCTCGGTTGTATTTTCGAAACCATATCTCTAGATGCTTAAGAGGAGGGTGCAGGGGAGGTGTCATTGCAAATTATCCTAAATTGTTCCATGGTCTGTTGGCCATACTTGGATTTATATTAAGTCTAGAAGTATGTGTACTCAATGAAGGGGTTTTTGAATTAGTAAAAGTTGATGAAGTTTCCCCTATAACAATATTGATAACAATAACAGTGGTTGATTGTGGAGTAGTAATATGAGTGAAATTAGATGTCAAAGGGTGATAGGAAGAAGTTAAGGTAAGTGGAGAAGGAATGGGTTGAAAAGAGGGAATATGAGGTGGATAAGATGAAATGTTCTCACTAGAAGAAGACTAAATACTAGAAATATATTTATTTTCTTATGCGTCAGTAATGGAAATTAAAATTATTGAACTCAAATATTCTAACTGTATGATCTATTAAGAACTCCAGAATACTGCATTGATGAAGTTACACTATCCTTAGAAGGTTCAGGCTGAGCAGTATGTTCTCCTGAAATGGAAATTCCTTGTAATTTATGTATTAAAGTTTTGATTTCAGGAGATTCAAGAGGTTGATTTGAACGAGGTGTGGAAGTCTCACCAACTGATTTCAAAATCAGGCTAGGAGACTTAGAAGAAGGTTCAACAACTTCAGATCTAGAATCAGGGGATTTAGAATGTGATCTGGAAGTTGGAGTAGACATTGAGTAGGAGTGACTCTTAGAATGACCTCTAGATTTAGAATGAGACTTTATTTCCATTCATAGTCAATAGGCCTTCCTTATAACATAAAAAATGTTGATGGTCCTAAGTGATTTCATCAACATTGGGGAAAACCATCTGGTCAGGATCCTAAATTATACCCTTTTCTGTTTGGGACGGTGGACTTGACTGGAATTATGGGATTAATTTCCCTTAATAAAAATTATATGGAATGGGATGGAAGGTGATAATGTATTCTAATTCATACTGGTAACCAAAATAAGAACTACTATAATTTACTATTACACCCTGGTAAGTTGATGGCATATATGTTATAAAGATGTCACAATTACCACAACAATATAGATCATTATGCAATCATAATATTAACTCAATTAAAGAAAATTATTTTAATTAAAAAAATAATTAAATTAATTTGTTATAACATCACATATGTTTGAGATATTGTTGTTCACAATATAAAGCAAATTTCAACCAAGCATATCAATAATGATCATGAAAGATTTACTAACACACACATGTGAACAATAATTATAACAATTCCATTTTAAAAAAATACACAAACAAATAGGATAATAGTAACCGATAAATTGGAGCTCTGCTCAACCCAGAAATGCAAGTGGTTCAATTTAATATCAAGAAAAACTTAAATATAGTAGTGCAATTTAAGTCAGTTCTTGCAAAAATTCATAACCCCTTCTCCATATCAGAGAGGGAATTTATAGTTTTAGTACAAAAAGATAAAAATCAAATATTCTAACAAATATTCAACAAAAAAAAAATGGAAAAGTTAGGAAATAATTACAATAAATTTCCAAGCTTAGGAAGAATATTTTCCAATGGTCAGTTGTTGTATTATGAGAATATCCAACAAACTGGTAAGCTTTGGGGTATGTTTGGGATTGATCCTCATCTGACCAGTGAAAATAACATTCCTCAATGATGGAGCATCTGCATGGTGACATTGGATAGGCATCAGAGGACCAACCATTAGCTGTGAGGTTTCACTAGAAACTACCAATGATGTTCAAGACTAAATTTGGACAATTGAGCAATCATCTCTGTCATATTTTTGTTTTTCTCATTCCATGTATTAGATAATATCTTGGTGTCAGGTAGATTATCCTTAGAGAAGTTATGGATGAGATTGGATTGAAAAAAAATGCCATTGACTGATTCAACCATTGCGTTGGCAATATTCCAGACCTTGTTTACAACATCTTCAACATGCTTCATTCTGATTTCCCATTATTTGAAAATTATGATCTTATGAGCCTCATAAATCTTTAGTAGAATTTTAGACCTACCTTATTCACTTTCTTTCCAAGTGAGAAAATCAGAAATATTTTCATTCATTTCTTCAAAATAATTTTTCATATCAGATAATTGATCCACAAGGTAATCTGTAGCTTTTCACTGATCCTGAATTATAATAAGTTTATTGCATAAGACCTTTTGTTGGTGCCCGAGAAGAGTATTCAATTGTTTAGCTTTCATTTTAAATTATGGTAGTTAAGGGCTGACATGTAATTGTTCTATATTCTCTTGCATTTTCTTAATTTGAGCATATTTAATATGAAAATCTTTATCATATTATATTGTTAGTGAATCAAACTTCTGTTGTAACTCTGTCACTTGGTTCTGATACTACTCATTTATATTTTGTTTCTCATCCTCATGAGTTTTCTCTAGCAAGACAATCCTTTATTCTTTTCCCTTCAAAAGTTCTTGAACTTCTATGACCTTATCAATGGTTTCTGAAGCATGAGCACCTATGAATTGAGCCAGTTTCCCTAACTCTTCTATTGGTGTTGAAATAGACACTTTCCATAGGAATTTGAAAGAAGAAGTTTTATTGGATACCAATTGTTGAGATTGATATAATTTTCTTTTCTTTCTTCCTCTTTTTACCACAACCTTGTGTTGTGGACTATATAAAATGTCCAAGGGAGGAATCTCTTCAATTTTCAGAAAATCCTCTAAGGTAGGAAAATTAGGAATAATCTCATTGTCTTTCTAATCTTGAGAGTGAAACTTATCAGTAACCTCCTTGGTTTTGGTATTGTGCTTCTAATTCTTAGAAGTACCATGAATATTTCCTTGTTGTGAAGTCTTTATAGTCTGAGAAACTGCATTTGGTTTATCGATATTTGAATTGAGAGTTTGATTAAACTCTTTCCACATTTCATCCAATTTGGAATTAAAAACAAATTCTTCTACCTGTGATGTAGAAGAAATAAAAAAAAAACTTTGATTGAGGAGGGAATACTAATTGTTAATAACTACCAAACTGAACATTTGAAACTGAGGTTTTTTCCTCAGCCAACTGTAACAAAGTCAAAGGAATATTTGCTATCCTGAAAGCCCTATGCTATAAAAACTGAGTGTTCTCTTCTGGGGTCAATTCTTCTTCTTCTCGTCTTAACACTAGGGCATAAGAGGGGGATTGTTCAAAGAAGTCATCAAGCTTATCATAATAATGTAAAAACTTCTTGAGATTCTTAGAAGAAGTGAAAATTTTAACCACTGAACTAGGGTCATATTGTCTATTTGGAATAGTAGACAAATTGAGAGCTTGTATGGACAGAATATCTTTATCGGAATGATGGTAATTAGCTAAGGAAAATATTCCAAACTTAGCAGGGAAAACATGCTAATATTTCTTATTAGATTCCATTAATACCTTTGTGGTGCCATAACCCACTATTTGGTATGCAACTTATTTTCTCACCAATTTATCTAGAATGTATAGGGGTAAGACATGAGGATGGGATAAACTACCATAAACTTTGATATAAGTAAATGATTCTTATCTGAACTAGTTTCTAACCTTATGAAGGTCATCCATGGTTTCTTGAGACATGTGAGTAGGACAAGTTTCAAAGATGGCTTCATAAATTCAGATTAGCAACTTGTAACAAATACAATAGAAATAATCATAATACTTAGATTCCCATAAGATATCGTGATAGATATGAATGGGCTTCGGGTCCCTAGCAATCCATTTCCACCCCGTGGTCGGGGAATCCATTGTAAAGCAAAGGGAATCCATAATATATGTATACATATAGAAAGGGAGAATTTCATTATTTGAAATATTTCTACCTCGTCTAAATTACAAGATATGAGAGGCTAAATTATCAGAGAGCATGGTGGCTCAATAAAAAATAAAACCTTCAGCCACACCATCAATTAAAGGAACCCAATCATTAGGTAATTTTGACATATGGGTTTGTGCATGAAACCGACACATAATAGCTGCCACTTGGGAAAATGGAGGGGCAAGGGAATCAATTGAGTACTTATTGGACTCCTTCGTCATCACAGGAAATTTAAGCCTAAATATTCCCATGAAATTTTCACATAAAGAATATGTAAACCAATCAAAATCCTTTAAATTTAAAAAGAGGCACATGTAAATATTTTGGAGGGAAAATTAAAAAAATACTTTTTTTTTAATTGTATTTTTAGCTTATATCCTTATAGGTTTACTCAAATTTCAAGTGTAGACACTAATTGGATGCAGAATTAAATTCCACATCCAACAAGTACCAATTATGCATACTTATGAGAAGACCCACATTGATAAAAATTGAATATACATTAAAAAACTGTGTTGAACACGTTTTTTAATGTATCTTCAATTTTTATGAGTGTGGGTATTCTTAGAAGTATGCATAATGGGTACCCATTAGATGCGGAATATAATTTCACATGCAACGAGTGTCTACAATTCAAATGTGAGTAAAACTATAAGGAGATAAACCAAAAATGCAATAAAAAAAAGTAGTTTTCTTCTTTTCCCTCCAAAATTCATAACTTGTTTTATTATTTTTCCTTAAGAGGGCACTTTCAGGCTAAAATTCCCTCTAATGTTTATGCTTGTTAGGATAATTTTCACCATTGTTTAATTTTTTCTAAAAGGTGTCCATTTTCCTTCGCAAATGCTTCGACATATTGCTTATTGTACACGTATTGTGGCCCCAGTAGATGATACATACTTTATAAATATTTACTAGAAAAGAACCTATGATTGTTCCCTTTGATGTCTGAATGTGCCTTCCTAAAATATCCAAGTTCTCTACATCCCAATGGACCATATATGTATAAGGGATCAATCTGGGTCTTGCATCAATATCTTGAAAAAATGAATTTGCTGCATCCTTTGTAGTATTCTCAGAAACATGTATTGAGTCATCCATTGTAACTATTCTCACTGTAAATTCATGTCCTTCATCCTCAAAGTAATGATAAATAGCTTCCGAGGAGGAAATCCCAACATCTATGGTACATACAGTGTCGGATAATAAACCCACTCCTAGATTCTTTTCATCAATGTCTTCCACAAATGGGCTAGAAGGTAGCTGTGAAAAAGCTTTTTTCTTGACTTTACCTCCATTCTTCATCTCTTCGTAGCTCCTAGAATCAGAGTTTTCCTGTAATGGAGAGGCGTAAGAAATTAGTAGAGACTAATTAACAACAGATAAGCATTGGTGTAAAACTTAAATTTTCAATAAAAATCCCCTTTTGGAATGAAATGATAAAATCAAAGTGAATTAAATGTAAACGTTTATGCTTTCGATATTGTTAAAATCACATTCAAATATATTAAGTGAAACCATGAGAAACCATGTGAAGGATGCCACATTTGATTTCGGGAGTGGAATATCAGAGAAAAAATTGAATTGAACTTACAATATCACGATCCTCTGAAATGAGAAGCTTTGAAATATAAAATCCTCTGATAATGGAAAGTCATGATATGTATATCTCTGATATAAAATATATGAAATATAAAGAGTTTTCATAAGGTTTGTTTTTGGAAGTGTTATATTATAACATTTCCGATATGTATAATCTCGAAATGAAATGACCTGAAATAGAATACTTTATACATAAAAGGGCATCGAGTGTTGCAATTTCAGAGATGTCATTTTAGAGAATTTTTAGAAATTTTTTGATAAAAAGGTTGTGATAAATAAGGTTACTAATAATATAAGATTGGGAATATTATTTCGGAAGTTCAACTTAATTCCCCTTACAATATCAAGAGTCTTGATATAAATAAATGTTTAAATGTTAAAGGAAAGTATCGGGGGTCATAATTCAGAGCAAAAGAGTTTCGTAACGTTTTAAAAATAAAACTTATGAAATGAAAATTTCTGATGTAAGGAATGGTGTCAATGGCATAATATAAATTAATATTTAAAGAGTGAGCCCATTGGAGCTTTTCCATTTCTTAACATTTTATAAAGAAGCTCTTATAATGGTACTCTGATGACATTCAGTTCGATTATGGAAATGACTTAAGTTTTATGAAAATAATTTCAAGACCGATTTTTAAACATATTCCCTTATGTAATTTTATTAGATGAAGGCAAATTTTTTAATGAAACCTAATTAAAATGAAAAGGGTCCCCATTATTTATTAGAAACCAAGTAAAAAATGGGGGTTAACTGTTATTTTCTACAACACTAGGGTACCAACCACCTCTTATTTTGTGTTTCCTTTTGCGAGGCTTATCTGTCACTTTTGTTTTCTCTTCTTCCTAGTTCAAGAGGGTCCTCCAAGGGTCTCTTTTTCTTCCTTTTTATTCCCCCCTTCTTCTTTCCTCTCTTCTCTAGCTTCTCCTTCAACCTATTCTTCCTTCTCTTCACCCTCTTCCTCTTTTTCTTCACCCTCTTCTCTTTTTATTCTTCTTTATCTTCATCTTCTTCTTCTTTGTCTTCAACCTCTTCTCTTTTTATTCTTATTTATCTTCATCTTCTTATTATTTATATTCAACCTCTTCTTCTTCCTCTTGCTTATCTCCAACACTATATTTTGTGGTCTCTTCATGTTGTCTCAAGGTTTGGGCGTGTGTTTCAATGAAGGCCTCCCTATCCATGTCCACAAAATAAGTCCACAACATAGGGATACTGAGGTGGCTTATAGAATTCATAACAATGATCCTTATGAGGCCATGATGGGAGATGTGTTGGTGCTTCCCTTCCCTCACCCTCTAGCTCATTTCAATCATGTAATGAAGAAGAAAATGTGGAACATTGAGCCTACCTGGAATGGGAAATTTTGTTTGGAACCTTAGCTCATAGAGTAGCCAAAAGTGATATAAATATACAACACTTGACCTCCATTCAGAAGATATGTACTTAAGGATGTGTTGTCGCTATAAAAACAACCCTCCAAAATATTTTCCTATGCCAATTTTGGAGCCTACGCTAATTTTCATTTCAAGCCCCCATGTGTCGTCATGTGGTTTTATTTGATATTTGTGTGTTTTCTCCTAATGTCACATCATCCTCAGTCAATTTTTCCTATGTGTCATCACTTGACCATTAGAGTCGTTTAATTTAATAAGTTGTGGTTAGGTGAACCCATGTTATTTCATGGACTTAGAAACTTACCTTATACCCATGCACACACTCAAAAAACACACGAAATCAGGAAAAAATAAGGAATGCACCCTACTTCACCGCACTCCTTCAGGATGAGCTAGTGCGCCTTGCTTAGGTGCACCCCTTCATGAAGATGAATTGTGCCCTGTCCAGCTTCATGAATGAACCAACTTATCCATGAGGGCATACTCCTAGAAAATATGAGCCTCCTTAACTTCCTCTTAACTGGTCCTTTCAACTAACGACAAGTGGCACTCATGCATGAATCTGTTTTGCATGTGATTTCCTTAAAACAACTCAATTAATCATTCCTTCACCATCATTTCATCTGAGCACAAAATTGGAGAATAGTCAAGTCCATCATCAATTGGTGCATAAAGTAAGTTGCATGTTAAAATCTTGATTTATTTTCATCATTTAACTGCGAAATCTTGCATTGTTTGCTATATATTTCTTGTTTTGCAGTGTGTTTTCTAGGGGTTTTGTTGGATCTTCATCTTGCTAGTTTTTATTTACTATGGCATGCAAGAATATTTTCACATTCCTGAAACCTTTCATCTTCCACCATGCATGGGAAAACAACTGTAAATATTTGCAGCCCTTCTCTGTCTCATCTTAGCATATATTTCTGCTTTTATTACATGTTTCTAGGCTCTTTTAAGGTAGAGTGCACTTCCTAAGTTCGAAACTCATTAAGTCTCAAAAATTGCACCTTGTTCAACCCAATTTTCCTCATACGCGCATGGGCACATCACGAAGGAACCAAGTTTTCACTTTCAACCCTTCGGAGTGATACAATGCACCCTCCTTTCGTTAGGGCACATGGGCGCATCATGAAGGAATGAAGCCTCATCACTCAGCCCTTTGACATGCAACAATGTACCCTCCTTTTTCTTGAGAGCATAGGTGCACTTCAAAAACCCAAAGCGCAAATTTCTTCATACTTCATCCCTTGGAGTGTGACGGTGCACCCTCTTTTTTCCCTAGGGCACATGGGTGCATAGGGAAGACATGAAGGATTTTTCTTCCATTTCTTCAACCCTTCATATTTCTACAATGCACCCATACTTATTATTCCTCTTGCTTGTTCTCATTAGCGCACCATGAAGTCCCGAAATATCATGCATGTCCCTTCGCTCTCTGAGAGTGCCCTCCTAGTTTTCATTTGTGTTTTTACTTGCATGTAAGTTTTTTTTGTTTTTCGTTCATATATTTTCATTCTCTATCAGTTGTGTCGACTCTTTAAGCATGATTTACAATTTTTTTTGCATAATTAGTTGTTTTAAGTTGATCTTATCGCTATGAGTGTGATTCCACAAACATGTGTCCATACTACAAGTGTTACCGTTGTGTCGTCGTCTATTGGATACATGTCAAGTAGCCTCTAAATAACTTTCAGAAGTAAGAGATGGTGATCCGTTTGAAGTTCAAAAGTATAATATTCCTGAATATGCAGAAACTCAGTGCTATATCGACAATATGAAAAAGGTTACCTAGAGAAAGATCGACAACATGTTCATGCAAGAAACATTCCCTAAGGAATTAGAATATGTACATGCATATTTAAGCATAAATAAGTCTAGGATACATAGGATTTCATGAATATATCCATTCATGCCATGTCCTAAATATATTGAATGGATAATTTCACATATGGATGTATCACACCTTGTCCTACGTAGTGAGAGTGGAAATCACCTCACCACCTATTATGGTGAGGATATGCAGACATACTATAAGATGCTCAAGCCCAATGAGTATGAAAATGATAGTTTCTAAAAAAATGGGGCAACCTCGACACGACTAGTGTCATCAAACAATTGTGTCGTAACCTTCCAAGTTCCTCCATCGCTCATCAACAGTCTATGCAACGAATATCTTAAGAGAAGTATGTAAGTATTTGATGGCTATGTAATGTTGGATGTTTGGGCTTAAGAATGCTTAAGTTTTACAAGAAAATTGGATATATATGCTCAATCTGGTGGTGAAAAATGGAAGATATTTTAATTGGACGGATATGTTATCCTATCAATTGTAGCGACAGGTGGGGAAGGTCAAAACATATTTGCAAGCAAATCAGACTCTATAATTTTACATGTATGCATATCTCCTCGATGGTATCTGTGAACAATATGCATTCCTGAAGCTATATTGGAACTGGACTCCTAAAGATAAATTCTGAGGGTATGTACACTATAATGGTCTTCAAAGGCACATATGAAATATTTGTTGAACACTTCTTTGCAGCCATCTTTCGTTTTATATTTGAGACTCATTTTACATGCATGATAGATCAAGTAAAGGTGTCACTTCACGATATTTTGAAATAGTTTGCAGCTCTAGAGGGAACATACATGAGATGCTTTAGATTTAAAACAACCCCTCATCTCATGCTGTAATACATGGCAAACAAGGTGTTCATGTAAGAAGTTGCAAATCAGTTGGACAAGGGACTGTCGAGAACCCTTCACAGAAGGAAAAAATGTCCCTGGCCTACTTTTCAATTAAGAATTGGCTTATGTGAATTGAAGAGTCACAATACATTGGAAGCAGAAACAATAGATATGAGTTGCCTACACTTCATCACCAAATATTTCCATGAATATGTTCCCAGACGAATTTTGAAGAAACATTGTGAAAGATCAGACATAATACAAGGTATTCATCAATATGATGACTAAAGGATGAACATATAAAGAACTATTGCAATTCCAAAATTAAGACACATCCAACCAATAATACTAGTTCACCTCATAATTCACTAGCTCAGGACTTGTAGGAGCAGGAATAGGAACATGAGGAGAAGGAAACAATGCCTCAAGTTAAGAAGTTAGCTCCCGAGAAAGGGATCGAGTACTCATGAGGTGAAAGAAAAAAAAAAGGATGTTCGATAATTTGAATATAGGAGCTACAAAAACATATACAAAGGAAGGAGAAATAGAAGAAGAGGAGGAGGAGAGTAGGAAACAAGATAAATTTCTTGAAAAGAAATTGGTAGAAGAAGAATAGAGAAAACAAGAAGAGGAAGAACAATAGAGGCAATATCAAGAGGAGGAAGCAACACAAAGGCTGGGAGAAGAATAATTGAATTAGGAACTGGAGGAGGAGAAAGTAAAGGAAGAAGATACCATCCAACCCATGGATGATGAGCCCAATATTCCTGGTGAATAACCATTGACAGGAGGACATCTTCCATTTTCATGTTATTGAGGCCCAGAGTCTAGAGGAAAGAGAGGAACGAATATGGGAGAGTTTAAAAGATTATATATTAATCGGTTTCGAGTTTTTCCTAGGATTCATAACTATTGATACAATTGAATCACTTACACATTATGATCAATAAGGATAATTTACAATGCAAGTGGGGATCACACCTCCTCCAATAGATCGAGTCATGGATATATGTAACGTAACATTTGATCACATGAAGAAGAGTATCATACAAAAAAGGCATAGATATTTCCCATAGGAATTTCAAAACCCAGTCTCTGTAGCAACAAAAAAAGTGATTACCTCCAACAGTAGAAGAAATCTTAGGAAAATTATGGCAGAAAATGTTGCATTTTCTACAATGGCACATGATGAATCTTCGTATTTACTGAATTATAATGCCATATTGAAAAGATAATTTGTTCTAATGAAGAAATAGGTAGAGAATCTTGCAATAGAGAATCATCGGTTGTCATCACAAAACTACAGTACCACAGAATGACAATCGACGATGCTAGAGGAGTTGGGACCAATGGAGGATACCATGACACGACTATACGATGAGATGATACTTATACAAAAACTCATGGCCCCTCTCATTGGCATTCATAAGAATGCGCAATAAGTAGTGAAACTCCTGAAGGTAACAAAAAAAGTAGTTTGTATGATGCAAGAGTGGACTTCCAAATATCCAGATGCTCCAAAACACTTAGAAAATAAGGAAAATATTGTCACAGAAATTGATAAGAGTGAAATTGAGACTCCACCTATAAAACTACTCACTTCTTGTATCATAGTTGGTGAACACTATGGTTTCTTATAACCTATTGCATAAGGGGTTTGAGTCTCTTACACAAAAGCACATGATTCCCACCATCGAAACTCTTGAAGCAATCATAGGCACGAAGGTCATCTTATAGGAGATCAGGGATTACATTAGAAAAATCAAGAAGGTGAATAAAAAGGAAGGCTTGGAGGTGACCAAAGATGTTATTCAACAATATTCCTTTGCACTAGTCAAAGCACACATGAATATTTCATGGGTGTGTACTCCGAGAAAATGTTGTTATAGGAATTAGAGGTGAAAGTGCTACAAAGGATACTTTACATATGAAATCAAAGCCATCACAAAGGATTTAAGTGCTTGGCACACGTACATCACAAATGAACTCCATGAAGAAGTACATGATCTATCCATTTTATGAGCTTTGTCTTTTAGCAGTTTTCTCTTGTTAGGCCATCGTCTCATGTGTAAATTGTTTTTGTAATAAATATTATGTAATGAAGTCCAAGGGAAACGTGCAATAAGAAAAACCACTCATGGGAATGTAATGATTCATATTAGAATATGAATAGTTTTAGAAGTAAAAGATTCATGAGAAGCTCAAGAGTCATTGTATTTGTTATTAATAGGTCCTAGTTAGAGAATTTTGGCCAATATTTTGGAGGCTTAGCCTTGGCTTCTCTTGTACCACATGGGAGATATATTATTCTTTGGAGAATTAAGTTGTGGCTTCGTGTTCCACTATTGGATACAATGTCTCATCCATTTAAAAATGTACTTGGAATATTACGCTTATAATCATAAGCTCACTAAGACGACATTCCTCCATACATGTATCATGTATATAGTTGGAATATTCTGGTTATGCGTACAATATATGTCGCTTTACTTCTATGCTAAGTTTATGAACTATTTTGTAGCTTGGTTATGTTCATTTTTGAATGAATGCTATTATGTTTCAACAAATTTTGTTTACTATGTGGCATAATATACAGGTACTCAAAAAACATTTCTCATTTCCCTGGGACCCCCTTTAGGATAGTATTATTACTCTTCTAATTGGTGGCTTGTTTGTCTCACTAGCCATATAAGTATTCCTTGTATACCTTTTATTGGGAATCTCACAAAGCTTACATCCTTGCTAACACAAAGAGGCATTGCTTTCTCTTATGTAATATTGTGACCAATGCATTCCAACGGTGGCTGAATTGTATGATCGGATGGGACTCCTACACCAAAATGCATGAGGTCTAGTTGGGACTTCATATTGGGGATATCCCTTTGAAATTTTGGCGAAATCCAACATCGTAAAAGTTTCTGACACTAGAAGGAGGGCTATATGACAAGATGACACTGTGAATTCTATTTTATTATTTTACCTTTAATGGCTTCATCCAAAATCATAATATCGAGGTGTTTTACAAAGCTTTTAGATCTTTCAATCCTCGTGGAATTTTTACATCACTGGTCACAATTTAAATTTGATGGAAGAGGTACATAAACATTCCTTAGGTATGCCATTGATTTTGTTCAATTTTTCTTTTTGAATGTTATTGATTCAAAAGAAATAATTGCACAATTGTTTACCCTTACATTGGATGGTCATGTGAAGAAATAGTGTTATTATTTACCCACTACTTCTATCACATCTATCAATCACTTGGTTAATTAATTGTATCATGTTTTTGATAACTATGAGTATCAATATGTTATTGATGAAATTGATCAACTAAGAATACAACTGACTGAATCCCTTGAGCATTTTGCTGGTCGGTTCCTTCATTTTTGTTATCAATTTCTAGATGAGGACGTTGTCTGGAAGTTCTTGGATGAGAATTTTCGATTCTTAGTCTAGATGTCAAGGAAATATTTCGAATCATATTCCATTGATCAAGAATAATTTCAGCTTCTAAAAGAAGAACCAGGTATGGTTTTTTTCCCATGTCCTCCTTCCTTTGATGTTTCATAAGTTGTACCTAGACCAATCATCGAATCATAAGATAAACTTGCAGAATAAGAACTCATATTTCTTTCACATCTCTCACCCTATGGTGATTCATTCTATCTCACCAATAAACCATAAAAATATCTTGATATTCCTTTTCATCTTCCACCCGTTAATCAAGATGAACCCTTCGATGATCAAGACCCTAATGATTTTCTTCTTTTTAAAATATATGGTCATGGACGTTCACTTAATATGGATGAATCTTTGTTCCCACATGAAGATTTGTATTTGGAGAATTTTCAAAAGGAGTCTGATACGATTATTAAATATTTCCTTTTAGGGATATATCCATTCGATCAAGAAGATGATATAATTATCATTGAATATTTTTTCACTCATCTTGAACCTTTATCTCTGGTTGAGTCTCATGAATTAAATGTCTAATCCTCTCTTGATTAGTTGCTGACCTTGTTGTCTCATAATTTGGGGTCAAGTAAAGTGAGTAGGGAACTTCATGTAAGGCTGATGGCTATGTCTGTTCCTTGTCACCGTGGAAGTATTTGTGATCTCGATCAGATTTTGGTTTCCCTACAAAAATTTTGCGTTGATTTTAGAACATGGGTTGATCATTCCTTCCTGAGGGATGCTTCTTTTATTCACTTAAATTTTTTTAAGCCTCAGGGAAGGAAATTTAATTTTATCATTGATCTTCCACCAATCCATCCCTTTTCGACCAAATCTTAAATATGTAGTGTTGGGAAAAATACTGAGAGGGGGGGGTGAATCAATATTTACTGCATATTCAAAACTTTTTACTTTTTCATGCTCTAAAACCCATACGCTACTTTTCTGAAGACAACTAGCGTATACACGCGGATATCCTTCATAAAACTCGCGTATACACAGAGATCTAATTATGCCATTAGTTCTTCCCTTATATCATTCCATCATTCATTCATTAGATGTTCTATAAACAGTAAACATGTGCAGTAAGAACAGAATAAACCATCACACAAAGCATCACACATGAACACCGAGATTTTTAGGTGGAAACCCAAGTCGGGAGAAAACCACCGCTGCAGTTGCTCAGCCTTCAATATTTTATTATAGAGAAAAAATCTTACAACATATGTGCTGGTGCAGACTCTACCAACACGCAGGCACCCACCTGCGCTCGTTTACCAGCCTCTCCTGGAAGGGAGCTCCAACCCCCTGACTCGTTTACCAACCTCTCTTGGAAGGGAGCTACGACCCCCTGATCTCGTTTACCAGCCTCACCTGGAAGGGAGCTACGACCCCCTGATCTCGTTTACCAGCCTCACCTGGAAGGGAGCTACGACCCCCTGACTGAAGGCTACAACCCTCAGTACCTCTATGGACCACGTTTCATCAATTTTCACACTGGATCCAAAGCTTCCTCTAGGACACAACTTGCAGGCCACGTTTCATCATATTTTCAGACTGGACCCACTCCATACTTTTAAGCACAGTCAAACATGAAACTGATACATATAACTCACTGACAGATATCAGTAAACCAGCAGAACAAATCAGACATTTCTTACCACAGACTTCAGCAAACCCTAGTTTGCATACGCGCTTTCCTTTCACTGATGTCGCGTATATACGCGCTTTCGTTCACATAAACCAGCGTATACCTCTGCACACATTATAGAGCTCATTTCATTGCGCATACGCGCTTTCTCTTCAGCGAAGCCGCGTATATACGCGCTTCCTCTGCGGCGAACTAGCGTATAGATCTTCAACCATTATAGAGCAACATACTTCTTCAGATCAGATATTCAGTTCAGATTTATCCTTTTACTTCAGACAGATGTTCGCCTCATCTCAGATCTAAGCCTTCCATAAACAGATCTAGCAGATACAAATACATTCCAGATCTAGATATTCCACTTCATCATTTCTTCATAGGTGCATCATAGATTCAGATCTATTATCAAACCTTTACCCTTTCCATACAGATATACTTCATAGAGAAGTATTCATTCAAGTTCAGACATCTTGCTCCCACACTCATGATTTGCACAATGAATTTCTTCTCCTTATATAGGTTTACCCTTTTTCAATACCATGAGCCCCTTTTTCAATACCATGAGCCAAAACAATACCATGAGCCCAAAACTACATTACTTCCGATGGTATTCCTGGACGGGGTCATTTAGACGAATCATTACCCAATACAATTGGTCAATACCATGGTGGTTACCCCTGGTTTTGCACTTTATGAGCGCTTTTTTCCCATACGCGACTTGGCACGTTCTTTTCCGCGTGCATACGTGACTTCCCCTAGACAGATCCGCGTATTCCTTGAAACATACTCTTTTCATCATATATTTAGCACATGCTGAATTTCTTTCTTCATTGCCTTCTGTACTCACTGTAGATACATCAGTTTTAGTTCATCAAGACATATTCTATCAAGCACAACTTCATCCGGTAAGTTGCCATTATCTTCATCAAGAGTGTTGCCTTTCAAGGACAACATTCATCATCATATTGCTAACAAACATCATTTACCAAGTCCATCACGTCAAGAATAACTTCATCAGGTGGATTTCCATCAAGGACAACACATGTCAACAGTCGCATGTCTTCATCTTCATTCAGTGGGTTGCCATCAAGGACAACACTCTGCATCATATTGCCAACAATATTGTAAAAATTACCTACGTTTCTGATCGGTCCTCCATCTTTTTCCAGATTTGTTTGAACTTTCTATTTGTGTGCTGGAAATTATCCAATTTCTCATATCTGTTCAACCTGCATTCTTTTTCTACATGTCCATACTTGTTACAAGAATAACATCTCATGTGTCTAGAGAAATAAGCATAAGAATCATAATGAGTATTTCTAATCTTCCTCCTTTTACAATCAGCTGCTTTATGTCCATACTTGTTACATGAAAAACAATATCCCTTGAAGAAACCAGAGTACCTTTCTATGTAGGAGCTGTTTGATTGAGGCTGAAATGATCTGCTCCTGCAATTTGCTGCAACATGCCCATAATTATGACATTTAAAGCATTCAACTTTATTGACTGATTTCCTTTGAGATTTCATCATTGTTGGTTGACCTTTTGTTTCTTTCAACACTTCAGGTTTTGCATTGACATCCTATGAATTTTTAGCACTTCCTTGTGAGCTAGATTCTCCTTTAACAGTTTCATGGAAACCAAGACCAAGTTTGATAGCAGGAGACCTTTGATTACTCAGAATATTGTCCAAAATGTTAGTACTATATTGAAACCTCAAAAGTTTAACCTTTTCTTCTAATTTACCTTTGAGAATGTTTACCTCAACCTCCAAGGCTTGACATTGCTTTGTCAAGCTTTCTTCTTTCCTTCCTCCATCTTCTACTTGATCCTTCAGATTTAGAATCGCTTCTTTCAACCAATTTTCGTTTTCTTCACATGTTTGTTGCAGCTCTTCATTCTTCTTATTTGATTTTTCCAGATCTTCTTTGAGAGAGATGATTTCTGCTTCAAGGCCTTCCTTTTCAAATGACAGAGGTTTTTCATTCTTCTTATTTGATGCTTCAAGATCTGTTTGTAGAAAGATGATTGCAACTTCAAGTCCTTCATTCTTCTTGCTTGATTTTTCGAGATCTGCATTTAGATCGTTGATTTCTGCTTCTAGTTCTTTAATTCGATTGGATGCATAAGTATGAAACCTTTTATACTTGTCCACCTGTCCATTCAGCATTTCTATTTGATCTTTCATTTGAGAGATCATCTCTTTGTAGATAGAATCTTTCTTATCAATTTCCTTTTGTTGTTCTTCAACTTTGATCTTGATAGCTTGTTCTAGATCCACAACTTTTCTTTCACTTTCTACACCATTGCTTGCACAAAGAAGATTACAGGGGCCCAAATCACTATCAGATTCATCTTCTTCAATTTTTTCTATACATGATTTCTGAGGTATCTCCTTTCCTCGAGTAACCTTCTTCTTTTGCTTCTTTGCCATGAGCACTTGTAGAGCTTGGTCATAATCTTCTTCATCTTCACTGGACACTTCATCATCATCTTCATTTGCATAATAACTCTTCCTCTTTTCAAATTGTTTTCCTTTACCATGTTTTTCTTTATAAGGACATTTAGCGGCATAGTGACCAACTTTTCCACACTCAAAACATTTGAAGGGAAGCTTACCTTTGAATCTTCCAGTTCCTAGTTGGAGTTTTCTCACGAAATTCGCTTCTTCTTCATCGGATATATAGCTGGATTCTTTGACAACTTCCTTTTCTTTTCCTCTTGCAGATACCTTAAAAGAAGCTTCTTTGATTTGAGAAGGACCTCCTTGTCTCATTTCAAACGCAGTCAGAATACCATGTAATTGAACAATAGTAAGAGTTTGCAGATCTTGCCTTTCTTCAATAGCTGAAACTTTAGAGTCAAATTTTGAAGTCAAGGATCTTAAGACTTTTTCCACCAGAGTAGTATCGGTTATGGTTTCACCCAAATTTCTCATCCGATTTACAATATCATCTAGAAGAAGAAAGAAACTGGCAACACTTTCATCACTATGCATCTTCAAATTTTCATATTCAATTCTAAGAGTTTGGAGTTTTGCACTTTTTACCTTTGTGTCTTCTTCATAGCTTAGAATGATTTTGTCCCATATTTCTTTTGCTGAATGTAGCTGCATCACTTTAGCAAATTCTGATTCAGACATGCTTCCTAACAAGACATTTACTGCTTTGGCATTGATTTCATACTTCTTCCTTTCTGCTGCATTAGTAGGAATACTTGCTGGGTATTGATAACCTTCTTCCACGATTGCCCATACATCTGCACCAAGACTTTGTAGATATGCTTTTGTTCGTACCTTCCAGAATATCAGATTTCTTCCATTGAATAGAGGTGGCTTTATAGACATTACTCCTTCTTGACTTCCCATTGCGACGGATCTCCTTTGAGCGATCAAGCTTCTGCACAAGGACCTGCTCTGATACCAATTGTTGGGAAAAATACTGAGAGGGGGGGGTGAATCAGTATTTACTGCATATTCAAAAAATTTTACTTTTTCATTCCTTAAAACCCATACGCTACTTTCCTTCAGTAAACTAGCGTATATACGCGGATCCCCTTTATGAAACTAGCGTATACACAGAGATCTAGATCTGTCATTAAATCTTCACTTATATTATTCCATCATTCATTCATCAGATGTTCAATAACCAGTAAACATGTGCAGTAAGAACAGAATAAACCATCACACAAGCATCACACATGAACACCAGGATTTTTAGGTGGAAACCCAAATCGGGAGAAAACCACCGCTGCAGTTGCTCAGCCTTCAATATTTTATTATAGAGAAAACATCTTACAACATATGTGCTAGTGCAGACTCTACCAGCACGTAGGCACCCACCTGCGCTCGTTTACCAGCCTCTCCTGGAAAGGAGCTACGACCCCCCGATATCGTTTACCAGCCTCACCTGGAAGGGAGCTACGACCCCCTGACTCGTCTACCAGCCTCTCCTGGAAGGGAGCTACGACTCCCTGATCTCGTTTACTAGCCTCTCCTGGAAGGGAGCTACGACCCCCTGATCTGAAGGCTACAACCCTCAGCACCTCTATGGACCACGTTTCATCAATTTTCACACTGGATCCAAAGCTTCCTCTAGGACACAACTTGCAGGCCATGTTTCATCATATTTTCATACTGGACCCTTTCCATACTTTTAAGCACAGTCAACTATGAAACAGATACATATAACTTACTGACAGATATCAGTAAACCAGCAGAACAGATCAGACATTTCTTACCACAGACTTCAGCAAACCCTAGTTTTCATACACGCTTTCCTTTCTCTGATGTCGCGTATATACGCGCTTTCGTTCAACTAAACCAGCATATACTTCTGTATAAATTACAAAGCCAATTTCATTGCGCATACGCGCTTTTTCTTCAGCGAAGCCGCGTATATACGCGCTTCCTCTTCGACAAACTAGCGTATAGATCTTCAACCATTATAGAGCAGCATACTTCTTCAGATTAGATATTCAGTTCAGATTTACCCTTTTACTTCAGACATATGTTCGCCTCATTTCAGATCTAAGCCTTCCATAAACAGATCTAGCAGATATAAATACATTCCAGATCTAGATATTCCGCTTCATCATTTCTTCATAGGTGCATCATAGATTCAGATCTATCATTCAACTGTAACCCTTTCCATTCAGATATGCTTCAGAGAGAAGTATTCATTCAAGTTCAGACATCTTGCACCCATGCTTCTGATTTGCACAATGAATTTCTTCTCCTTATATAGGTTTACCCTTTTTCAATACCATGAGCCAAAACAATACCATGAGCCCAAAACTACATTACTTCCGATGGTATTCCTGGATGGGGTCTTTTAGAAGAATCATTACCCAATACAATGGGTCAATACCATGGTGGTTACCCCTGGTTTTGCACTTTATGAGCGCTTTTGCCCATACGCGACTTGGCACGTACTTTACCGCGTGCATACGCGACTTCTCGTAGGCAAATTCGCGTATGCCTTGAGACATACTCTTTTCATCATATATTTAGCACATGCTGAATTCCTTTCTTCATTGCCTTCTGTACTCACTGTAGATACATCAGTTTTAGTTCATCAAGACATATTCTATCAAGCACAAATTCATCCAGTAAGTTTCCATTATCTTCATCAAGAGGGTTGCCTTTCAAGGACAACACTCATCATCATATTGCTAACAAACATCATTTACCAATTCCATCACGTCAAAAATAACTTCATCAGGTGGATTGCCATCAAGGACAACACATGTCAACAGTCGCATGTCTTCATCTTCATTCAGTGGGTTGCTATCAAGGACAACACTCTGCATCATATTGCCAACAATCTCCCCCTTTGGACTTGATAAGAGAAGTATATCAATATTTGATGGCTATGTATTTTAAAATGTTTGGGATTAATAATGCTAAGTTTTTTCAAGAGAATTAGATATATACGCTCAATCTGGTTGTGAAATGTGGAATATATTTTAATTGGGTAGATATGTTATCCTATGAATTTCAATGACATGTGGGGCAGGTTAAAGCAACTTTGCAAGAAAATAAAGCTCCAAAATTTTAGATGTTGGTGAGCTCTGGTATTGCACCAAGAGTGTTGCAACTCCCAAAGGCTGCCCTACCCGAGGTTCGTACAAAATTGGAGGTGACATTGCTATATACACAAAAAATGCATTTTACTCATGTCATCCTTTTCTGCTCTACGAAAGGGTGCTAATTCTATGGGTTCTTAGTGAAGTCTGTCACACTTCAATGAAACTAAAATAAATTGCAAAAAGGAAATGATAGGAAGGAAACTAAAATAAATTGCTAAAAATAAATGACAGGAAAGGAAACTAATTTAACTTGCTGAAAATAAATGGCAAAAAAGAAACTAATTTAAGTCACACTTAACTTGGCCAATCGCCTAAACACACCATACTTATCTTATGCTCTATCTACCATGCTTCTATCCATGCAACTAAGTTATGATAAACTAAACTTGACAAAGTGTGGCTTGTAGTTTGGAGGAAAATGAGCTAAAGGTGCTAACGGAGGGCTTAACACATGAAACAAGGCTTAGATGTGGAAGGAGCGGGTTTAAACCTTATTAAAGCTTTATTATGGCATAAAAATGATTTGGAGCGGAATGATTTAAAAATTGTGATGGCAGAGTTGCGATGGAGGGCTGGCAGTGCAATATGCGATATGTGATATCGCAATCACAAAGTCGGAGGGGTAGCATAAGTGTTGTTCGGGAGTGGGAGTGAATTTCGAAATGCGATGGGATAACGTGGTGGTGGGGCGCGATACCAATATCGCAATTGGCATTGGGAGCAGAACGTGTTACGAGAGCCAAGTAAAAGATGTGATTTGCGATGTGTGATGCAGCGGAGTAGGGAGAGTTATCGAAAATTGGCGTTTAGAGCGGTAAGTCTTAAAAAAAGGAAAAAGGTTGCGAAGTGCGATTTACGAAAAGGCCAAAGTTTTCGATGAGTCAGATGACATGCCGGTGGTACTAGTGGTGGAGTGTGATACCAATATCATAATCGGCAGGCAGGAGCGATAAGTCTTAAAAGGAAAATGGAAAAATATGAAAAGTGAGGTTCGCGAAAAGGGGAAGTAAGGTAGTGGGAAGTTCGAGGAGCAAGGGCGGAGGTTCAACTTTGATGGTTTTTGTGAATAAAAAGGGTATGATAGTTGCAATAAGTGAAATAGAATGGAATAGAAGTGTAACAATAGATATGGAAGGGAGATGGGCAATGAAGCGGGGAGGTGTCAATGAACTTCTTGCGAGCAAATATTGTTGTACCTGCAATCAACCCTGCCTACTTATGAAAAAAAAATGACAAGTGTGTGATAAAAACAGTGAACATAAAGCAGTTTTTTGGCCTGTGGGAAAGTCTACCCCCCTCAAGCTCTATTGACAGAGATGAAAGAGAATTGTAGATCCACAAATTTTAGAGTTTTATCCTCTATTCTATTATTCATAAGAAAATTAAAACCTACAGCAACGATTTGAAACAACAACTTGAAACTATTAGAAGAAAGATTAACTAAATGATGAAAACAAAAATAGCTAATTGATAGAAAAAAAACTAGCTAAATGACAGAAAGGAAAGAACAAAAACATCAAAGAAGCTAAGGCACATGGGTTAGGCCCTAACCATGAGCCCAACTCTTTGGAACTAGATCAATAAAAGTCATATGAATACTCATTGCATTAAAAATACAATATTATTACATCCCGAAGGTCTTAAACAACAAAAGCCTAATAGAATGGAAAATGAATGGCATGGGATGGAATGGAATGGACTGCATCGAATGGACTAGAATCCATCAGAAACAACCCTAATTAGCTCTTGATTAGCTTTATTTAACCTTAAGGGCAGCTAACAACAACTCCCTAAAAAATAGGTAATGAATCCATTGGACTCCAAGTGAAGTATGGCTTGAGTGCACTTGTTCTTGAGTTGATTGGTTGCCTCTAGAATTCGAATTGCTGGAGGGGATATCATGAAGATCCTTTGGCTACCTTTGAGATTTAAGGAGGGTGGAAAATCGCCTTGAATATCTCCAAGATTTCCCCCTAATGTCCTGATATCGTGCTCATTTATTCTTCAATCTTGATCTTCCAGTGGGAGGGAGCAAGTCCCTAAATTATCTCCTTCTCCAAATCTACATAATCTGCCAAATATTCTCACAATATTCTACAAAAATAACCAATATTAGGCAAAAATATGCAATTACCTTTAATCCTTCCTAAGAACATATTAAATCATAAGAAAACATTATTAAGTGTAGAAGGATAGATTTAATATATCTTTTTATGTGCATAAGAGAGGTAGATGGGCCTAAGAAAAGTTATATGGGCCTTAATTTATGTCTAATTTAGAGGCCCATCAGATGTCTTCATATCTTGTGGATGGTATCTATGCACAGTATGTGTTATCGAACCTATATTGGAACTAGAATCCTAAAGGGAAATTTCCAGTGTATGTACACTACAGGGTGTTATCACAGGGAAGCTTAAGAGGTGCATACGACAGATTAGTCGAACACTTCTTTGCAACCATCTTTCATTTAATATTTTAGACAGATTTTCAATGCATGAAATATCAAGTAAAGGATTCAATTTGAGATATTTTAGATTGGTTTGCATATCTAGAGGTAACATACATCTTATGCTTCCAATTTCAAACAACCCCTCATCTTATGCCACAATACATGATAAACAAGGTGGTCATGCAGGAAGTGGGAAATCAATTGGACAATGGACTATTAGGAAACCTTCATAGAAGAAGAAAATTCCCTTGGCATACTTTTCCATTAAGAATCAACATATATTAATTAAAGAGTCACAAGGCATTAGCGGCTGAAACATCAGAGCTAAGCCGCCTACACTTAATCACCAAATATTTCTATGCATGTGATCCTAGATGAATTGTCAGGAAACAATGTGAAAGGATCAGACATAATACAAAGTATTTGTCAATATGACGACTAAAATATGAAAATATAAAGAACTGGTACAATTCCAAAATGAAGACACATAAAACCATGGATACCAGATCACCTCACAATTCAGTAGCCCAGGTCTTGTAGGAGTAGGAGCAGGAATAGGAGGAGAAGGAAACAATGAATCAAGTTAAGAATTCATCTTCCAGAAAAAGAATCAGGTACTCATCAGGGAAAAGTAGGTGAAAATGGAAGGTCGGTCCTCTAAATACAATATCTACACAAATAGAGCTAGAGGAAGGAGAAGAAGAAGAGGAGGAGGAGAATAGGAAGCATGATGAATTTCTTGAAAATCAAATGGTAGAAGAAGAAAGAATACATGAAGAGGAAGAACATCATAGCAGGTCTCGAGAGGAGGAAGCAACATGAAGGCTAGAGGAAGAAAAATTGACTCAGGAACTAGAGGAGGAGCAGGCAGAGGAAGAAGACACCATCCAGCCCATGGATAATGAGCCCAATACTCTCAGTGACCAACCACTGATAGAAGGACATATTCCATTCAATGAAATGGGGATCACACCTCCTCCAACATTTCGATTCATGGATATATTTAGCGTAACGTTTCATCAGTTGAAGAAGAGGATATTTCAAAAAGGACATATATATTTCCCACAGGATCCTCAGATACCAGTTTCAATAGTGATAGAAAATGTGATTACCTCCAACACTAGAATAAATCTAAGGGCAGTTATGGCAACAAATTTTTCATTCGCTACAATGGCACACGATAAATATGAGTATTTAATGAATGAGAATGCTAGATTTAAATGATAATTTTCTACTAAAAAGCAAGAATTGGAGCATCTTGCAACAGAGAATAAGCGAATTTCATCACAGAACTAGAGTACCATAGATTGGGAGTCGATGATGTTATAAGAGTTGGGACTAATGGAGGATACCATGGCACGACTATATGATGAGATGATACTTATAAAACAATTCATGGACCCTCTTTGTTAGGTCCCTATATTACTAGTGTAGTCCCTTATTGTTGTTAGTGTAGCCCCCTTATTGTTATTGTTGTACCCTTGTAACCCCCATATTGTCATTATTTTGCCCTTACATTATTATTGTTAGGTCGACTAGGATTATATTGTGAACCCATGGAATCCTATATAATGAAAGGAAGTTTTGTCATTTTATCATCCAAGAATTATTCATTTATGTAATGTAAAGGAGTTTTCCCCCTCGAAGTGGCTTATTTCTAAGGTGTTGATCTCTCTTTTTTTCTCTTTTTGGAGTTGGTTTCATAACATTTTGTTGGGTGTGGAGCCTGATTATCTTGTTTATTTTGCATCATAGCATTGGACCCCTGTACCTTAATGGGGGCGGTAACGCCGCCATAATTAAACGCTGCCTGGGGGGTCCAAGGGGGGGCGACTGCGACTTTATGGAGCCCCCCCCCTGGCGGGGGGTTTCGGGGGTAGTGCTCCTGAAGCTAAAAACATATGTAAAATTGCCTTGTAAAAGTATAGTAATTTCTAGTTAATCTAGGCCATTCATTAGGCAGATGATCTGACGATAGAAGTTATGTTTAGTTTAGGTTTTTTTTCCCTAGAAGGCAACCCCTCACTTGTATGAGGGTATTGTATTACAGCTGTGTATTGTATGTGTATTCTCGGAGCGAGAAACAGATAGGGAGACTGTGAGAGAGAACAGAGGATATGTTATCACAAAATCTAACCCTGATAGGCTACTCATCAAGTAGACTCTGAGTAACTCTTTCAAACCAATATTTTGGTTGAGGCTTAGCCTCCTCAACCTGAGAGGGCTCTCTCAACAGGTTTAAGATTTTTGATTAAGGATTAGATGGCTAAATCTAGGAATAAAATGAATAAACGTATATAACTGGTTGAATTAATGATTAACAAACATCTATTTGGCTATGGAGTCAATATATGTTTCAACAAAACATCAACATCAGCTCAACATGGAAGTCAGGGCACTTAAAGTTTTAGGTTTATAAACAAAACAATAACACAGTGAATAAAACACGGTCTACAAACATGTGAAGGATGTTAGAGAATTTTCCAATGAATTCTAAGTAACACATGTTCATACCACTGTAAATAGGTAGATGAGGAAATCCATAGAGAGATCAAACACCAAAAACTCTTTGTGAATCATGAGTAGTAAAGCCAATCTGTATTAAGCTGAAAATACACAGTCTGCTACAATAATATAGTTTGCTTGCTAATAAAAAATGCCAACCTTGAGGAATTCGACCTCATGTCTCTTACAGAGTCCTCATTACAATCTTGGATTCCCTTATCTATCTTGAAGAGAATTCAAATTTCTAAGTTTGACACCTATCTACTCCTAAAACATACTCTTAATTACAACTGACAATTAACTGTCTCTTTAGGAGTCCTAATACAAATAGGATTAAAATTCCTAATCATGTCTAAAACAACCTTATCTAAGACTTAAATATTCTCTTTTGATGGTTTCTTCTCCATATTTTCGAATTTGATGATGCCTCCAGCCTTGTTTTGAGATCCTGCTAACTTATGTCTTGACTGTCCTAAAAACCAGGGAACACATTTCCTACATTTTAGCCTTTATCTTCCATACTGATCTTCAAGAATATTTTGCTAGAAATGCTGACTATTTTAGATATGTGACATGTGCTAACATTTCCTTGAAACTTCACCCTTCCACTTGTTCAAAAAGAAACCTAGAAAAAGTATAAAGGAGATGGGATATATCTGCGCTACAAAAAGAGCAGCTGTTTTCATAGCGCAAAATTTGTATTACTTTGAAACATTCCTTTTAACCTTTCATTAATTTGCTTTGAAACTTAAATCTTCATATGTGATCATTACTCCATCATTAGCAGCATCAAAACTTGGAAATCAACTGTTTTTACCCCCAAAACACCTATGAAAAATGCCCAAAATTCACCTACAACAGTTTCGTAGCATGCTACGAAACTGTTGTGTATGCCTCTTTTACACAATTTTTTCAAAATTTGTAGTCTTAAGGATATTTGAACTCCTGAAATGATTTCCATAGACCTTAACAGGCAAAACAAGTTTACTTTGAAAATTTTTTTCCTCAAAAAGTGACCTCCTTCTCAATGACAAAATTGATTTAAGATCTATCATTTTTCTGCACTGTTTTTATTTGAAAAATAGGTGTTGCGACAGAGCTTTTATCTCCTCATAAAAAATGTATTTTGAGAAAAATAAGGAGAATTTTGGAGACCATGTTGTCTTTAACAAAAATCTCTCTTGGTTTTTTGCAATACCTCTCCGACTGCCCAGAACCTGTCTTTGAACAACATATGTAAAACTGGAGAATTCTGATTTCTGAAAATATGGCTTCAAAGAAAGCCTTGTATCTCCCAACTGGTAACACTTGTAATAAAAGTGAGATAGGTTATTGTATCTGGAGAGTTTATGAAGAGAAACCTCCTTCATAATTCCAAAATACTCTTTCTTGTTGCTAGAAACTGATCATGAAGTTGACTACTAAAGCCAGAAAATAGAGTTTTTCTCTCAATGACTTTCAGCAATTTCGTAGCGCAAGTTGAGTGATCAAATTATCCCACCTCATAATGAGTTTGAAGAAAATGAGATATTTTTTTGTAGTGAAGTATGTTAGAAGAAAAACCTCTTTCATTTTTCAAAAATTAGTTTTTAGTTTCTCAGGAACCCCTTTGGAATTTGATTACTAAAACCAGAAAACAAGGTTTTTTGATGAAAAAGGTCATTTCAGTAGTTTTGTAGCACAAATCACTTTTTTTGAACTAGCTGCGCTACGAAAATGTGGATTCCTGTATGATTGCAAAATTTTGACCTGAAACCTAATGGAATGACTTTTTAATGGACGATGGGACCTTTAAACCATGGAATAAGGTTGTTAAATTTTGTTTGGAAATGAAAAATGAGACTTTTGAGACTCTAACCCTATCAGCTACCCTTTAAAACATGAAATGACCTAATCACCTATCTAAGACCATGACTAAAACAAGGTAAACTTTTAGAGTTTATTGATCATGGAGTGGACCTAGAAGACTTTATTTGAACTGGAAATATAACCTACCCTTTACCCAGACTTAAAATGACTTTTAGACCTCCTTGAAATCATGACCAAAAGCAGAGTTGACACAATGATGTTTTGAGAATTTTTGGGTGATAATAGGATATTACAGTGAATCTGTTGTAGGTTGTGTCTCTTCATTTTTCTGGACAATAGAAAGCAAGGACTGGTTGTTTGGGGTGGACATAGCACAAACTGGGTGAACCACATATATCTATGTCTCTCTGGTTTTATGTGTTTTGTGTGCTTGTGTTTTCTGCATATTTTATGTGTTTCATTGCTCTATAATATTTAATTTTCTAACAACTGGTATCAAAGTTGAAGGTCCATTTGGCTGATAAACTCACAAGAAAGAAGGGTTCCTGGTTCGAGTGGGAACAATGGTGGAAGATGGTAAATTTAGGGTCGAGAAATTTAATGGCCAAAACTTCCCTCTGTGGAAGATGCAGATGGAATATTATCTGTATCAAAAATATCTGTACCTACCATTGAGCAGAAAAACAAAGAAGTTGACGACTATGACAGATGCAGAATGGGATATTCTTGATAGAAAGGCACTCATAACATTGCAGTTGTGCCTTGCGACATCGATAGCCTTCAATATTTTGAAGGAAACAACAACAGAGGGTTTGATTAAGGTGTTGGCGAAATTATATGAAAAACCCTCGGCCTCAAACAAGGTATTTCTTACAAAAAATTTATTTAATATGAAGATGTCGGAAGGTGGATCTGTTGCAGACCATTTAAATGATTTTAATACAATTACCAGTCAGTTAAGCTCTGTAGGGGTAAAATTTGATGATGAAGTTAGGGCTCGTTTATTTCTGTGCTCATTTCCAGAAAGCTGGAATGGTTTAGTTATGGCCATTAGTAACTCTGTCTCTGGATCTAGTACTTTAAAGTTTGATGATGTTGTCGGTGCTATCCTTAGCGAGGAAATGCGATGGAAAAGCTCCGGTGAGACATCAGGTAATGCTTTGAGTGCAGAGTCTAGGGGATGAAAAATGGAAAGAGGAAGGAGCTCAGGATATCGCAGTAAATCAAGGAAAGGCAGATCCAAGTCTAGATTGGGGATAGTGTGCTAGAAATGAAGAAAGAAAGGACACCTGAAGAAATACTGTAGATCTCGTAAGGGAAAAGAAGGAGACACACAACAAGAAAACAATCATGAAGCAAATGTGACAGGTGATGTGTTACAATATGCCTTGATTCTTTCTTTCGAAAATGTTACTGATTCCTAGGTAGTAGATTCAGGGGCTTCATTCCATGCCACACCTGATAAGAAATATTTTCATGACTATGTTCAAGGAGATTTTGGATAAGTCCGTTTGGGTGATGATAAACCCTATAAAATTGTTGGAATGGTTAAGGTTCTTGTAAAACAATAGAATGGAAACCAACGGCTATTAAAGGAGGTAAGGCATGTTCTAGATCTGAAGAAAAATAGGATTTCAAGAGGGCAGTTAGGCAGTGAAGGTTGTGTGACAACTTTCACAGATAAAACTTGGAAGGTCACCAAAGGAGCGCTGGTAATAGAAAAAGGAGAAAAGGTTGGTACATTGTATTTATGCAATGGTATTTCTAAATTTGTTAATGCTTTGAATTCCAAAGGAGCAGATGCATCATTATGGCATCATAGGCTCGGACACATGAGTGAGAAGGGGATGAAGGTTCTTCACTCAAGAAATTTGTTGCCAGGTTTGAAGAATGTTGATTTGGATTTCTGTGAGAATTGCATTTATGGAAAACAGAAGAGAGCCAAATTTCTTAGAGTTGGGAAATAAAAGAAGAGAGAAAATTAGAGCTTGTGCATACAGATGTATGGGGACCTGCTCAGGTATCATCTCTCGATGGCTCTCGTTATTATGTTACTTTTATTGATGATGCAACTATAAAAACTTGGATTTATTGTATTCACAGTAAATCTGATGTATTTGATAATTTCAAGAAATGGAAATATTTGGTTGAGATTAAGACAGGAAAGAAGTTGAAGTGTCTTAGATCAAACAATGGAGGTGAATATTGCAGCAAATAGTTTGATAGGTACTATTCAGAGCATGGAATTCGCAGAGAGAAGACAGTTCCAAGAACACCACAAGAAAATCGTGCGTCAAAAAGGATGAACAGAACAATCATGGAGCGTGCAAGGTGCATGAGATTGCATGTAGGATTGCCTTTACAATTTTGGGTAGATGCTATAGATACTGTTGTTTATCTAATAAACAGAGGGCCTTCAAGTTCCTTGGATGGTGGTATTCCATAGGAAGCATGGACAGGCAAAAAGATAAACTACTCTTTTTTAAAGCCTTTTGGTTGTGAGGCCTTTATCCATGTTAATAAAGAAAATAGAACAAAGCTTGAGGCAAAATCAAAGAAAAGTACCTTTATTGGATATGGTGTTAATGATTTTGGTTATCTCTTATATGATTATGAAAATCATAAAATCATTAGGAGCAGAGATGTAATATTCAATGAAAAGGTCTTGTATAAGAATAAGTTGCACGAAAAGAAAAAGGAAAAAGAAAACAAAGAATACACAGTTCTTGATGAGATCACATAAAAGGTAAAGGTGCCTGAAAATAATAATAACCAAGAGCCACAACAACAGCAACCACCACAACAGCAACAAGCACCTAAAACACCTGAAAGTGGTGTTAGAAGATCTACCAAGATAAGTAGACCCCCTGAACGATACTCTCCTTCATTATATTATTTATTGTTAACTGATTCTGGTGAGCTTGAATGTTATGAAGAAGAAATGCAGGTTGAAAGCGGGAAGAAGTGGGAGCTAGCCATGGAAGAAGAGATTGACTCCTTAATGCATAACCAGATTTGGGACATAGTCAGGTTGCCTGCAGGTAAAACTACATTGCAGAATAAATGGGTTTAATTTGGAAGAAGATGGAAACTTAGAGGTACAAGCTAGACTTGTGGTGAAGGGGACTGCACAGAAGAAAGGTATTAGTTTTGATGAAATATTTTCTATCACCATTGTTAAGATGACTTTTAATAAGAACTATTTTTAGAGATATACATAGCAGCGAAGATTTACATCTTGAATAGTTAGATGTAAAGACAACATTCTCTATGGAGATTTGGAGAAGAGATCTATATGCAGCAACAGGAAGGATATGAGGTCAAAGGGAAAGAAAAATTAGTGTACGAGTTAAAGAAGAGCTTGTCCTTGGCTTCAAAAACAAGCTCCAAGAGTAGTGGTTGAATAATTTGACACAACGATTTCACTGTAGAAAAGAATTTATATTAGATGTATACCGATCATTATATTTATCGAAAAGGAAAATGGTGCATTATATTTATATTGTGTTGACATATGTAGATGAAATGCTTGTTGTAGGGTCTAACATGTAGGAAATAAATGTGCTCAAAAGAAAATTGGAAAATTCATTTGCAATGAAGGATTTGGGAGCTGCAAAACAAATCCTTAGTATGAGAATAACTAGAGACAGGTAAAATCGCAAATTAACACTATCTCAGAATGAGTACATACAAAAGGTGTTGAAAAGATTTAATATGCAGAATGAAAAACCAGTTAGCACACCTTTTGCTAGCCATTTCAAACTTAGTAAGGAGATGTGCCCCAAGACCCAAGAAGAAATGGACTATATGTCTAAAGTTCCATATGCATCAGCAGTTGGAAGCTTAATGTATGCAATGGTCTGCACAAGGCCTGATATTGCACATGCAGTGGGAGTTGTAAGCAGGTACATGAAAAATCCAGGAAAAGAACATTGGATGGCAGTAAAATGGATTCTCAGATATTTGAGAGGTACCACAACTCAAGCATTATGGTTTGGTGGTTCAAACATTGCTCTACAGGGATATGTTGATGCAGATATGGCAGGTGACAGAGATAACAGGAGGAGCACTACAGGATATTCATTTACTGTAGGTGGAACAACTGTCAGTTGGGTTTGAAAAATCCAAAGTTTTGTTGCACTTTCAACAACAGAAGTAGAGTATGTTGCTGCTACAGAGGCTAGTAATGAAATGATTTGGTTACAAAGGTTTATGGATGAATTGGGTAAGAAGCATGATATGGGCACATTATACAGTGATAGCCAAAGTGCCATTCATCTTGCAAATAACTCATCATTTCATTCCAGGACTAAACACATACAAATCAAGTACCATTTCATACGGTCAGTATTGGAAGATGGACAATTGAAGCTGGAAAAGATACACACTAGCCAGAATCTTGCAGATATGCTAACAAAAGTTGTAACTAGGGAGAAATTGAGAACATGCTCAGTTTCAATTGGTCTTCAAGGATGACGATGAAGATGAGAAAAAACCAGGTCCAAAGAGGAGTCATTGTCCAGCAAATGAAGCAGTGGTAGAGTTGCTACAATCAGTCTCCAAGTGGGATATTGTTGGGTGTGGAGCCTGATTATCTTATTTATTTTGTATCACAGCATTGGACCCCTATACCTTTATGGGGGCGACAACGCCGCCCGTAATTAAACGGTGCTTGGGGGGTCCAGGGGGGTGGCTGTGACTTTATGGAGCCCCAGAAGCTAAAAACATATGTAAAATTGCCTTGTAAAAGTATAGTAATTTCTAGTCAATCTGGGCCGTTCATTAGGTGGATGATCTGATGGTAGAAGTTATGTTTAGTTTAGGGTTTTTTTCCCTAGAAGGAAACCCCTCACTTGTATGAGGGTGTTGTATTGCGGCTGTGTATTGTATGTGTATTCTCAGAGCGAGAAACAGATAGGGAGACTGTGAGAGAGAATAGAGGATACTACAACGGATCTGATGTAGGTTGTGTCTCTTCATTTTGCTAGATAATAGAAAGGAAGGACTGGTTGTTCGGGTGGACGTATCCCAAACTGGGTGAACCACGTATATCTGTGTCTCTCTGGTTTTATGTGTTTTGTGTGCTTGTGTTTTCCGCATATTTTATGTGTTTCATTACTCTGTAATATATAATTTTCTAACGCATTTTGTATCAGAGCTTTGGATTCTAGGGTTTTGCTACTTCCAATAGGTCATCGTGGAATTGTCGCTATAAAAATTTTTCTACGAAGGTTCAGAAGATAAAACTAAAAAAACATTTCGAATACATCTTGAGGAACTATTTGTAAAAATTTCAGATCTTGTTTCGCAATATTTTCGGAGACATGATCTGTGGAATTTAAGGTTTTTTGAAGCTCTCGAATTTAATCTAAAAGAGGTGACCTTGGGAAAATCGTCACAACTCTCGCTCTCTGAGCATCAAATTGGAATTATGTAAAAAGTGCCTAAAATTACATGGACTGTAGGTTTGTGTGTATCAATTTCAGAGCCGAAGGAGGAAACAGTGACACGTGGCACATCGTACAAGTTCGATCTATTGAAATAGGCCATAATTATGTCATTGTGGGAGATTGGGCATAAATTTGTTTTGAAGAATCGAAATCAGGTCAGATCTGTGGCATGTAGAAAATTTTAATACAATTATGTATTTCTTGGATTCTCCTGATCTAACAATTATATGCCACTGTTAAATACAAAATCCTTCTACTAAAATATTTGTGGAAATTTAATCGCCAATTGCAAACACATGAAGAAAGATCAATCACACATAACACAAATGTTTTTAACGGGAAATCATAAAGCTAAAAACCCCACTATCATATATTATGTATATATCATGGATCATGAAAAAATATCATACAAAACTCTAATCCAAGAGCTCTCAGTACAATATACAATCGTTTCACATTGTCATACAAAAGTTGGCTCACACATGCACCAATTTAGTGTCTCCTGACAGCCTGCCTCCACTGCGCAATCCCTGCTGACCATAATCCCTGAATTAATTCAATCTTTCCTTGCCTTGACTGCGCAATCCTCATTGCCACCTCCAATGTGTGTGTGTTTGCATGAGTGCACCCACTAATGTCACAACTGATAGTTAAATTGTCCCTTTCACCTATCTCTCAATGAGGTGTCCACTGGATCTGACATGCATGTAGTTAACAATAGTAAATATTCAGTTGCATGTGAGATCACTCCATGTGAATTAATTTAATATTTAATTCACTGATCTCTCACTAGTGTATCTTTAGTTGCAACTAGTTACAAATAGCACAACTGAGTTTAACTCACTTAACTGAGTTAAAATACTTTACAAATCACATAACTACACATCCAACTCTGTTACAACTTTGTATCACTCAGTTACAACGAATTCCACTTGCATGTCCCACCAACCAACCTTAGAACTAGTAATTCCTTCAGTCAACTAGTTTTCCACATCAGATAACTGAAATCAAGTGCTTCAAGAGAATAGATTATTATTTATTGTGTAATTATTATTAAGACATAATAATAATCAACATGCATTCTATTTTTAGACATGGGATCTAGAAATAGACTTCACCCGTGCATCTAAAAATAGAAACTAATCTATAAATATAATTTTCTCAACCATCTATAAATAGACTCCCACTATAAATAAACTTTTCTCAACATTCTAAAAATAGACATACACCTAAAAGTATCCTACAGGCCCCACCTAGTGTAGGTGATTATCCTTCACCCCGATCCTGCCTCTATGGTATTCAAATTTTCTCCTAGTGAGTGCCTTAGAATATCTGCATCCTGATCCTCCATAGGAATGTACTGAAGCAACATGATCTTCCGCTACACACAATCTATGATATGATGATACCGGATATCTATATGCTTAGATCTATCATGAAACACATGATTAATTGAGAGTTTAATGCAACTCTGATTATCACAATGAATCACTGTAGGATGTAAATGAGAACCAACAAACCGACCAAGATATTCCTCATCCAGATAGCCTCACATACAGCTTGAATTGCTGCCATGTATTCCACTTCTATTGGACTAAGTTCCACGAATCTATGTTTCTTTCTATACCAAGAAATAGTTGTAGATCCGATACTGAAGACCCCTCATGATGTGCTCTTTCTGTCTGTTGGGCTTCCCGCCCAATATGCATCCATGAAGCCATGCAAATTCACCTCATCCATCTGTCTGTAACATAAGCCATACTCAAATGTGCCCCTGAGATATCTCAGGATATGTTTTCCCTCCTTCCGAAAGAGCTTGGTAGGCTTAACCATTGCTTGACTAGGCTAGTTCACCACATAGCATATGTTCAGTCTTGTATTTACTAAATACATTAGTGAACCCACTAATTGCCGATAGAAATTAGCATCCACTACCTCTCCAGATGTAGTGTCCTCTTTCCTCCAGTTTCCTGGAAGAGGAGTATCCATGGGTTTACAACCCTCCATGTGAAACTTACCCTGTATCTCCCTTGCATACTTTCCTTGAGATACAAAAATTTCACTATCTCGCTACCATATTTCCAATCCAAGGAAATAGTGAAGGAGGCCCATATCCTTCATCTCAAACTCCTTTACAAGGTCCTCCTTGCATGAGTGTATCATCTTCTCATCACCAGTTAGTATTAAATCATCAACATAAAGAACAATGATTAAAAGCTTACCCTCCACCACAATCTGGTATAGGTTTTCATTTGCCTCACTCTTGGTGAAGACAAGTCTGGTGAAATAGTTGTCGATCCGAGTGTACCAAGCACGAGGTGCTTGCTTCAGCCCATACAACGCTCTTTTGAGTCTACACACATCCGACTCGCTGCTGAAGATCTCAAATCCTTCAGGCTGATCAATGTACACTTATTCCTCAATGATCCCATTAAGGAACGCAATCTTCACATACATTTGATAAATGTGCCAACCCATCCACATTGAGAGAGAAAGGATGGTCCTTATGGAATAATATCATGCAACAAGTGCAAAGGTTTTTTCATAATCAATCCCATCGATCTGTGAGAAGCCCCGGGCCACAAATCTGGCCTTGTATTTCTCAAAACTCCCATCAACAGCTTGCTTTACCTTGTAGATCCATCTTTAACCTACCACTGATTTATCAATCGACCTTGGAACAATTTCCCAAGCAGTGTTTCTGACAATGGAGTCATACTCCTACACCATTAAATCTACCCATGTGGGCTCTTGCATTGCTTCCTGAAAGGAAGATGGCTTAGTCGCAATACATTTTCTCATGAGAGCCATGTATCCAGTGAATTGGTTAGGAGACTGTCTCTGTCAGCGCTGTGAAGTAGGGACTCCTACATTCTGTGTCGCATCAAGCTTCAGCCTCTCAGCTTCTGTGGTACACCTTCTGCCAGTTCTGATGTTTGGCTCTACATGAGTGGACTCCTCCACTCCATGAACCTCCTCCTGTGGCTAATCCACATCTAGAGACTCATCTTTTGGAACCAAAAGTTCCTCCTCTGCATGTAATTCTAGCTCCCTCTCAAGCGACAACTTCATGGCTTTCTCCTCATTGAATTTTATATCCCATCACACCACAGTCATTCAACTGTTTGGAAAATAAACAAGATAATTATGGGGTGTTTCTGTGTACGCCACAAATATGCCAACTTTAGCAGTCGGCTCTAGCTTCTTCCTGGCATTCTTGGTCACATGCACATAAATAGATGAGCCAAAAATCTTAAAGTGAGAAACATCTAGTTTCTTACCGGTAAAATCTTCTTCAGGTGTACTCATGCCAAGTACTTTATGAGGACAATAGTTTTTCACATTAACCACAGTGTTGCATGCTTCCTCCCAAAAATGCATTGGTAGGCCCTGATCATGCAGCATCGCTCGTGCAACACCCATGATCGTTTTGTTCTCCCTCTCCGCGATCCCATTTTTCTGTGGGTTATGAGGTGCTATGAGTTCTCTTCGAATTCCTTCTTTTCTACAGAAGTCTTTTAATTTGTTTGAGATGTATTCACCAGCATTATCACTCCACAGAGCCTTCATTTGCTTCCCCTAATCTTTCTCAACCAATGCCTTAAACTCATATAACTTTGAGAATGTTTGATCCTTCTTCTGCATGAATAAGATCCAACATCTATGAGAAAATTCATGAATAAAAATAACATAATCCCTGTGTTTTTCTGTTGAAGAAATTGAGAATGGCCCACATGTATATATGTGAACTCTCTCCAGGATCACCGAAGCACAATTCTCCTTTTCATGAAAGGTGGTCTTTACAAACTTACCCATAGTACGCCCCTTGAACTGATCTAACTACGCAAGTGTACGCTTGGAAAGTCCAGTAGAAATCTGCTGTAAAATTTTCAGAGCGCTATGGTGAAGATGGCCCAATCGACCGTGCTATAATTCTCCCTCATCCTCGCTCACCACTTCTTCTTCTTTTCCCACCATTGTAGTGCAGCCATCTACCTTGATATTGTAGATATTCTTGACTCCAATCACTATCCTCTTGGTTTGACCCATTGTTTTATGTCGCAAGAAATATTTTCCATCGCTGAAAACAACGTCATAACCTCTGTCCTCCAACATCACGATTAAGACCAAGTTTTTCTTCAGACCTGGAACATGCATAACATATTTCAACAGAAATGGTTTACTTGAATCCCTCTCAAAGGTAATGGTACCAATTATGGTCGCACTGTATTGTCCATCGTTGCCCATGTTTATATGCATTTGGAGATCTTTCTCCTCCAAGTCATTGAAAAAATCCTTATCTCCTATCATGTGGAAGGAAGCACCACTATCAAGATAGCACACCGATCCCATTGTGCTTGAAACCAAGCATGCGATCAAGGAGAAATAAAGTTCAAATTGCGAGGCAAGGGCCTCACCAGTTGCAGCTCCAGCAGCCTTCTTTTTCTTCTTTTTCTGTGGGCAGTTAGTGGCGAGATGCCCACGTTCGTGATAGTGAAAACACTTCACCTTGGACAAATCCAGCTTCTTGCCTTTAGCCTTGGATTTTAAGCAGAATTTCTTTGCCTTCTCTTTCCTTGACTTGGTAGACAAAGCACAATCCTCTTCATAATCATGCTTTGATGAAGATCCATCTTTGGTTTTCCGCCTGAACTCCTCCTAGACTAGATCCGACCATAGTCGTTCCCAATCCGGTATTTTTTCCTGTCCGTTGGCAGAGCCTTCATAACTATGCCAACTCTTAGGAAGTCCTAAGAGAGCCAAGCTCACCAAATAATCATCAAAAACCATGATTCCCACACTCCCCAATTCATCTCGACATTGGACAAACTTTGTGAGATACTTAAGAATATTGTTTCCCTTCTCCATCTTGATCTTTCTGAGTTTATCCTTCAGCGCAAATTTCCTATGGTCGCTTATGCTTTGGAAAAGATCCGTCAAAGCCTTCCACATAGCATATGGAGTGGCTTTCCCATGAAGGCTTGAGAAAATATGGTCTCGCACACCTTCCAATAGATTCCTTCTCCTCTTCGCTACTTTATTTTACCAGACGTCAAGTAATGCAGCATCCGTTGAAGTGGGCTTAGGAACATCATTGTCGATGAATTCATTCAAGCCATTATCTTCAAGCACTGCCTCCATCCTATCCTTCCATGCAATTTAGTTCGAGCTTCCCTTGAGTGCATACTCTAGTCACAAACCATTAAAATCCATTTCGATGTTTACTCAATTGTCGCACCAATAAATTATTGCAACAAATTCAAATTGTTTCCACCAACAAACTCAGCTACTGTTTCAATATTGCAATCTTCTTTTCTCCGATACCATGTAGAAAATTTTAATACAATTATGTATTTCCTGGATTCTCTTGATCTAAAAATTATATGCCACTATTAAATACATAATCCTTCTACTAAAATCTTTGCAGAAATTTAATCGCCAATTGCAAACACATGAAGAAAGATCAATCACACATAGCACAAATGTTTTTACCGAGAAGGCATAAAGCTAAAAAAACCACTATCATATATATATTTATATATCATGGATCATGAAACAATCTCATACAAAACTCTAATCCAAGAGCTCTCAGTACAATATACAATTGTGTCACACTGTCATACAAAAATTGGCTCACACATGCACCAATTTACTGCCTCCTAACTGCCTGCCTCCATTGTGCAATCCCTGCTGATCACAATCTATGAATGAATTCAATATTTCCTTTCCTTGACTGTGAAATCCTCATTGGCATCTCCAATGTGTGTGTGGTTTCATGAGTGCACCCACTAATGTCACAACTGATAGTCAAATTGTCCCTTTCACCTATCTCTCAACTGGGTATCCACTGGATCTAACATGCATGTAGTTAAGAGTAGTAAATATTTAGCTTCATGTGATATCACTACATGTGAATTAATTTAAGATTTAATTCACTGATCTCTCACTAGTGTATCTTTAGTTACAACTAGTTACAATTAGCACAACTGAGTTTAACTCACTTAACTGAGTTAAACTACTTTACAACTCACATAACTACACATCCAACTCTGTTACAAATTTGTATCACTCAGTTACAACGAAGTCCACTTGCATGTCCCACAAACCAACCTTAGAACTCGTAATTCCTTCAGTCAACTGGTTTGCCACATCAGTTAACTGAAATCAAGTGCTTCAAGGGAGTATATTATATTTTATTGTCTAATTATTATTAAGAGATAATAATAATCGACATGCATTCTATTTTTAGACATGCCATTTATAAATAGACTTCGCACATGCATCTAAAAATAGAAACTGATCTATAAATAGAATTTTCTCAACATTCTAAAAATAGACATACACCTAAAAATAACCTGCAGGCCCCACCTAGTATAGGTGCTTAATTTTCACTAGGATCATCATCTTGTTGAATATCAACATGGCATTCGAAGGAAGATTTAGAGGGCTAATACAAGACTAAATTTTAGATATTTAAGATCCAAAAACATAGATATAATTCAGTTTCAATATCGAGCTCCTCAAAAGCAAGAAAAAGGTGTGTATTTTTTTTTTTTCAAATTAGATAAGTCTTGTTTTAAAAATCAGTTTGAAGTGATTCCAAGGGCATATTGAAGCATAGATATCAGTATTGGGTTCTAAAATCCCCCCTAAATATAATTCAACACCCATTAAGCCCTCAAAAGGCTCTACTATGACTCATGAAGAGGAAGAAGTGCAACATGATATATCAAAATTACAAGAGCAAGTGCATCAAATTTCACTCTCGCAAAGAGAAAAAAAAAAACTAAATGGGAGTTTTGAAGAAAATCATGGAAGCTAATATGGATGGTTTGAATAAAGGCATGTAAGCTAATATGGATGGTTTGAATAAAGGCATGGAAGCTAATATGGAAGGTTTGAAGGAAGGTTTGAAATTTTTTGTAGTATTCCAAAATAGGAAAAGCAGCAATATTGAACACAATAATGGAAAACAACAGTGAAAAAAATCAATACACCAACATGTTAGACAAATGTAGAGCCATATTATCAAGCATATAAGAAATATTGAGCACAAAATCTTGAGGATCAAGTCACTCAAGCATTACAAAACAAGCCTCCAATAAGAAAATATTCTAATACATGAAATGCATTGCTATACAAATGTCATGAGCCATGACAGCACAGTTTTAGGGCATAAAATGATACATGAAAGATATAAAAATATGGATCTACTTTTATATAGTTCAAATAATGAAGCAAGTGAATATATAGGCTCCCAAACATGTTTCCAAGACAACCTAGAAAAGGTTTCCGGAAATACCCAAAAATGAAAAATGTCGGAATGTAGCCCTAGGGCTGAATTGCAACTGAAACTTAATACTGGAAAGGAGGTGGTTGAAATGATGTAGAAATGAATAGAGCTCCTCCAATTAGATCCTCTAAGTGAAAGTCTGATCCCTTCCTTGAAGATCTCACCCTCCAAATCAAGCATTGAATCCTCCACTGCAAATGCTCACTAGAATAACACAGTCAATGAGGGGATTTGCATTGTAGGAGATGAAAATAGGTTGGCCTGGTGCCAAGATATTAAATAAAGCTCAAGGACCTTCCTTTATAGCCTCCTAATGGAAATAATGCTTCCTTCATTGAAAACAAGCTCAGAAAATGGCCCTACAAACCCTCCACTGCAACACCCTGCAACACAACACAACTCTGAACAGAAACTGCACTGTGGCTGAAGACTGAAGCTTGGCATGCTGCGAGAATGTGGAATATACAATTCAATAATACCTCTCTTGAGCAGGAACTTGAAGTCCCCCGATGATGAGTGTGGGATTCCCGCTCAGGAACACCCTTGTACTAAACAATACAATAGACCATGCTAAACAGCAAAAGCATGCATAGAAATGTCACCTGACAAATCCAGATCTAAAAAGATCAAAATCAGTAATCATCTAACCTACCTTCTATGGTTTCCTTTCCATTCCTTATATGCATTGTGAGCCTTCTCACCTTGGGTCCCACTCATTAAATACCCTACTCTCATGGAGACTATCTCCCATTAACACTGAAGTGTCTCCCATTAATAATCCACTCCCTCCATACCAATGTTGTTGATTTGGTCAACATTGACCTTGTCCCCATGCTCTTACCCCTGTTCACACATGGAGGTGCTTTATCCAGCTATCAAGATGATCCATTTTCACATTAAGAGGGATTTTATTCCTACTAAAGAGATTTATGGGTCTCCCTACCCACTTATCCATCTATCTAATTGACAAAAGAAAAAATTAATATTCCAATTAGTTGCATGCTAATTTAGGAATATTATAGTCCTCCCCTCCCAAATGTTGCTTGTCCTCAATAAAATGCAAGGATAGAACTAAAGAGCCTTCTCTCCTCCTCTTATAAAATCCTCATATGATAAGCTTATTCAATGTACAAGATGCTTTCTCATCAATATGTTTCCAAGTTGATCCTCCCAGATGTAGAATCTAGACTTTGGTGACAAATCCAAATGGCTCTCATCATGAAGTAGTGGGATATCCATGGAAGCAACTATATGTTTTCTAGAAGCCTTCTTGAGCCATGTAATCTAATATATATTGGGAACCATCATTCCCATGCGAAGCTCCCATCCCCAAGCTATCATCCACATAAAATGAATCACCCCCCAAAATGGTAACTCATGGAAAAAATCCTCCACCTTTGGCTCCTGCAATGTAGGTGGGCTACAATGCTGAACTTGATAGACAAAATTGTCTACCCCATGCTATCTCTCCCTCCACTTATGATAAATGTAGAGTGGCTGCTAATTTTGGGCTGCAATAATGTTTCCTTTAAGAGGCAAGAAGAAAACTGGATCCTCAAAGATCCTCTCTCTAGTGTCATGAATCAGGCTTTCCCAAACCATCCCATATATAATGAATATGAAATAATCACCATATGGCATCCAAATGATAAATATACTGAAGGTTCCATGCAGTGTTGGAAGGTACCAACAATTTCCCAAGTGGTTACAACGCAGTTTTTCTAACTTTTGTTTCAGAACATCATGTGGCAAGTTGTCTCCCATCAATTTGCTAGTTGTTCATGTCATCTCATCTACTAGAAAATAGTAAATGGCATTGTGTATCAACTAAGCATAAAAATAATAGAAAAACACTTGCCCAAAGACATACAAGAAATGGCTATCTCCATCACTAATGTTGGTCTTAGAAAGACCATGAAGCCCATATAAAAACTTGCCCCCTTGTGGAGCAATGCATTGTATATATATGGCAAGAGAATGCAAATACTGTGTTAGATGATCAATAAGTGAAAAAATACAACTCTTACCATGTACTGCGAGTAAGATGATAATGAGATCCATGGATGATCTCTCCATAGTGGTCTGATATGTCTCCATGAGACCCTTGTGAATGGAAAGGAATGAACCATGTGCTGCATGCAAGGCCTTCTTCTTATGCTTGGAGATCCAAGTCAAGAATATCATATCATGGTAATAGATGTATCCATCCACTACTCCATTACTCTCACCTTTTAATTTTCCATAAAGTGCATCATATGTGAAGTTATCCTGGGAACACTCCATCAACAAACCCAAGCTCCCAAGTGACAATGTTGTTGGCCTTTGTAATAAGGCTCCTGTCATCTCATAGCTCCATTCTTTGACATACCAAATGCAAAATTCATCTACCATAATGGTGCTATATATGGGAGATTACTTCCAACGTGGAAGTACCTCCTAATCCTCCAAAGCTAAGGAGTAGTCCCTTTGCACTATGATTGTGTCACCACCTACTCCTGCAACATCACGCAAAGTATGGGAGAAAATCAGCCCATACTCTCCCAAGAGTATCCAAAGAAACAACAACTCTTGTTGCCTCCTCATCTCATCATCATACAAGTCATGGAGTAACATCATGATGATTTACTTGTAGAATGCCCCATACAACAAAATCTTATGCTGCCATAACATATGGGTTCGATGGAAAGACCCAACCCAAAACATATCCTTTGAGATAGGATATGTCACATGATGGCCAAACTCTTTCAAGAGTAGCCAGTGCAGCCATGCCTCCTACTACCCTGTTTCATATATTTTCAAGTGGCTCACCAACCTCTTGCTCACCATCCCCACCCATCCATCCAAATGTGGGTGTCTCCTTCCATGCTCAAAATTGGTATCCCTCCAATGGAGAATACCATCCTCCCAAATAAAATTACTACCTTTGCACTTCATGGGATGTTGAATTACAACCTCCTAGAGATCTCCAAATGAATATCACTCATCAATGACCAAGTTGACCCCATAAGGATCCAAATATGCTGTAGGAAAAAACTTCTCATTGAGATATAAAGTGCTCATCAAGAATGATCCATCATAATAATGGGAGATGCTAGCCATCATAAGATGTCCTCCATCAAACATCTACCTATCCACTGCTACATAAGTGTATTGGTCATCAGAATGTCCCAATAATAGTTGAACCCCCAACTCATCACTGCTACTCAATGGCAGCGCTACTGATCTCCATGATGGTGCATCTGTTGTCTCATGATCATGTACAATGTTGAACATATAGTTCTGCATTGGATTGATTAGGATAATGCATATCCTATCCTCCAAAAATCTGCACTCCAACTCAAAGAGTTGTGTGCAGCTCAACAATGACATACTAGGATGAATATATATCTCCTCCTTGAACCATTCAAGGGTCCTTTGCACAGTGATAGTCTGTTGCTCCAAATCAGCAATGTGCTTTAACTCTAGGTCATGTATTTGGCTTGATGGCATGTTACCACAATCCTCCATATGATGTGCTGAAATAACGGGAAGTGGAAATATTTGCATACCTTGGTAAAGCTTGGGAACATCTTGTACTCCTACAAGGGTTCCTTCCTTTGATGTCATGGCTTCCCCAACTGCTAGTGATTATGGCTGCTCCTCTATTGATGCACCAATGCTGGTATAAGTTTCCTCCTCCTCATGCATCTCCTGAATAGTGCATGGGAATCTAAATGTCAAGAGATCAAGACCACCTTGTAATGATGCTAGTGTTCCTTCTCCTGATGCAAGTACTCCTGTAGCAAGTGATGGTGGAAGTTTCTCTTCCTCCGGAATAATAATATGGACATCTTCCCTTGGCTTTTTTAGTTTCTTCTTATCAAAATTATTGTTCAAACTTTGAGTAAAATATGCATATGTAGTCACTCTTTCATGTCTCAAATGGCTGAACCACCAAATTTTTTCTTCACCCTCAAGGTACAACACTGCAATCTCAACAACTTCTCTTTCTACTACTGGATGTAGCAGGAAGAATGCATTCAACTCCCTTCTGCAAGCCCTTGCTGTGCATGTGGATGACCCATCAAATGTAGACGATATAAATCTATTGTGCTTTCTCCTTATATAGTTGCAAGGTATCCTCTCTTCTTTGATTTGAATAAACTATGGGAGAGTTATATTCTCCTTGAAAGCCCTTGATTGAGACTTGTAATCTGCAAGATAATCACTTAGAATTCCATTATCTAAGTTTCCTCCATCTCCATGAATTTCATCTTCTTTTTCAAAAGAAAAGGGCATAGTTTATTTATTTGGAGCTCTATGCAATACTGGTTCTTTATTCTGCTGATAGGAAGTGCATGGACTTTCCTCATCTTGAAACCCTCTAGAGGTCACATTGAATCTCTCCTATCTCATCTGCTTGACCTCCTTGGAGAGGTTCTTCATAGATGTGAAAAGAGATGAGACAAAGCTCATTCCTTCCATATTTTTAGATCTCTATTTCTTCTTCTTCTTCTTCTTCTTATTCTTTGGATGGCATATAGGCTGAAACTCATAGGCTGAGCCAAGATCACGCTCTGATACCATTGTAGTATTCCAAAATAGGAAAAGCAGAAATATTGAACACAATAATGGAAAATAGTAGTGAATAAATCAATACACAAACATGTGAGACAAATGTAGATCCATATTATTAAAAATATCATCAATATTGAGCACAAAATCTTGAGGATCAAGTCACTCAAGAAATAAAAAACAAGCCTCCATTAAGCAAATATGCCAATACATGAAATACACTGCTATACAAATGTCATGAGACATGAGAGCGTAGTTTTAGGGCATAAAATGATACATGAAAGATATAACATTATGGATATGATGTTATATAGCTCAAATAATGCCGGGAGTGAAGATATAAGATCCCAAACACTTTTCCAAGACAACCCAGAAAGGGTTTCTGGAAATACCCAAAAATGCAAAATGCCGGAATGCAGCCCTAGGGATGAATTACAGCTACAACTGAATACTAGAAAGGAGGTGGATAAAATGATGTAGAAATGAATAGAGTGACTCCAATAGATCCTCCAAATGAAAGGCCGATCCCTTCCTTGAAGATCTCACCCTCCAAATCAAGCACTGAATCCTCCACTGCAAATGCTCACTGGAATAACTTAGTTAATGAGGGGATCTGCACTGTAGGAGATTAAAATAGGTTAGCCTGGTGCAAAGATATGAAATAAAGTTCAAGGAACTTTTTTTCTAGCCTCCCAATGGAAATAATGCTTCCTCCACTGAAAACAAGCTCAAAAAATGGCCCTACAAACCCTCCACTGCAACACTCGGGAGCACAACACAACTCTGAATAGAAACTACGTTGTAGATGAAGACTAAAGCTTGGCCTGATGCCAGAATGTGAAATATGTAGCTCAATAATACCTATCCTGAGTAGGCACTCGAATTCCCCCAAGGATTAGTGTGGGATTCTTGCTCAGGAACACCCTTTTACTAAACATTACATCAGACCCTGCTAAACATAAAAAACATGCATAGAAATGTCACCTAACAAATCCATATCTAAAAATATCAAAATAAATAATCATCTAACCTACCTTCTATGGTTGCCTTGCCCTTCCTTATATGCATTGTGAGCCTTCTTACCTTGGGTCCCACTCATTAAATACCCTACTCTGATGGAGACTATCTCCCATTAACACTGCATTGTCTCCCATTAATGTTCCACTCTCTCCATACCAGCGTTGTTGATTTGGTCAACATTGACCTTGTCCACATGCATTTGCCCTTGTTCACACATGGAGGTGCTTTATCCAGCTATCAAGATGATCCCTTTTCACATTAAGAGGGATTTTATTCCTACTAAAGAGATTTATGGGTCTCCCTACCCACTTATTCATCTATCTAATTGACAAAACAAAAAAATAATATTCCAATTAGCTGCATGCTAATTCAGGAATATTACAAAGTTGATACAAGAAATGATTCCTAATGGTGAAAAGGTAGCACAGGAAATTCATGATGAGAACAAAATAAATGTTAATCGTGATTTCATAAACTCTAATGTTGGATGTAAGACCCACCATATTCCAAACATGGATATGAGGAATTCTGATGGCAAGGATCCCGTAACATGTATACTACAGATGGAGCAATATTTTGATCTCCATAATGTGAAAACACACACAAAAGGTATGCATTGAAACTTTACATTTAGAACAAAATACATTTGTATGGTATCGATGGCTTTTGTCTTGTAAAAAAATTGTCACTTGGTCAATTTTTACGGAGGAAATGATAGCACACTATGAGGATACAAAGAGAAACACCTTCTTTAGCCAATTGATAAATCTCAAACAAAAGGTTACAATGGTGGAGCACATTGAGGGCTTCCAAAATTGAATATAAGGGTAATTGATACTCCAGAGGAACATAGGATTGATGTCTTCATAGGGAATTTAAAGGATAACATCCAACATGAGGTTCACCTTTGGGAACCTGATTCATTGGAGAAGGCATTCAAGTTGGCAAGTAAAATTGAAAGTAAAATTATGGAAACAAGGAAGCCTACCACTCAGATCTATAAAGATGGAAGTGTTGCTACTCATGTACTTCCACAACCTACAAGATTGACACCACAACAATTGGAAGAAAAAAGAGAAAAGGGGCTTTGCTATAGTTGTGATAGAAAATACACTAAAGGTCATAAGTGCCCTGAGAAGAAATTATTTTACATATATTGTGAAGAGGAGGAAGAAAATGAAAAAGAAACTTCAAAAGAAGAGGATATACATCAAGAAACAACCCTAGAGAATGAAGAAATGAGTCCGACCATATCATGTAATGCATTGGCAAGAATTACCACTCCTCAAACTCTCAATATAGAAGGACATATCAAGAAGAAAAAGTTAATAGTGTTGATTGACGGGTAGTACCCATAATTTTATTCATTGTAAGATATCCAAGGAATTGATTGCTTCCTATACCCAGCACCAGAATGTCAAGTGATGGTTGCAAATGGAGGAACTATAAATTTCCCTGGAAAATTCCATAATATCAAGCTAACCATGGGGTAATACGTATTGAATATTCCAGTGCTTTCCATTCCAATGGGAGGTGCTGATATTGTACTAGGAGTACAATGGTTACAATCCTTGGGGATTGTAACTTTTAATTTTCAAGAACTTTTCCAGAATTTTTATTTTTTTCCGAAGGAAAGGAAGTTGAATTACAGGGTATTGTAGGGAATTTGAGAAATATAATAAGCTCTAATGTCTTGACAAAGCTTTTGAAGAAAGAAAAATGAGGCGTACTTGCACAATTATGCTCACTAGAAGTTTCAACATCAAAATCATTTATTTCTCCAGATCTCCAAAAAGTCTTGGACAATCATTCCAAGGTGTTTGAAACTCCCAAAGGACTCCCACCTATTCATCATCATGATCATGCTATTCATTTGATTCTAGGAAGTGTTCCTCCAAACATCAAGCCTTACAAATATCCTTATGTTCAAAAAATTAAAATTGAACGTATGATTGCAGAAATGTTAGAGGCTGGTATAATTCAACCTAATCAAAATTATTTCTCTGCTTCTGCAGTATTGGTGCACAAGAAGGATGGATCATGGTGCATTTGTAAAGATTATTGGGAGCTCAATAAGCTCACTATTAAAGATAAATTTCCTATTCCTGTGATTTATGAATTATTGGATGAATTACATGGAGAAATTTATTTTACCAAGTTGGATCTTCATTCACGATATCATCAAATTGGAATGAAGACAGAAGATATTTTGAAAACAACATTTGAAACTCATGAGGGTCATTATGAATTTTTGGTCATGCCTTTTGGCCTTACCAATCCACCTTCTACAATTAAAGGGTTGATGAATTCCATTTTCAAACCCTTCCTTAGAAAAATTGTGTTAGTATTTTTTGACGTTATACTAATCTACAACAGGCCTTGGAAGGATCATGTTCAACATGTTTATAGGGTGCTCAAACTATTGGATGAGAAAAAATTATATGCAAAAACCTCCAAATGTTTATTTGGAGTACAAGAGGTGGAATATCTAGGTCATATTATATCTCACGAGTGTGTTAAGGTAGACCCTAACAAAATTAAATCCATTAAGGAAAGGAAATTCCCCACAACCATAAAATTAAGTTGCGATGATTTATGGGGTTAACAGGGTATTATCGCAGGTTTTTTAAGAATTATGGGAGAATAGCAGCACCTCTAACAACATTATTGAAGAAAGATGCATTTTCATGGACTCCTAAAGCAACTAAGGCCTTTGAACATCTTAAAGAGGCAATGTGCCTAACACCGGTCTTAGCTATGCCACACTTCACAAAAACCTTTATTGTGGAATGTGATAACTCAAGAAATGGAATTAGTGTTGTTTTAATGTAATAAGGAGGACCCATTTCTTTTGAAAGTCATCCAATCAAAGGAAAGTATTTACAGAAATCTATTTATGAGAAGGAAATGTTGGAAATACTACATACACTAAAGAAATGGAGACCTTACCTAATGGGAAGACACTTCAAGGTAAAAATTGATCATGATAGTCTTAAATACTTTTTGGAACAAAGACTATCTTCAGAAGAGTGGCACAAATGGGTCACAAAGATGTTGGGTTATGACTTTGAAATCATCTACAAAAAAGGGAAGCTAAATTTTGTTGCAGATGCACTCTCAAGGAAGGATGAAGAAGTGGACGCATTGCTTTGTGCTATTTCTATTATCCAACCATATTGGATAACCGAATCAAGGGATGAATGGAATAAGGACGAAGAAGTGTGGACACTCATTCAAAATTTGTAGCAAGTTCCTAGTACATATGATACATTTAGCTGGAAAAATTATTCCTTATGGTATAAAGATCAATAATATCTTTGTAAGAATTCCTAACTAAAACAAAATATTCTTTTGGAATTGCACACTTCTCCCATAGGAGGACACTCAAGATTTTTAAAAAATTACCGTTGGGTGAAGAAAGATTTTTTTTGGCATGGCCTTAAATCCTATATTCAAAAGATTGTGGTGGAATGTTTTGTTTTCCAGCAAAATAAAGTTGAGACATTTAAGACCCTGAGTCTTCTACAACCTTTATCCATTCCAAGTCAACATTGGGAGGAGATTTCAGTGGATTTTATCAGATGTTTATGTAAGTCCGAAGGAAAGAGTGTCATCATGGAGGTAGTTGATATAATTACCAAGTATGCACACTTTTGTGCATTATCTCATCCATTTAAAGCAAGTACAATTGCTACTGCATTTATGGAAATAATTCAAAAGCTACATGGAAACCCAAATATTATTGTAAGCGACAAAGATCCCATTTTTACAGGAAATGTTTGGACGGAATTATTTTCTTGTTGGGTACTCAACTAGCTCATAGCTCATCTTATCATCCTCAATCTGATGGGAAAACTGAGATAGTGAACAAATATTTGGAAGGATATCTTCTTTGTTTTGTATCTGATAAACAAACACAATGGGTCAAGTGGCTACCTCTTGCTGAATGGTGGTATAACACTTCCTTCCATACTGCATCAAAAATGACCCCATTTATGGCACTTTATGGATATTATCCACCATCCATAACATAATCTTTAAGAGAAAATTATAAGGTTCAAGAAGTGGAAGATCACATCGATCCTCAACAAGTTATCCAACTCTTAAAGGATAAGCAAAATTTGGCACACAATCGAATGAAAAAATAGGCAGATCAACATCCCAGTGAGATAAGTTTTGAGGTAGGAGACTGGTTATTTTTACGGCTAAAACCATACAAACAAATTTCTCTCAAGAAATCTAAGAAGGATAATAAATTATAGTTACTATGGTCCTTACAAGGTGTTGCAAAAGATTGGAACTATGGCATACAAATTGGAGCTTCCTGCTTCTTCTTGAGTGCATCTAGTTTTCCATGTTTCATGCTTAAAGAAGGTTATAGGTAACAAAATTCTATTTCAAAAAATATTTCCATAACTTGATGAGGAAGGAAAAATCATATTGGGACCTAAACCAGTCACGGAAAAAAGAACTCGAAAGCTACGAAATCGATCAATTTCAAAGTATCTCATCAAGTGGAAGAACCTACCCATTGAAGATTCTACATGAGAGGATGAGAAGTTTATACAAAAACATCCAAAGCTACTCAAGCATTGAGGAAAACACTTTTTTGAAGGAGAGGGGCATGTTAGGTACCTATATTACTACTGCAGTCCCTTATTATTGTTAGTGCAACTCCCTTATTGTTATTGTTGTACCCCTGTAACCCCCATATTGTTATTATTGTACCCTTACATTATTATTGTTAGGTCATCTATGATTATATTGTGACCCCATGGACTCCTATATATAGAAAGGAGGTTTTGTCATTTGATCATCCAAGAATTGTCCATTTATGTAATGTAAAGGAGGTTTCCCCGTCGAAGTGGCTTATTTATAAGGCATTGATCTCCCTTTTATTATATTTTTGGAGCTGGTTTCGTAACACTCTCATTGGAATTCAGAAAGAACGTGCAAGATGTAGTGGCATAACCAAAGATATCAACCAAGTATTTAATCTAATGCAAGAGTGGACTACCAAATATCCAGATGCTCCAAAGCACTTGGAAAAGAAGGAAAAGATTTCCGCAAAACTTGGAAGTGTGTAATTGATTCTCCACCTGCAAAACTACTCGCATCTTGGACCACAGTCGATGAACACTATGCCTTCTTATAACTGACTGCATAAGGTGTTTGAGTCTCTTACAAAAAATGTTGGCTTGATGGGTCCTGACCCAAGTTTGGTGTTATCATGCAACCAACCAAACCCTCCAACTATTAGCCCTTTCGGCAGTGACCTACTTGTGCAGATCAAAGTCTCACCCAAAGTAGTATGGGGGGGTGTTGGAACCAGGTTTCTGCACCTTGAGGGATATTTTGATGTAGTGGTCCTAAATAGACTTAGTGCAGATAATATAACAAATGTGCACATCAACAGATCAAACCGATTATGTAGATTATTAGACAATACTTCAATATATTTACACAATTAATTAAGTATATTCTATCAAGATCTATTCATATAATATCATTGATATTCGTGCACATCGTACTACATTTAGATATACTCATTAAATACTATTCCAACAGATGTAATTAACCAATAACAGAAGTAAATACACAACACATAATAGATTTATATCTTAAAGCAAATAACATATAATAAAGCATCAAATCAGATAAGAGTCTAGGTTTTCCAAAATTGTCTTCTTTATTAAGAGATCTATCAACTTCAGTACATTCAATCCTTCTGCGCACATAGACATCGAGTTCTCACATAGCTAGGACTTAGGTCTCCATGCACACAGCCAGCAGGAGCCTTTCTACCCAAAAACCCATACTTAGATCAAAACACTAACACACATTCATATATGATCATTTCATATCCTTACTCGATTCGATCCTTACATATTTATACTATCTATACACACACATACCATGGTCACAAACCATGGTTTGAGACTCATGGTTTTACCTTTAAACCAATTACAATTATTAAGGGACTTTTACCTGCCCCAAATCCCCTTTAACTCTTTGCGTGCAATGCGTATAAGAAAATTTAAACAAAACTTAACCCAAAAATGCACCGCAGGGAACCCCACTCCTACATGCCCCAAACATAATCTCATGACTCGTCCCGAGTCACTATGGGGTGGTCGCATTAATCTTCATCTTTAGTGCTTTGATAGAGCTCCAAAGTGGTAGGATGACTTTGATGCTCTACGCGACAACACTCTATGCTTCATCAACCAACTTTGTTGTCGTCAGCCCCTCTGCTGCCAAATTGATGCTCAGTTGGGTTTGCTGTAGGATTTTGAGGGCACAATCCAGATCCTGTGACAACTGTAGGGCTTCCTCAGCTGAAGGCTGCATCCTTGTTTCCAAAAGTTGCTCCTGGCGGTGTAGGTATTCAATTTCTATCTCGATTTCCTTGCCTTCATGCAATTGGGAAAGTCTCTTCATTGTTACCAAAGGGGGTGTCACCATCCTAATCTATGTAACTATTGTTCCTTTATGCGCAAATAATTTCTCAATTATTTTACCATCGGGTCGTTTTGAATAGTTGTCCAAACACCAATGGCCTTATCCAGTAATATCACACATTTGGATACTGCAATTGCTACATTATTTGTGGTAGGCTTGACCTTTGTAGTGCGCTGCTCTCTAACCTCTGGAGGTGTCTCGGGCTGGAGTTTCATCTGTAGCTCGACGATCTGTTGCTCGAACTTTGCCTGGACTATCTAAATTTCTATGCGCTTCCTTGAGAGTAGCAGGCAAGGCCTCTAACTTTGTTGTGGGCATGACTGATGTAGTGGAAGTGACCTCTGACAGGTCACCGCATACATGATCGATCATAGCCTCTAATGTAGCATGTCAATCCTTTGCTACGCGACGTGCCTCTTATGTTGTTTTCTACTTCTACGGTAGCACCACTTCTTGCTGTTAAGACTCATTGACAGCATGGAAGGCACATGCCTCCCAGTACTGTAACTCATCCACTATAATTTTGTGGATAGCATGGAGCTTTCTAGCTGGTAGCACCGCCAGATCGATGGTAATTCCTCTGTAGGCTCTCGGGGATGCACAAAAAGTAGGTGACTCCACTATGATAGATGTCGCAAGGATCTAAAGCAGGAGGTTATCATTGGAATATGGAAACGCTATGCTAATGGGTTGTGCACTGGAAGTTTTCATGCTCACTTGCAGTTGGCTCGCTTGCTTCATGCTCTCTTGTATCTGGCTCGCTTGCACTTTGAGCTCTTGGATCCCCGACTCTACTCCCTCGAGCACAAATTTATAATGCGCACTCGTCACACCTATCTATGCATCTGCCATCCTTGCTACACAGATCCATATTTACGGCCATATAGTCATTTGGTGCATGTAGGGAGAGGGTTATCTATGTATGGTTTCAATTGACTACCATTGACATACCCAGGAATATTTTCTCTGCTTAACATGGCCAGGTGTACCGCACCTTTGTCTGTGATTTCCTTGACAACATATGGTTCGAGCCAATGCATTTTGAACTTCCATGGGTGGTGTGCAAACTTTCTACCATAAAATAAATTCAAATCCTCTTTCTTAAAGACCTCCTGTCTGATGTGCCTATCATGCCAAGCCTTTTCGCGCGGATTTTTCACCTACTAATGGAAACCAGCAATGAATCGATCCTCTTCTAGTGTGACTAAATGCGATAAATTTTCTTCCATAATATCCTTTTCTGCCATAATTCAATGCTACAATGTGCAAACTTGTGATAATATACTCCATTGGCATAACAACTTCCTGCCCATACACCATCTTGAACAGTGTATTTCCTATCAGCTTCTTGCAGGTGGTTCTATATGCCCAAAAAACTGCAGGTATGTGCACATCCCAATAATTCTGATTAGAATTGCAAATATTAGTGAGTACAGTCTCCAATATCTTACTGAAATCTTCCACCACACCATTCACTTGTGGGTGATATGGAGTACTCTTCTGATGATGAATCTAGAATTATTCTGTCAGAGCTTCAATAGTTTCATTGGAAAATTTTGTACCTTGGTCACTCATCAAAATATTAGGGCACCCAACCCGCATCAAGATGTTCTCAAAGATGAAGTGCATATTTGTCTCTCCGATACAATCATGTATGCACTACAATCCTTCACAGGCTTAGCTTCAACCCATCTGGTCACATAGTCCGTCACAGTGATTATGTAATGAACACCTGTCTTCTTTCCTGGAAGGTCAATGGGTTCAAAACAATCAGTGGCCCATTTTTTAAAAGCTATCAATGAAATTTGTGGGTGCAACGACAACTCGTCTCTACGTGACGGTTTCCCTGTCCTTTGCTATACATCACAAGCACGACAATACGCATGTGTGTCACTGTGCACCATGGGCCACCATAAACCAGTGCATAGGATCTTGTGTGCAGTGGCTTTCCTTTCATAGTGACCTCCAACAACCCCTCCACAAGCCTTAGCTAAGATATCCCATCTTTCAAATTCCAACACATATCTTCACAAGACTTAATCTACACCCATTTTGTACAGCTGACTGGAAATTAAAGTAAAGTCAATTGCACACATAACCAACTCTTTATTTTGTTGCAACGTATACTCTGTGGGTGCACTTCTAGTGGTCAAAAAATGAATAATATCTGCACATTTATCATCGACTACCTTTATATCAAATAACTGCACATCTCGTAAACCACCTTGCAAGCTAGTTGGCTCTTCTCCATTTTCAATGCGCGGTAGATGATCTCACCCAAAATTCAGTCTCCTAGGTTTCACAATTACTTCAAATTCATACTCCTGAAATAGCAGCAACCATCTATAGATCTTCTCCCCCAACATAGGCTTATTGACCAGGTAATTCAATGCAAAGTAGTCAGTAAACATCTTAAAGTGGCCTCCCAATAGATAGTGGTAGAATTTCTGCAGTGCGTAGACCATATCCAATCCTTCCCTCTCCGTGGTCGAGTAATTACACTCCACGCTTGATAGCTTCCTACCTGAAAATGAAAAATGGTGGTCAATCTCTTGGGCTCCTCGTTGTGCTAAAATATCTCCTAGTGTGATGCTGGAGGCATCGACATGCACATGAAATTCCTTCGACCAGTCTAAAAAGACTAATATGGGCGTAATGAACATTTTCTCCTTAAGCAATTCAAAACCTTTTTGGAATTCTTCGTCCAAACATAATGATGCATCCTTCTTGAGAAATTTCTCCATGGGCGCAGTGATCAATGCGTAACCTTGAATGAAATTCTGGTAATACCTTGTATGCCCCAAAATTGACCACAACTGTTTGACATTTGTAGGAACTTTCAGGTTAATAATAACAATGATCTTGGTTGGGTCCACCATCAATCCCTGCTGAAAAAAAATATGAACAAGCAAGATCTAGAATGGCAAACATAATATACACTTTTTCAGATTAAGTGAGATCTGATACTTTCGACAGGTATCCAACATTAGGCGCAGACTTGATACATGCTTCTTCAACAACCAAAGAAAGTAAATCATCAAAGTATAATTATAAGAACTTGTAGATGTATTATTTGAACGCATCTAATACCATGCGTGAGAATATAGTTGGCACATTATTCAGACCAAATGGCATGACAATATGCTGAAAGGATCCCCATTCTATCACAAAGGTTGTGTTAATTCTATTTTTTGGCGTGATTCTGATTTGGTGGTATCCTGAGAAACCATTTGTAAATGAATAGGCCTCATGTCCTCCTACATTTTCTAGGATATCATCAAAAAATGGGGCTGGGAATGGGTCAAGTATGTAAGCATCATTCAATTTTCATAGATCCACACAAATCCTTATTTATCCTTTACTTTTCTTATCTTTTACTACCGTAGGACTCAACCAATCAGATTCTTCCACTGGTTCTATGATTCCTGCAACAACCATTTTATCCAATTTCTCTTTGAATTTCTACTTATATTTTGGATTCAGCCTATACGGGTGTTGCTTCACAGTTCCCACATCTGGTTTTAAAGTGATCTTCATCACCCCGAGATCTCCTATTATCCCCTTTAGCTACAAATTTTTTTTAGGAAACAGGTCTAGATATTCAGTCAATAGCTCAATGACCTTTCCCATCGTATCATCATCTGAGTATAAATATTCGACCTCGCTAATTTCGACTGTTCCTCTAATCCAATGTTAAATTTTTGAATCTTTAGAGCCTTAGTTACATACAGTGACTCAATCGTAGTTCCAACAACTACACATTCTCCTTTATATTTAGGGATCATAATTTTCCATAGATCTTCCTCATTATCTTCAACTGATTTGTGCATCCCATGATGGAAAGGCGTGCTCCACCTTCAGTTTTGTGGTGTCAAAGATGACCTCCTGAATATCCTGCAGTGATTTTCCCAAGAAGTCAAACCCAATTTCAAATCTAAAGGTCAAGATAAAAATTTATGTCAGCGCAGTCCATTCATTGATTCCTCATCGCAACTCAGTATCTAGGTACCAGTCCGTAGGCACCTTCCCCAAAATGTGGATGAATATATGCACCCATTCTGGCCTTGGCTCTTCATCCCATTATTCAATCCATTTAGCTATATATTTGCGCAGATCAATTTTTCTAGAATAGGTCTCTTCCATTCTAGTATTTGGATGCTCAAATCATAGTCTCACCATACGGGTGCATTCTTCCTAGTTACCCAAGTTTCATTTGTGTGTCTCCAAACAACGTACTGGGGTTGAGTGCAATGCTTTATCAAGTGCATGGAATCTTTGCACCTCTCGAACATATTTTTCAAGTTATCCTTAAAAACATTTTAACATTAGTCAGACCATCATAATAAGGAAATTCTCGTATCTCTGAGGATATGCACCGAAGAGCTCTTGTCACCCGATTACAGTGCAGCACAGATACCTCATGTAGCTGGTTCTGCTAGTTCTCCATTTATTCATTTGAATCTGAGAAACATAAATTATCATTTTCCCAGTTGATTCTTCTGTCAACTGTCAGGTTAATCCAATCTTCATCTCATGCACTCAACTTATAGATATGATCAACATCATCATATGCACGCACCGACTCTATATATCTTTCACCTTCTTCATGATCCAAGGGAACCATAACTCCAGTTCCATTATTCTCAAATACCATAGTTCTACACTTAACATTGAGGATTCCATCCATATCAATAGCCCAATATAAACCCAATTGATCCAAGTGGATATTGGTGGCCACCCACCTATTCCACCTAGTTAGTTTCATCAGTTTTATTATTTAGTATTTTTAGTAGTTTTTTGGGTCTTAAACTTTTAGAGCTATTTTGAGACCCTAAATGGTGAATTCCTTGAGAGATATTTCCAACTAGGTATCATACGCAAAAAACAGAGATACTATGACCAAGTTATGACTCTGAAAAGTTGGCTGGCCAACTAACCCCAATGGGGCCCATAAACTCTCGGTGTTACATCTCCTCGGGTTATGGTTTTGGTCATTTATAATTTTTTCTTATTGTTCAATAATTAAAAGGCCCTTGACCCTCATTATAACATAGTTCAGAGGCATGTATCCACCACATCTCTTCTCAGAGATGAGCTACCATTGCCCTAGCTAGTTTATGTTCATTATATCTGTAAGCATATTTTAGTCATTTCATATTAATTAAATGAAGTTTTATTTCTGATACATCTCTATTTTTATGTTTATTTCCATATTTTATTTCTTTCCTGCATAAATACAGATTCAGTTTACAACTCCTTTAGGGTTTGAAACATATTTCAATTTCAATGTTTTGCAGTAATATTCAGTAAAATTCACGCAAGTCCCACGGTATCGACATATCATATTTGAGAGTGAAAAATATCTCATTTTAAATTATTTTTTATTATCTCAAATAGCTTCTTTACGGAATTTTATTTTGTTTCCCGGTTTGAGAGATATAAGCAATTGAAGTTACACATGTCTGGAACACTATGTTGTTGCGTGTCCTATGAGTTTGTGGACTCATTTTCTCACCCCACAAGTCATCAAATTTCAATTGTCTTATATCACTGAAAATATGTATTCAATATATCAAATGTATCTTTGACGAAATTTTATTTCATCACCTATAACAGAAGTTATAAGAAAAATTGCAGCAATAGGTCTATTTCAACCAAGATCTGGATCAGTGGTATCACAACGGTCTTCTCTTTCTTGATATTTATTTTCATGTCCCCAATGATGTCGGGGTGTAAGGTGTTAGGGATCGATCTAGTTGAACCTTTGCAATATCATCCTCACAAACCCCGACGGCCTTCCATGGGGAAATAAAAGAAAGATGAGAGAGCATGACATCCTATCAAAATATTTCTTGAGGAGGCCCTTGAGAAACACATGAACGTGATGATGGATAAATTTTCCTATATCCTTCAACGACTGCCCACTGGTGGTGCATATTCATTCAACAGCCACTCTAGAGGCGCTACTCCTTTCAAGGTACAATTAAACTTCGACATTCCTATATTTGAAGGCTATATAGATGCATATGTCATAGATAGATGATTGGATTTGCTGGAAGGGTGTTTTTCGATCCATGATTTATTTGACCGAGAAAAGATTACTTTTGTAGTCCTCAAATCCGCCCCCCATGTCAAAGACTGAGGGGAAACCTATTGTGAGAAAAAGAATGAGAGGGAACCTTGTCTGTTCTCGACTGCACCCACTTGGAATTTGTTCCGAGATGACATCAAGGAACAATATTACACTGTGGGGAGCTATGAGGAAAAGTACATCCAATGGATGACACTGTGGCAGCAAAGGGATTAAGATGTGCACGAGCTGATGAATTTGTTCCATACCCTACGCACAAAGTTGGGTATTAAATATCCATAGATACATTTGGTGCTCAAGTACCATAGATGTTTGCACAGATAAATTCAGGAGGAAATTGAGTTCCTCGACATTACCTCACTTGGCGCGACATATCGACATGCTGCCAAGATCAAGTAGAAATTTAAGTAGAAGAAGCGAGAATTTGGATCTGTGAATATGAAGTGAGGGAAAGGTGCCCCCGAACCACAAAAAAAGGGGAAAATCCAAAGCGAGGCATCTCAGAACAATACCAAAAAGCCAAAGAAGGACACGAGGAAGTGGTGTGAATTTCATAACAGATCCACTCACAACACAAGTGAGTGTCAGACCAAACAGTCACTGGTGGTCGAATCGAAGGCATCCGAATCAGATGCATGTTCTGATTCTAAGTCAGAACCAGAAAATGGGAATGACAAAGGGAAGAAAATCATTGATGCGGATCCCAGTGCCAATGTTGCCACCACCAAGCTCTAGAGGGAGGATCCCGAGGATCCAGAGGAGGGGGAGTGCCTCTTCTATTTGTAGATGTCGGTGAAGGGTTTTCCATTGAAATACCTTTTCGATAGTGGAAGCGAAAAGATACTCATTCAGTAGAGGTCATGAAGTGGCTTGGCCTATTGACCATAGCACACCCACAACTGTATACCATCAAGTGGCTTCACCAAGGAAGAGATATCTGCGTCAACCAGTAGTGTCGCCTTCCATACAGCATCAAGCCCTTCACAGATGAGGTATTGTGTGATGTAGCTCCTCTTGACGTGTCAGATGTATTATTGGGCCAACCATACTTGTGGAAGTGACATGTTGTGTATGAGTTTAGACCTTGTTCTATTATTATTACTTTGGGAAATGTTAGCCATCCATAATTTTGACATATGCAAAGATGGCTCAAACAAGTCTATTAGTCTTCAAGAAACAAATTTGGAGCAAATCTATGACTTCTTGAAGCCTTGTTGTGCCCATTTTTCCAAAAGGATCCATCTCACTAATATCTTCACAAAGCCCTGTTGTTGCCTTGAAGAAAACTACTTTGAACCCCTCTTTCATTCATATTTTCCTATTAAAAAATCCCCCACTTCCTCCAAATTCCCTTTAAACCATATGAATCCATTTTATTTTGTTTTAATCCCTTCTTCATGTCTATTGGAACCTTTAAAAAACCTACAAAAACCCTTTTTCGGCCTAACAAATCACTTTTTGCATTAAGTCAGACTTAAGCCCTTGCAAGCTTAAGCCTTTAGCCCTTCCTCCATGTAAGCGCAATCATCGGCTTAGTCTTTAGCCCCTTTCGTGCTATCAGACTTCGCTTCCGCCCCTTTTCCTTCATTTCTTCATTATCTCCTCCGCGCGATGGTTTCCCTGCCGATGGGATTTGAGCCGTTAATCTCATAAGATCGGACGATCCACGCTTAATCGCCCATCATAGATCGCAGTTCCCGTTTCCTTTTTCCCCTTCCTTTTCTGCATCGATGGCCGATCCCCGAGCAGATCTAGACTGTCCATTTCTCCCGCGATCCGACGGACATCGTGCCCCCCCATCACATCGGTGCATCGCATTGGGCCTCACCCTTTTTCTTTCTTCTTTCCTTTTCTCTGCCGATGCGATCCCCTGATTTAAATCCCCACCGTTGATCTCGTCCTAGATCCGACAGTCCGCGCTCCATTGCATTGGTGTAGCGCCCTTTCCTTGCTCCCAATATCCATATGCTACTAATGGAATCCTAGCCGTTGATCATTGTCCCAATCCAACGGTCCTCCGTCCATCATACTTGTGTCCCCCATTGGCCATCGGCCATCGCAACTTCTCAATTCCTCCTTCCCAGACCCTCTCCTCCGCCGATTGCCAATATTCCGAATTAATCTCCACCGTCCATCTCCTAGATCCAATGGCTCGCTTTATTTCCTCCTTTCCTCCACCCCGCCAGCCTTATATCCCTTCCTGCTTGACCTGAACCATCCAATCATTATCCCGATCCAACGGCTCAGGATCACTGCAGAGGCACTCGACTTGCAGATTTGTCCGTACCTCAAGTGCCCCCATAATACGCCTTTTTCTTTCAATTTCCCTTATAACCCTGCTAGTCCCACCCGACCACGCTGGGGCCTTTCATTGTGTTTCCGGGCGATCTCCACCATTGATCTATCTTATCCCCAGATCCAACGGCCCAAAATCACCTTCACTCCCTCCCACTTCCACCTCTTTTCCCTTTATATATTCGCCCATACATGGATTATAACCCTTTATCACTATAAACCAATGGTGCACATTGTTTACCCAACCTCAAGCCTCCCTGCTACGCGAAAAATTACCCCACGTCACCCCAGCCCCACCATATGTTTCTCCTGCACATATTTTCTATTTTTCGCGCTCGCTTATAGCCGTAGATCTCCCCCCCCCCCCCCCCAGATCAGACAGTCTAAAACCATTTTCACGTTCATTTCACAAATAAAATCGATCGCCCGTTTTCAACGCAAAATGGGTAGTTTTCAGGAGCATACGTGTCACCCATTAACATGTATCGCGTTCCCCCCGCTCATTACCACTTACTACCCATGCCCTGCGCGAATACCACCTCTAGTATTCCCCAAAACTGCTTTTCCATTTTTTCGCGCCGAACTCAGTTTTGACCCTGGTTTTCATGGTTTTGTGCCATGAAACCCTTCCCCGCTGCATTCACCTTGTTCCGCACTGCTACATAACCCCCCGCTGAGCCTTCTGAAGCATTCAAACCAAAACGCGCAGGATTTTATAATATGTTTAATGCTTGTTGCAGGTTTAATGGCGGTTCTAATATGAAATGCCGTCCTACAACAATTTAGTTGCAGAGGCCGAGGATGACGATCCTCTGTGGCCGAAATTCAGTGCAGAAAGGGACACAAAGGTCGAATTTCCAAGTTTAAATCAATGCGTCATGGGCATTGATTATACAAAAAACCCCCAAGTGCCATTTGAAGCCACCTGTACACCACAAAATTAGAGTGAAGATCAATAAGAATTAAAGCAAAATCAGTAAATACAGTGGTTAAAGCATAACTCAGGAAATGAAAGCTTAACCCACATATTAAAGAAAAAGACACAGTTAAGGAAAAGGATTGTTAAAAGAGGCCTTAAAGCAGTATCAGAGGGCCTAATTAGAGTTTAAAGCCTAAGCACACAGATCAGTGAAATATGACTTCAGAATTCCAGATCATTGAAGTATTTATTTCTCCAAAGGACCAAAAGGACACCTACAGTCTACTTCTCCTTTCAAAGACACCGTGATAGCCATCCTGATGGAAGAAACTCTTTAAAAATGTCAAAACAGTTATTGCACAGTCATGGGGCTACAAAACCCAAAAAATGACAGTTTACTTGTCAGAGAGGTCAAACAGAGTACGTCAGGCCACAATTAGCTTCAAATAACACACTTCAGAGTTATAGCTAGCCTACCAGATATGCCTCAAAGACAAGAAAAACTACTAAAGTGGTACAATTAGTTAATGCTATGGTCATTAAGAAGAATGGGCATTCAAACACCTCTACCACTCTGTCTTAATTCATATTTATTACCATTTCTGCAGCACTCTTCCTCTTTCACCTATAATTATTCACAGAAAATTCATTGTAAAGGGTTGGGAAATTTTTAATAGTTGAACTTTTATTGAGTAAAATTTGTTGAGTAGTTGTAATATAGTAGGCTGGGAAGAGAAGCATTGGACTATAAAAAGCTATTGGACTCAAAGTATGTAACTGGTTTTGCACATCAATAGACAAGTAGATTCACTGGATCCTAATCTAGATCATTGGTGATGTTTTTCTTACTGTAATTGTTATTTTCCTTATGTTTCCACCCTGTCCATTTTCTCTGATAAAGAAAAACAAATATAGAGTAGGATTTACTGCAAAGTACCCTAGCTCTCACTGATAATATTTATCTTTATGTTTTCTTCTAAATGTGTGTTTGGGAATGATTTCAATAGAGTATAACTAGTCAATGAATGTTGGTAAGCCCATATCTTGCTGAGTAGAACTTGAGATGTTTTTCTTGAATGATATTTTCATTGCATGCTAAGTAGAGTCTTAATCAAGTAAGTTTATGGTTAGCCCTATCCCTTGTTTAGTATTAAACAATTGTTTTGAAGATTTCCCTTAAGAGTGTGCCAAAAGCAGGATAGGTTAAAAGTCCTTACTTGGTCTTAGGTGACTTTTTATGTTTATCTTAAATTTTTTATTCTTAAGAGTATGTCAAAAGCAGGATAGGTTAAAAGTCCTTACCTGATCTTAGGTTGCCCTTTGTTTTCTTACATGTTGCTTCTTTCACCTCACTCCTTAATGTTTCATACCACAAACTCAACTTAAAATATCTTCTGATATAGATGAATTGCCCTTTGAAAACCCTTGAATAGTTTTTGTGCAAGTAAACCCTTTTATTAATCCATAGCCTAATGGTTTATCATTTCTTTTTGACCTATCTTCCCATGTTGAAATATCCTTCCACTCATTTCCTCCTTCACTTCACGTGACCTTCTCAGTTAATGATCCCCAACCAAAAGCAAACAAACAAACCCCTTGTACTTCAAAACTAGCCTAATATCATATCATAAGCCTTAAATCATATCATTCCAAACACATATAGAGAGACCCCTCTCTGAATCCAGGAGGGCTAGATCCTAGGATTCCAAAGTGGTTCTGATGTTGCCTTGTCATTTGGTATGCTAATCTACCAAATCACAAGACCCCAACAGGAAATAAGTTGTACAGGATAACGGAGATAGTACCGCCTCCCGCCATCTATTTGATTATTGCAAAGAAACACAGTAACATTATTTCCTAAAAAAAGAAATTTGTTTTCATTACAATTGACCCACCCGGCAAGAAGAAGATTATGGCCACAACCTCCAAACAGGGCTCCCCTGCACAGCAACAAAAAATGAAAAAAGTTGTGGAGGAATACAAGGAAATTTTCTCCTCACCCATAGAGGTTCCTCTACACTATCAAGTCAAGAACCCTATTGATCTTACCCTAGGTGTACCATTTCATGATGTTTCCATACCTCATCCGACCACACAGAGAAAATCCACACATGTATTGTCTGACATCTACCAACATGTCCACGAAATCTTGGAGAAATCCTATGCCAAGTACAAGTAGCGACAGGATAAAAAACAAGTGCCAGACAAGTTCCAGGTGGGCGACAAATTTTGGTTACATTTGCAGAAGGAGCGCCTCTCTGGACCCTAGCGTAAGCTATGCACACTTGAAGGCAGGCCAGCTCCTTTACCAGGGAAAGTGGTTCACTAGGGACTAGGTTCAAAAAATTTTTCCCTACCTCATGTAGGCTTTGCACGCAATGGGGACCATTTCTTTCTAAGAGGGGAGGAATGATCCAGGTGGATATTGGTGGCCACCTGCTTATTCCACCTAGTTAGTTTCAACAATTTTCTTATTAAATATTTTCAGTAGTTTTTCAGATCTTAAACTTCCAGAGCTATTTTGATACCCTAAATGGTGTAGTTCTCGGAGAGATATTTCCAACGAGGTATCATATGTGCCAAACAGAGATACTATGATCAAGTTATGGTCTCGGGAAGTTGGCTAGCCAGATAACCCCAATGAGGCCCATAAAATCTTGGTGTTACATCTCCTTGGGTTAGGGTTTTGGTTGTTTAGGGGTTTCTCTTATTTTTCAATAATAAAAAGGCCCTTCAGCCTCATTATAACACATTTCATAGGCATGTAGCTGCCCGTTGAAGCCTAGAAAATCTCTGCTTCAAACATTGGGGAAATCCACCCGGTCAGGACCTTAGGACAGCTCCTTTTTCGTTTGGTATGGTGGCTCCGACTGGATTTAAAGGACCAGTTTCCTTATAACTAAATGGTTTGGTGATGGGTTGATTTGGATGAGTGGAAATGGGACTAAATTGACTGAAATAAAACTATCTAATTAAACTAAATGCCGATAAAGAAATTCTAACACTAACCCAGGTAATTATATGTGAATACAACTTAAGATTGTTCCAATTTAACAATAACCATGAAAATGTATTATTATTTAAATTGAAATGTGCAGAAACGAATAAAGATAACTTTGTTTAAGAAATTAAACAAAGTTATATTAACATATTTCATTCATCATTGTATACCATCTATATATGCTTATGAAAGATAACATTTCAATTATACTCAGAAATGATATATAAAAAGAAACGTTATGAAAACCAAATATATATAAATGATAGAAAATTTTAAAGCGAATATCATATGACAAAGGAAATCAACAGTGAACAGATAGAAATAACTCATTCATCTTGAAGACTTTCAAATGAAATCTGATACTCTAATCCAGTAACTTTGATGTAAAATCAAATCCAAAGGTATAGAAATGCAACACTTCAAAGATAATTTCAGCACAAAATCACCAGATGTGATCCTTTATAAAATATAAGAGGCAATGGAGTACAGAAATGTAAGCTCCCTGTCAAAAATATTACAACTCCAGATCCCTTCTCTAAATGCATGAGAGGGATTTAAATAAGAAATTACATAAAAACAGAATCCTACTACTACTGCTACAATCTATCAAATTAAAAACAGAAATACTATCTTAAAAATGAAACTGATTCATTGCTTTTCTTTCTCGCTTGATGTAGTCAAGTTGCAAATTTTCAGCATATCTTGGAGCCTCGGTGGATGACTCATCTCGGAATGTAACTGTCCAGCATATGTGGCATCGTAAAATTCTGGAATTAAACAATCAACAGCATTTGAAAGGAATTTAATAGCCATTTGTTGATTGTTTGGCTTAATTAAATAAGTCCACATATTGTCCCAAGATATTGCTTGAAGTTTGTTGATCTGTTGACTTTTATTCATCATTTCTTCTTTCCATCTGCAATCGGTTTCTTTCACTTTAGGCAAACTTCCAGGGACACAATCTGAAATGAGATTAATTGAATACAAGCTGTCATTGATAAATTGCGTTATATTACTCATCATGCTCCTAGCTCTTGATATTGCTCTCTTGGCTTTCATTAACTGATGTTCCCATTCTGTAAATAAGATTTCTTTATGTCTTTCATCTATCCTAGGAAGATTAGCTTCTCTTCCTTTTTCTGTATCTTGCCAAGTAAGAAATTCAGAAATCTTTTCATCAGCATCATCAATTTCTTGCCTGAGAGTAATAATGTTCTGGATCAAGGATGATGTAATATCACAAAATGGTTTTGCTTGTGATAATTTTGTACAAAATTCATTTAATTGCTGAGACAGAAGTTTATTAACTTCAAGAGCTTCCGATTTGAATTCACTTAATTTAGGGAAATCTTTGAACCTATCTAAAGCTGCTTGAAATTCTTTTTCTTGTACAATCTTCGCATTCTTCTCATTTTGCAACAAATCTTGTAACTTGGAAATTTCTTGATTCAATTGTTGTTGTTTGCCTAAAACTTGCTCATCAACTTTCTTCTTTTCTGTGGCAAGCTGTTCTTCTAACTCTTTAGATCTGAGTTCTTGATCCTATAATCGTTGTTCCAATTGAGCAATCTTTTGCTGACTTTCATTAACTTGTTCTTCAAGAAAAGCTATATGGAGATCTTTTTGATTCATTAACTGAGAAACTTCTGCAGCTTTATCTATTGTTGCAGCACTATATGCTCCTGCATATTGAGACAACTTAGTGAGATCCTCAGATGGATTCACTTCAGTATTCTTGTAGACAATATTCATGAACTCCTCTTGTGGAGTGGAAAACATGTCCTGATCTATCTTCCTTCTTTTTCTCTGTTTTCTAACAACAGCCTTATGTTTAGGGCTATAAAATACATCCAAAGGAGGGATCTCCTCAATCTTCAATACAATCTGCCCTGTAGGATGTTCAGGAATGATTTCGATGTCCTGATCTTCTTGCTCTTTATCTTTATCCTGCAGTCCTAATTGCTTAGCGAATTGATCATATTGTTTCAACAATTGAGAAGAAACATTAAGATTAGCAGAGTCTATAATTTTCTTAGTATTTTCTTTTCCTTCTAATTGTGTATCTGTTTTCTCTGTATTTGTTCCCTGCTCAATGGTTTTGCTATCTTATCCTCCTTTTTTATTATGCACATCAGTATCAGTACTTGTGCATTTTTCTTTTGTTTGAGTTGTGGACTGCTGATCGGTATTTATATCGGATTTGCCATCAGTGCTCCCTTTCTGAACATCAGGTTTGCCATCATTGCTCACCTTTTCAGTATGTACATTGGGCTGGTTAGTAGCCGATTGTGTAATGACTTTACCAGAAGATGTTTCTCCTGGTGTTTTGCTAGATGTACCCTCTGTCTCTGACCCTTGTATTGGAATTCTCAGTTGGTCTAGAGGAACTTTCAACAATCTTTGACTTCTAAATAACAAAAAATTATTCATTTATTCCTTCTGGAATTTATACTTGGCTAAATCATAAACTTGAGGAAAATCATTCAAAGAAACAAACAAATCATCAAACTCATCTGGTTCATGCTCAAATCGAGCAATCGAAACTGAAGCAGTAACATTAAAAGCTATCTGTCGTGGATCATACTGTCTCCCCGGAATGGTCGCAAATTTACAACCATTTATTTTGGCGACTTCCTTTTCTGCATGTTTGAAGTCATTCAAAGTAAACTGACCACAATTGAATGGGAATGGAGGCCACATTCTTTTCTTACTATGTTTAGAGCTCTGGATATTCCTTCAACTGTTAATTGATAGGAGATTTCCTGGGCGAGAAGTTTGTCTGGAACAATAAGAGGGAGAACATGGGGTTCCACAATACTCCCAAAAATCCTGATGTATGTGAATTTCTCTTCTCCAAACCAATCTCCTATTGAGGATAAGTCAACTTTAGCTTTGTCAGAGAATCTAGGAGGGAAGCGATTGAAAATGGTTTGAAAGACAGGGATAAAGAAACCATGGCATATTCTATACACATTATCTTGGAAATGAACTTTCCAAAGAATTTTATGATATATATGAATTGGGGTAGGATCTTTGGGAGTCCACTTCCATCCTAAAAAGGGAAACTCGGAATTAAAACAAAGAGCGTCTAGAATATAAGCACAAAAGAAAAAAGGAGTGGAATTTCCAGCGGTTTTATCTTGTCTGTACTCGAGTATTCTATTAGCCATTCTATTAGAGAGAATAACAACCCAGTCCATAATGCCGAAATTGACAGCAACTAAGATTAATGGGACCGTTTGTATAGAAAACCTAGCAGAATTGTCATTACCAAATAATCTACACATCATGGCAGCGGCATAGCAATATGGAGGTAAGAGGGAATCTACTGAATACATACCGGATGCTTCATTTCTGTGTTTCTCAGGATTTTTCCTCCAATCTTTGATAGCATCACATTGAAATTTATTATTATCAGCAAACTCTTTGATAAATTCTTTGTTACAAACTTTCTGCCGATCAAGAAGATGATACATTGCCTTAATGTATTCTTCTTTAAACGACCCAAAAGACACTCCAGAAGCTGAAACAAACATTCTACCCTTTATTTTCACACTATCAATGACCCATCGAATCACATCATAATAAGGCATGATGCTTGCTCTGGCTGTAATTCGATGTAGAAATGAATTTGCAAGTGATTTTTTAGTAATCTCAGAGTCGGAATCTGAGCTATCTTCATCTGGAACTGATGCCTTTTCCACTGTGACTTTGGGGTTTTCTTTCTCCAATAGATTGTAAACTCCTTCCCACGTCATTCTTCCGAGCCCTTGGCATGATGTATCTGTAACTAATATCAGTTTTGTTGGCTTTTCTTTTGAGACTGTAGGAGTCTCAACAAACTTAACGGGAACAGCAGTCTTGGTTCTCCTCGCTCTCTTCGACATTTCTGTGTTTGATACTATTTCCCTTTGTCTGTGAACGAAAGGGTTCAGTGTTTCTTGATTCTGCAAGACAATAAAATTTCAGTCGTGACAAACAAGCAAATTGAACAGAACGATTATGAACTCATGATTCATTATTTATTGGTCTCGTATAACACGTAAATGTTCTTTTTGGGTCACACTCATGTATTTAAAACTGAATCATCAACCAATATTCAATTGATTTGCTATTGAATACCAACGTACAATTGGAGATTTGATGCTTTGTGAAATATTATAATATTTACCTATCTTGAATTCTTCGAATGTAATAAATATCATGTATCAATCGCATCGAAAGTTTTCAAATGGTATATAAATATCATAATACAGATTTCTCGATTTGCCGATTGCGATTGCAAACTTTTCCGATTTCCGATTAGATAGTTTTAGATCGCAATCGGGGAGTTTCAATCGAAAAGAATTGTTAATGGCTTTCTCCGATTTCCGATGGTGGGGTCTACCATATAAAAGTTTTTATCATTTAAACGAACAAATGTTTGTTTTCCTTTTGAAAAGTGTTTTTTATAATAACGCGCGTCGCATTGGAGAATTTGAAATTGACCGCAAAGAACTTATTTAAAAGTGTTCCGATCATGCGATTGCGATTGGTCGCATCGCATCGGAGGTATGTAAATAGATAACTTAAACCCTTTGCGATTTGAAGTTTTGCGATCGAACTAATCGCATCGGAGGATTTGGGTTTCTATGTTAAATTTTCCTCTAAGGGTTTTCTCCGATCTCCGATTGCGATTATTATTCATTGGACTTTTACACTTGACTTTTTTTTTATGATAAGGTCTTTTTTATTTGATCGGGTCGGAAGTTTTGAATGTTGTATTTGGTTTTCAAACAAAGATGAGCTTTTTCAAAACAATGAATCTTTATTTCTAATTCTTTTATTTCTATAAAAATAAAAAAGGGACCCTATTTCTAAATGAATTTTATTCTAAAATTAAGAAAAAGGGAGGGTTGTTGTATAGTACAACAATTGGCGATTCACTGAAAGAGCCAGTTATCTCTGAAAAAATAAAATGAATACTATATTTTTAGTAAGTAAAGATTTTTAAAGATAATGAAAACTATCTTAGGATAATTAAAAATAAAATCTAACTTATGAAAAAGAATAAAAATTATTTACAATTTCTTTCTAGTTTCTTGAGAATAAAAACATTTTTGGGTTATCTCAAGCTTTGATTGGTATTAATAATGAAGTAAGTGAATTTCTCCAAGTTTGGTTTTATAATATACTCTATTGTCATAGGTATTGCCTCTGCTGCCCACAAACGTTCATAGTTTCGACAGAGTTACCTTTTAACCATTAACTATTCATTGTCCCATCCAACTAAGATTATGACTTTTTAAAAGATAAATTCATAAGACATATTATCTCATGTTTTTTTGTCTTTTATTTATTTTTTATTTTTAAGAGCCATTGTTCTGGTTTGGTAGCCAGTTAATAACAATGCCATTCACTAGTTGTAATTAAACTGAACAAGCTGGCTCGTGATGAGACCCCTTGTCTTATATTTATAAGCCATTACCATGTTTTGATGTGCAGTATTGGTAATGTCAGTTTCATTACTTCTTATGAATATGGTAAGTCGGCTCATGATGAGACCTCTTATCTCTTAAAATTTTTACATAATTTCTTAGAATTACATTCTAAAAAATCACAACCTAAATGGATGGGGTGAAATAGTTTTATCCTTAAGAATCAATGGATGACAATTTTCAGAGTTTTTTGAATACCAAGACTTGAATAATCTTTACTTTTATAGATAACCTTTCTCTGCTTAATAAACTTATAATGATTTACATTTCCCTCAAGTTTTCAAAAGATCATGCAAATAATTGGAATAATCTTTCAAAGTTTAACATCTTATTTAAAACTATCAAAAGACAATGATCATTTTTTTTAAATTCTTATTTACATAAAATAAATATTTATAATATTCTTCCCAAGAATTTTTCTAACAAGTAAACAGTGAATTAGAGACTCATTAACAACCTTTATTTGTAAAAACAATTAAAAACTTTGCAGAAAGGAATATGCACAGTTTTAAGAAGGGGTTACCTCCTTATGAAAATAATTTCTTCAAGATAAGCCCATTTACAAGAAGAGATTCTCTCTTACTTGTTAGATCTTGGAGTATGAATGTATTTGAGCCTATCTTTTCAACGATCTGAAATGGTCCAAGCCACATTTTCTGAAACTTGGTATGCTTACCTTTTTCTTCATGTGCTTTATCCCATTTCAGAACAAGACCACCAATTGACAAAATTTTTGAGCTGGTAGAACTTGCATCAAAAGAAGATTTTACAAGTTGTTGATGTTTTTCATGAATAATTTTAGCTTTATCTCTATCTTCTTCTAGTTTAAGGATTTGATCATATCTCAATTGAATTGATGAAGAAGGATTTTCTTCAATAAATTGCACTAGGGCTAATGATGGAAGAGTTAAATTTGATGGTATCACAACTTCTTTTCCATAAACTAAATTGAAAGGTGAAGTTCCTATTGAAGTTTTTTTAGTGATACGATCAGCCCATAATGCAAAGATTAAAGACTTGTGCCAATTCTTTTGATTTTGATCAATAGTCCTTTTAATGATTTTAATGAGATTTTTGTTAGTGGATTCAGCCAAACCATTACCTTGTGGGTAATAATTTGCTGAATATTTCAGTTTAAAACCTATTTTGACTGCAAATTATATTAAAATATTTCCGGAAAAATAAGATGCATTATCAAAGACAAGAGCTTGAGGTACACCAAACCTGGTTATGATAAATTGATCTATGAAATCAATAATTGCATCAGAATTGGCTACCTTCAAAGGGATTGCCTCTACCCATTTTGTAAAGTAATCGGTTGCAGTAAGAATGTACTTGTGCTGCTTGGAAGAATGAGGTACTGTCTCACCAATAATGTCAAGCCCCCATTGTTCAAATGGTTGCTCAATACTTACTGGTTGCAAAGGAAAAGCTGGTTTCCTTTGTCTTCCACTTACAGTTTGACAGATTCTGCACTTTCTTACATAGTCATGTGTATCTTTAAAAAGGGTAGGCCAATAATAGCCAGCACGAATTATTTTGTGAGCTGTGGTATCACCTCCAAAATTACCTCCTGCTGGTCCATCATGCAACTCCTGCAAAACCTTTTCAGCTTCAGTCTTTTCAAGACATCTTAATAAAATTGAATCATAATTTTTTCTAAATAACACATTATCAATGATCTCATATTTAATAGCTTTTAACCTTAAAGCACGTTTTCTCTTATAGCTGAGATTAGAAGGAGCATACCCATTTTTCAAGTAATAGATGAGATCAGCATACTGAGATTCAGAATTTGTAACACTTATCTGACTTACTTGAATATCTTGATTTGAATCTTGATTTTCTGGTATGTTATGAGCTCCTGCCAATAGTCTGCAAAAACCTTGTCCTCTAACAATCTTAGCTGGTTTAATATCAACATCATATTCTTGCAAAGATGTTACCCAATTAGCTCGTTTTTCTCCTACTTCTCTATGAATTAATAATTTCCTCACTGCAGAGAATGGGACAATGATTTTTGTATGAGTTTTCAAGAGAAAAGGTCTGAAATTCTTGATTGATTTAAACACGGCAAAGGCTTGTTTTTCAACATCAGAATAATTCAGCTCAGCTCCTTGCAGATTTGAGCTAAAGAAAGAAATTGGTGCTTCAATTTTCTGATCATTGAGCTGTGTTAAAACAGCTGCATAGGATGTCTCGGTGGCCAACGTATACAAAATAAAATCTTTAGAAAAATCTAGGGTACTCAATGCTGGTGCATTAATGATCGCTTGTTTGATCGCCTTAACGACTTCTTTCTCTTTATGCCCCCATTTGAATACTGAATTCTTCTTGATCATATTTTGCATAGGTAAAACAATTAAAGAAAAATCAGGAATGAATCTTTTTACAAAATTGATCTGTCCAAGAAATGATTGCATGGATTTTTTGTTATGAGGTAAAGAAATATCAGAAATGGATCAATGTATATACCATCTTTTGACAAAACAAATCCTAATAGTTTTCCTTCATCCAAAGAAAAGAAAGATTTCTTTGGATTTAAGGAAATACCAAACCTTCTACATATTTCAAATATTTGTTTTAGATCATGTAGATGATTGGTTCTCTTTTTTGAAAATACTGTTATGTCATCAAGATAAACAACAATTGACTTATTGATCAGACCTTTAAACGCTATGTCCATGGCTCTTTGGAAAGTTGCTTCTGCATTTATTAAAACAAAAGGCATTTTTTGATAAGCAAAAGTTCCCCATTTTGTTCTGAAAGTTGTTTTCAATCTGTCATCTGGATGAACTAAGACTTGATTATAGCCTGAAAATCCATCAAGAAAGGAAATAAGTTCAGAACCAGCTACCTTTTGAAGTATCTGTTCCATGGTTGGCAATGGGAAATTGTCTTTTAAACATGCCTTGTTTAAATTTCTGAAATCAATACAGATTCTTATATCACCATTCTTCTTCCTTACAAGTACCATATTGGAAACCCAATTGGAGTGCCTGACAGGAAAAATGATTTTGGCTTTTAAAAGTTTATTAAGTTCTGATTTGATTTGTCCTTCGAGATTTGGATGAACCTTCCTTAGATTTTGTTGAACAGGTTTAATATCAGGAAGCATTGGAATTGTGTGTTGAATAACCGAAGTATCATATGTTTTTAAATCATCATAATTCCAAGAAAAAACGTTTTTATATTTGTTCAAGAGTTTAATGAAAGCATTCCTTTCCTCTAGTGTTAAATTGAGTCCTAAATTAACATTTTGAGGTTTGGAATCAGAACCAAGATTTACTAATTCAAACTTCAAAGTGGAACTTTGAAGTTTGGCATTAGTGACTTTCTTGAATCTGTCTTTAATATCATATAAGTCCTCCAATTTAACAACAGATTTCAGAATGGGATTTCCATTACCTTTTGAAGCAATTTGTAAATCATGATCATTTTCATCAATAATTTGCTCATCATATGATTTCTCTGAAGTCATGAAATTTAAAATATCTTGATCATGATAGAAAACTCTCCAATTTGTGACATTATCGGGGACAGATGGGCGAAAAATCAATTCTACGAAAAACCTATCAGGACTACAATCTTCAGTAGGAAGGAGTTTAGATGCAACATTAGCTAACAAGTCAGCTAATGTATTTTGATTCCTAGGAATGGGAGAAATATTGAATGCTAAAAAATGAGTGGTAAGATCTTGTACTAGGTGTTGATAGTGTTTAAGATGTCCTGAAAGGCAATGAATAGTGTTCCTAACTTGTTTTATGACAATTTCGAAATCACCAAAGACTTTCAAGTATTTAACATCTAACCCTATAGCTTTATAAAGTCCTTGAACCAAGGCTTCATATTCTGCGGTATTATTAGTACACTCAAATTCTAGCCTACATGACAGCATGGTTTTCTCTCCATCACTAGACTTTGATCCATCAAAATATAACGACCAAAATAAAGATTTATCTATTGACTTATCTACAATTACATCAGAAGTATTTACAATTCTGGAAGAATCGGATTGTGAAGAATTTTCTATTTGAGAAACAAAAGTATTTACAGAAAAAGGTGATTGGGGTGCTTCGAAATTTCCAAGAAATGATTCAGTAGAATAACCTCCAAGAATATTGTTGTTGAATGCCACAGGTTCATTAGGTTGTTCAAATTCAGTGACAGTGTGGGTCATATGTTTTTCTCGTTCAATTTTGATTTGATTTGGTTTCCCTTTGTAGGGAAGCCACATATGTGAATAATCATTCGAGATGTAACCATTAAGTTTCGCAGACCAGTCCCTGCTTAAGATTAATCCATAGAATTCAGGAATATCAACAATCAAAATATCAATTCTTTGGACAATTCTAGGATCGGAAGCTAATCTGATAGTAACTGAATTGATTTCTCCTACAACTTGAACTTTAGAGCGATCCAATTGAAAAATATGAACTGCCGATTTCTGTGGTTCGATATTCAATTTGGCACAAACAGAAGTAGGCATTATATTAGAGGAAGCTCCAGAATCAATCAAACAATTATGCAGATTCTTATTGTACATTTCATAAGTCAAAAGAAAAGGAGGAGTCTGAGAATTTTATTTTTCTCCAATGAGCACTGTATCAGTAGCATCTACCTTGTCTGGTGGCTTACCAGTTCCTTTGGCTGCTTTTGCAACTACACCACTTGGTAAAGGAGCAATTGGTGTAGCATTTAATTCTTTCAATAGCAACTTCTGCTGGTGTTTTAGTTTGCTGAGTTCATGTAAGGAAATATTGGCTTTAATCTTTTTCATGTCTTCAACAATGTTATACTCCATAGGATCTGACACCACTAAAGTCTTTGTTGTTGATGTGGGAGGATTAGAAGAAGATGGTTGATTTTGAGTAGGTAATGGAGAAGCTTTCTTTGCAGGGGATTTGTCTTTGGTACTTGGAGTTGTGATTTTCTTTTTAGGAGCTGTTTGTACAGGCTCTGATGTAGATTTACTCCTAGTACTTACAGGCATAGCTTCTTGTTCTACCTCACTATCAGAATTAGGGAGAATAAAATCTCACATTCCATGTAATTCAACTATTTCTTCATTCTCATCTTCCTCATCTGATACTAAAGATGTATCTTCTTCTTCTTCTTCTTCCTCTGATTCTGCATTAGAGATTGCATTAGGAGGTCTAGATTCAACTTGGTTTCTTTTGAAATTTCGGAATGGTTTTTTAGTAGAAGTTTCAGCTACTTGTTTTTTAATTTCAACCATTTCATTTGACATGGTTTTAAGAACTTTCTGTAAACCTTCCATGTCATATGGATCTTTGGCCTTTTTATTTGAATCATCTTTGAAGCTGACTTTCTTCGATTTCCTTTCCTCAATAGCATTTTTATTTTCTAGAGAAATAATTCATTTTTCTACTGCAATAGCCTCTTTCATATTCTCAGCTAATGTAGGTTTTGCATCTCTATCTACAAAAATTGCTATGTTTGAGGGTAAGGCAGTTATATACCATTCACTTCTGACTTGTTCACTAGGCCTTGAATCTGTGTGAATTTTGTTCAAGAGTTTGTTGAATCTAGCGTTGAATTCTTTAATGGGTTCCTTGGGTTCTGCTTTCAAATTTGAGAGATCGTTGATTAAAGTAGCTATTGATATGTCATCTCCAAATTTGGTTAAAAAATGATCTGCAAAAATGGCCCAACTTGTTATGGATCCCGAAGGTAATGAAAAGTACCATGATCCTGCTGCTCCTTGAAGAGTATAAGGGAATAGTCTGACTACAACATCTTCATGTGTGACTCAATTCAAATTTACAACCAGCATAAAGTTATTGATATGTTCTTCAGCTTGAATATTAAGATCTGGACTAAATTTTGGAAGCCATTTTCCAGGATTGTCTGGTAAATCATGTAAAGGTGTAGCCATGTTGACTACCCCTGGAGTAGCCCATGGTCTAGCCATTATTGGAACAACTATTGGAGGAGTAGTAGAAACTGGTGGTGTTTGAATAGAAGTTGTTGGAATAGATGATGTTGAGATTGATGATGACTGAGCAGATGATGATTGAGGAGATGATGTGGAAACAACTGTACTTTGTTGAGTTGTGGTTTCGGAAACAGATGATTGAATATGAGATGATTAACTTGTATCACTTTCTGATTCCGATTGAATTCTTTTTGTTTTTCCCTTACTAGGTAAAGGAAATTCTTTCGGAGGAATACCAAGTTTTTCACTTTGCAGCCTAGTAAGAGGTTTTGAAGGAACAAATTTTGAGCTTACACTACCTTCAGATATTTCAGACTCTTCAAGAGATAATGAGAATCCTTCCAATTTATGAATTAAATCTTGAACTTCAGGAGACTCAGGAGATTGCTTGTTTGAATGTTTTGAGATTTTGGTAGTAGGTGTATGAATATTCTTCGCAATTTCTTCTCTAGGATTTTGAATTTCAGAAGAAATTGAAGAATTTGATGAGGGTGTTTTGCTCTCAGAATGGCCTGTGGATAAAGATTTACTTGCTATTCATAGCTCATGCCCTCCTTCTAGCGCCAAAAATGTTGAAGCCTAGAAAATCTCTGCTTCAAACATTGGGGAAAACCACCCGGTCAGGACCTTAGGACAGCTCCTTTTCCGTTTGGTATGGTGGCTCCGACTGGATTTAAAGGACCAGTTTCCTTATAACTAAATGGGTTGGTGAAGGGTTGATTTGGATGAGTGGAAATGGGACTAAATTGACTAAAATAAAACTATCTAATTAAACTAAATGCTGATAAAGAAATTCTAACACTAACCCGGGTAATTATATGTGAATACAACTTAAGATTGTTCCAATTTAACAATAACCATGAAAATGTATTATTATTTAAATTGAAATGTGCAGAAACGAATAAAGATAACTCTGTTTAAGAAATTAAATAGAGTTATATTAGCATATTACATTCATCATTGTATACCATCTATATATGCTTATGAAAGATAACATTTCAATTATACTCAGAAATGATATATAAAAAGAAACGTTATGAAAACCAAATATATATAAATGATAGCAAATTTTAAAGCGAATATCATATGACAAAGGAAATCAACAGTGAACAGATAGAAATACCTCATTCATCTTGAAGAATTTCAAATGAAATCTGATACTCTAATCCAGTAATTCTGATGTAAAATCAAATCCAAAGGTACAGAAATGCAACACTTCAAAGATAATTTCAGCACAAAATCACCAGATGTGATCCTTTATAAAATATACGAGGCAATGGAGTACAGAAATGTAAGCTCCAAGTCAAAAATATTACAACTCCGGATCCCTTCTCTAAATGCATGAGAGGGATTTAAATAGGAAATTACATAAAAACAAAATCCTACTACTACTGCTACAATCTATCAACTTAAAAACAGAAATACTATCTTAAATGAAACTGATTCATTGCTTTTCTTTCTCGCTTGATGTAGCCAAGTTGCAAATTTTCAGCATATCTTGGAGCCTCGGTGGATGACTCATCTCGGAATGTAGCTGTCCAGCATATGTGGCATCGGAAAATTCTGGAATTAAACAATCAACAACATTTGAAAGGAATTTAATAGCCATTTGTTGATTGTTTGGCTTAATTAAATAAGTCCACATATTGTCCCAAGATATTTCTTGAAGTTTGTTGATCTGTTGACTATTATTCATCATCTCTTCTTTCCATCTATTTTCAGTTTCTTTCACTTTAGGCAAACTGCCAGGAACACAATCTGAAAAAAGATTAATTGAATACAAGCTGTCATTGATAAATTGCGTTATATTACTCATCATGCTCCTAGCTCTTGATATTGCTCTCTCGGCTTTCATTATCTGATGTTCCCATTCTGTAAACAAGATTTCTTTATGTCTTTCTTCTATCCTAGGAAGATTAGCTTCTCTTCATTTTTCTGTATCTTGCCAAGTAAGAAATTCAGAAATCTTTTCATCAGCATCATCAATTTCTTGCCTGAGAGTAATAATGTTCTGGATCAAGGATGATGTAATATCACAAAATGGTTCTGCCTGTGATAATTTTGCACAAAATTCATTTAATTGCTGAGACAGCAGTTTATTAACTTCAAGAGCTTCCGATTTGAATTCACTTAATTTAGGGAAATCTTTGAACCTATCTAAAGCTGCTTGAAATTCCTTTTCTTGTACAATCTTCGCATTCTTCTCATTTTGTAACAAACCTTGTAACTTGGAAATTTCTACATTCAATTATTGTTGTTTGCCTAAGACTTGCTCATCAACTTTCTTCTTTTCTTTGGCAAGCTGTTCTTCTAACTCTTTGGACCTGAGTTCTTGATCTTGTAGTTGTTGTTGCAATTGAGTAATCTTTTGCTGACTTTCCTTAGCTTGCTCTTCAAGTGAAGTTATATGGAGATATTTTTGAGTCATCATCTGAGAAGCTTCTACAACTTTATCTACTGTTGCAGCACTATATGCTCCTGCATATTGGGACAATTTAGTGAGATCCTCAGATGGATTTACTTCAGTATTCTTGTAAACAATATTCATAAATTCTTCCTGTGGAGTAGAAAACATGTCTTGATCCATCTTCCTTCTTTTTCTCTGTCTTCTGACAACAGCCTTATGCTTAGGGCTGTAAAATACATCTAAAGGAGGGATCTCCTCAATCTTCAATACAATCTGCCCTGTAGGATGTTCAGGAATGATTTCGACATCCTGCTCTACTTGCTCTTTATCTTTATCCTGCAGTCCCAATTGTTGAGCGAATTGATCATATTGTTTCAATAATTGAGAGGAAACATTAAGATCAGCAGAGTCTATAATTTTCTCAGTAGTTTCTTTTCCTCCCGATTGCATGCCTGCTTTCTCTGTATTTGCTCCCTGCTCAATGGTTTTGCTATCCGATCCTCCTTTTTGATTATGCACATTAGTATCAATACTTGTGCATTTTTCTATTGTTTCAGCAGTGGACTGCTGATCAGTATTTTGATCGGATTTACCATCAGTATTCCCTTTCTGAGCATCAGGTTTGCCATCGGTGCTCACCTTTTCAGTATGTACAGTTGGCTGGTTAATAGCCGATTGTGTAATGATTTTACCGGCAGATGTTTCTCCTGGCGTTTTGCCAGATGTACCCTCTGTCTCTGACCCTTGTATTGGAATTCTCAGTTGGTCTAGAGGAACTCTCAACAATCTTTGACTTCTGAATAACAAAAATTTATTCATTTCTTCCTTCTGGAATTTAGACTTGGCTAAATCATAAACTTGAGGAAAATTATTCAACGAAACAAACAAATCATCAAACTCATCTGGTTCATGCTCAAATCGAGCAATCGAAACTGAAGCAGTAACATTAAAAGCTATCTGTCGTGGATCATACTGTCTCCCTGGAATGGTTGCAAATTTACAACCCTTTATTTTGGTGACTTCCTTTTCTGCATGTTTGAAGTCATTCAAAGTAAACTGACCACAATTGAATGGGAATGGAGGCCACATTATTTTCTTACTATTGTTTAGAGCTCTAGATATTCCTTCAACTGTTAATTGATAGGAGATTTCCTGGGCGAGAAGTTTGTCTGGAACAATAAGAGGGAGAACATGGGGTTCCACAATACTCCCAAAAATCCTGATGTATGTGAATTTCTCTTCTCCAAACCAATCTCCTATTGAGGATAAGTCAGCTTTAGCTTTGTCGGAGAATCTAGGAGGGAAGCGATTGAAAATGGTTTGAAAGACAAGGATAAGGAAACCATGGCATATTCTATACACATTATCTTAGAAATGAACTTTTCAAAGAAGTTTATGATATATATGAATTGGGGTAGGATCTTTGGGAGTCCATTTCCATCCTAACAAGGGAAACTCGGAATTAAAAAAAAGAGCGTCTAGAATATAAGCACAAAAGAAAAAAGGAGTGGAATTTCCAGCGGTTTTATCTTGTCTGTACTCGAGTATTCTATTAGCCATTCTATCAGAGAGAATAACAGCCCAGTCCATAATGTCAGAATTGACAGCAGCTAAGATTAATGGGACCATTTGTATAGAAAACCTAGCAGAATTTTCATTACCAAATAATCTACACATCATGGCAGCGGCATAGCAATACGGAGGTAAGAGGGAATCTACTGAATACATACCGGATGCTTCATTTCTGTGCTTCTCAGGATTTTTCCTCCAATCTTTGATAGGATCAGATTGAACTTTATTATTATCAGCAAAATCTTTGATAAATTCTTTGTTATAAACCTTCTGCGGATCCGGAAGATGATGCATTGCCTTAATGTCTTCTGCTTTAAATGACCCAAGAGACACTCCAGAAGCTGAAACACACGTTCTGTCCTTTATTTTCACACTATCGATGACCCATCGAATTACATTATAATAAGGCATGATGCTTGCTCTGGCTGCAATTCGATGTAGAAATGAATTTGCAAGTGATTTTTCAGTAATCTCAGAGTCGGAATCTGAGCTATCTTCATCTGGAACTGATGCCTTTTCCACTGTGACTTTGGGGTTTTCTTTCTCCAATAGATTATAAACTCCTTCCCACGTCATTCTTCTGAGCCCTTGGCATGATGTATTTGTAACTAATCTCAGTTTTGTTGGCTTTTCTTTTGAGACTGTAGGAGTCTCAACAAACTTAACGGGAACAACAGTCTTGGTTCTCCTTGCTCTCTTCGACATTTCTGTATTTGATACTATTTCCCTTTGTCTGTGAATGAAAGGGTTCAGTGTTCCTTGATTCTGCAAGACAATAAACTTTCAGTCGTGACAAACAAGCAACAATAGGGCGATTGAACTCCTTTGATTCATTATTTATTTAATTATAGTATATTAAATGTTTCTTTTTTAGATTCACACTCATGTATTTAAAGCAAGATATCAGCAATATTGTTGATTTTTAACCAATACCAACGTACCTCCCATTGATAAGCTTTCTTAAATATATTTACTATCATAGATTATAAATAATAAATATATCATGTATCAATATTGTCGAGGTTTTAAATATAATTTACATAAAATATCATACAGATTTTCTCACTATAAATTTTAAGATTGAGTTTACAAACTTTTCATTTGGGTTGAATGGACATATGCGTTTTACGTTACCCTGCGTGAAATTTCAATATTACGAAGAATTGTTAATGGCTTTCTCCGATTTCCGATGGTGGGGTCTGCCATATAAAAGTTTTTCTCATTTAAATGAACAAATGTTTGTTTTCCTTTTGAAAAGTGTTTTTTATAATAACACGCGTCGCATCGGAGAATTTGAAATTGACCGCAAAGAACTTATTAAAAAGTGTTCCGATCATGTGATTGCGATTGGTCGCATCGCATCGGAGGTATGTAAATAGATAACTTAAACCCTTTGCAATTTGAAGTTTTGCGATCGAACTAATCGCATCGGAGGATTTGGGTTTCTATGTTAAATTTTCCTCTAAGGGTTTTCTCCGATCTCCGATTGCGATTATTATTCATTGGACTTTTACCCTTGACTTGTTTTTTATGATAAGGTCTTTTATATTTGATCGGGTCGGAAGTTTTAAATGTTGTATTTGATTTTCAAACAAAGATGAGATTTTTAAAAACAATGAATCTTTATTTCTAATTCTTTTATTTCTATAAAAAGCAAAAAGGGACCCTATTTCTAAATTAATTTTATTCTAAAATTAAGAAAAAGGGAGGGTTGTTGTATATTACAACACCGCCACATCTCTTTTAAGAGATAAGCTACCATCACCCTAGGTATTTTATGTTCATTATGTCTCTAAGCATATTTCATCAATTTGATATTAATGAAATGAATTTTTATTTCTGATACATCTCTATGTTTATGTTTATTTCTATATTTTATTTTTTTCCTGCATAAATCCAGATTAAGGTTACAACTCCATTAGGGTTTGAAACATATTTCAGTTTCAATGTTTTGCAGTAATATTCAGTAAAATTCACGCAGGTCCCACGGTATCCACAGGTGATATTAGAGAGTGAAAAATATCTCATTTAAAATTATTTTTTATTATCTCAAATGGGTTTTTTACAGAATTTGATTTCATTTCCCAGTTTGAGAGATATGAACAATTGAAGTTACACATGTCTCGAACACTACGTTGCCACGTGTCCTATGAGTTTGTGGAATCATTTTCTCACCTCATAGGTCATCAAATTTCAAGTGTCTTATATCTCTAGATATATCTATTCAATACCTCAAATGGGTCTTTCACAGAATTTTATTTCATCACCTATAGCAGAAGTTATCATCAAAATTGCAAGAAGAGGTCCATTTCAACCAAGATCCAAATCACTAATAGTGCAGGATAGGGATCAGAATCATCTATAATTTGTATAAATTCAAAGTTTGTGAGCACCTTTACTCCTTCGATATCTACAAAAACCTGAGAAATTCTTCCTAACGGGGTGATATTTTTCTGATTTTCCATGCGTATATGGATAGTAGACCATTCCAACTTAGGCTCTCCCATTCGTTTCCAAGTCTGCTTTGGCAAAACATTCACATCAGATCCTAGATCCAGAATGACCTTATCCATCTCATATGCACCAATCTGAGCAGTCAAGCGCATCTCCCATCCAGTTATTATTTTATTCTTATAGATCTTATTAACAAACTTCTGCTCCATCCGAGGTTGTTCTTTCTCCGCGTAGTTGTCTATCAATGCTTGGAGTTTCTCTACTGCCTTCTTATTGCGTAACAATTTAATGCAAGCTTGTAGGAAGGGCTTTATTTCTTCATTTACTCTAACCACATCCATAGGTTTACTTTATGTTGTCGTGCTCACTTCTGCAAAACCATTTTTTGCTTCTTCAAAGGTTTATTTTTCATGCTGTAAGTTGAATGCATCCTTATTTTGAGGTGCTTTTCGGATCTAGAGATTAGTCTTAGGCTTCTTCCCTTTGTCTTCACCAGTGGTTGTGCCACTCCTAGTGACAAAATTAACACTTGGTTCTTCTTCCCACAGCTCCGCTCTTACCATATGATTTTTTTGCGTAGGATTTTTCATTTTCTTTTCCTACATCTTCACAATCAAAACAGGACAATCTTCATTAACATGATCAATTTTTATATAGTACCTATAGGACTGTCATGCTAGATTTGGATAGTCGCGTGCATAATGACCCACGTCTCCACAATTGTAGCAAATGAGCTACCCCCTCCCTTAACCAACTCCTCCTCCTCTTCCTCATCCTCTAATTTGAAATCCACCATGCCCAGACAGGGATGTTGGTGAGGTAGGTTCAACATACATTCTATATAGGTCATCTCGATCAATTATCAAATCAAAGTTGCCACAATTTTTTTTGTCGTGTCCTAACGATGAGAAAAATTTCCAAAAAGGCCGCTTTAGCTTAGGCATATATTTACCAATCCTTGGATAGTAATCTGTCGCATGCATACCCATAGCCTGACAAATTGTGCACCATAATGTAGGAGTTCCACTTGGTCCAGTTGTGCTCTTCAGCTAGCTTGGTCCTCCATCTTACATATAATCATTGAATACATGGCACTGATCTTTATGATGCCCGATAACTTTGCAAAATATGCACCGTACATCTGTGCATGCCTCCTTTCCCTTATCATTGTGTAGACTCTATATTTCTAAGTGCATCACCTCCAAGTGGCTTTGGATCTATTGGGTCCCTAGTTGCGCAGATGGTACTAGTGAATCCTATAGCTTCATTACAATTTTTATGGCTTTGACCTACATGGAAATCTTTTGTAATATCCTAAAAGGGAGAATGTAGTAATACTTAAACACAATACAAGAACTACAACTAAGTAAAAAATAAATCTAAAGACAACATTAGAATATACAGAGAAGTTGAGCCTTTTTATTATATGGAGAGGATTCAGTTACACAATGTACAAAGATGAGGGAATCTAGCCATAGAGATGGCCTAGAATCACCCTGCAAACATGCTACAACTAGCATTGCGTATCTGGTGAGATTATAGGAAGCAATACTACGTCGTCCATTTTGCCACTGATGTACATGAAGCTGCTGCAAAAGGAAATGCAGATCTATGGAGCTTAGGAGCTCTAATGATGCCAAGATTCAAGATTTGGCCAATGTGATGGGAACCCAAGATAACCCAGAAAGGATTTTTCATATCTAAAACTTTGGAAAATCACCCTCTTAGGGTTTTATCCTTTGATTGCTGGGTTATGTAGATATAAAGCTAGATCTGATCCAAAGATGGCTGCAATATGTTGTACAAACAGATCTAAGCTTTCACAGCTGATCCCTCCAAATCTACAAGCTAGGAGCTTGATATATTGTCTCCTCTTCTTCCTCCTTCAAGTTGCAACAACTGAATATGAAACTCCTACAGAAACTGCATTGTACAAGTGGGAGAGGCTCTATGCCTACTGAAATTTGATTCAATAAACTCCAGGCTGATGGAAATGGTGATGGAAAGGTGAGGGGATGATTCCTCACAAGATTACTAGTTGAAATACTGGTAACTTCCTTCCTCCTTTGGATTAGCAATGATGGACTACACAATCCTTGATGGAACTGTTGCTGATAGGAGGTCAATAATTTTTGGCTTGATGCTAGATCTAAAATGAAGCCCCTAGAATGCTGATCTTCAAGCCCAAGGTGATAGGAATAATCCTATACCAGTTCTCTAGCTGAAATACTGAAGACAACCTCCACCTCCCAACTGATCTTCAGAAATTGCGTAATTCCTGAAGGTACGTGTTCTGCAGAGAATGAAAATATGTGTGGCACCAATGCTTGATGACGAATGAATTGCAACCCTCTTCCTTTGAGATCACTCAAGGAAAGAGGTGGGATTCCCACTCGGGAACACCCAGTACTAAACATCACTTGCAATCTTAGCTAAACAACCAAAGAAAGCATGGAATGTCAAATGATATTTGCTGATGTAAACAGATCTCCAAATGAATAATCAAAATCATACCTCCAACGTTTCCTTCATCTCCTTTATATACAAAGTGAGCCTTCCGAAGCCTTTGCCTACCTCTAAACTGCGTTGTTCATGTGGACACAATCCTCCATGGTTGACTGTGTTGTCTCTCCAAGTCCTCCATCATGTCTACATGCAATGTGCACCCTATCCATCATGTGTTCACTAAATTCACTACTTCCTCCATCACTTCATCATGAATTATCTATGATCTTTCATTATATTCCCTCCATGATCTTAGTTGACTACTTCAACCTCCATGATCTATCTCATTAATGAGATATTATCTCCACTCCATTCACATTAGTAGCTGCTCCACTACTCCATTATGTAGATCTATGCTTAATTAATCCACATTCACACATAAAAGTGGATATTTATTCATCTTGAGGATTATGGGTCACTCCACCCTTTTATTTACTTACTTAATTAAGAAAATCAAGAACTCTAATATTCCAAATATCATGTGAAAATTTGGGAATATTACAGTCCTCCTTGGCAAAATGTTTCTTGTCCTCAAGCAACTGCAAAATTAGATGCAAAGCCATCCATTCCCCTCCAAATGGCATCCATATAAGGAAGGCCTCCTCCATTTTCTGCAATGTGTCATGCATTTTTGGTTCCAGAGTTGTCTCTTAAGAATGCATAGAATGACCTCCAACTGTATAGTTAGATTCCTTCCTTACACAATGAAGTACCAAGTGAAAACCATATGATGTCCAACATCATTATCAATACATGAGATACATAAAATAAAGTGGTTCTTTCCATAAAGGAAAAGATCCATCTCACAATATATCTCTTCATCCCATGCTTTATGAAGTAGATTGAGCATTGACATGCCCTCATCCTTAGCCCTATTGGCCTTGTCGGATCCAAGCATAATTCGAAAATTATGAAAAATAAAAAATATAGATAGATGGGTAGACAAAGATGTCAAACCATATTCTCCCAACAGTAACCACTAGAGTAAGGCCCTTTATTACCATCCTCCATCTCCCCCATGCAAGATGGATAAGACAAACTCCCCCAAAAGTAACCAAAGCAAAAAGATATCTTGCTTATTTATTTCCTCGTCATGTGCATTATGGAGTAAAAACATACTGATAAACATGTGGAATGTCACATCAGCCCAATACAAGAAAACACCATTAATACACATCATGAGAGTACCATGCCAAGATTTACACAATACAAAACACATAGACATAGGAGATGTCATGTGATGGCCAAACTCTCTCAAGAACAACCAAAATGAACATGCCTTTCTTTGCTACATACTATCATTGATACACAAGGCATGAGTCAAGAAAGTATGAGCTATTGGGTGGTAACCATACTCACCCAAGAGCAGCCACCGCAACCATGCCTCTTTCTTCATTTCATGAGTATTTTTCAAGGCATGGATCAAATAAATAGGAGCCTTTGGGTAGTAACCAAACTCACCCAAGAGAAACTAGCATAATTATGCTTCTTACTAGCCCATGTCATATATATGCAAGTGGTTATGCAACCGCTTGCTTATCATCCTCATCCACTCATCCCCATGTGGATGATGAATGATGTTCGACATAAACATGGTATCCTCCCTTTGTAGAATAAAATTCTCCCCAAAATAAATAAGAACTTTTCACTCCATGATGATCCAGGTGGATATCGGTGGCCACCCACCTATTCCATTTATACCTGCAACATAAATTCTTGCATCTTTTCACTTCCAGCATCTTACTATTTTTAGCAGGTTTTCGGGTCCTGTATGCCCGGAGCCAGTTTGGGGCCTCAATGATCTAGGTGGATATTGGTGCCCACCCACCTATTCTATTTGAACCCCCAACATCAATTCTTTCCTTTTTCAAGTTGCAGCACAACATACTATATTTAGAAGTTTTTCGATTCTTGAACTTCTGGAGTCATTTTGAGGCCCTAAACGACGTTTTTTTGGGAAAAATGGGAGAAACATGGTTCCATGGGCCGATGTTTATCAAACCAAAATGTGTAGTCCTCGGAAAGATCTTTCTAACAAGCTATGGAGCACATCAAACGAAGATCAGATGCCAATATTACATCCCCAAGAAGTTGAAACACCAATTTACCCAAACGAGGCCCACAGTTTTGGCGCTTCATCTCCTAGGGTTAGGTTTTTGGATGTTTCAGGTTTTACATTGTTTCTCAACAATAAATAGGCCTTCAAGGCTCAATGTAACACAGTTCAGGGGCTGGTAGCCATCACATCTCTTCTCAGGGATACGCTTCTAGTACCGTAGCTCATATGTTTCCATTATGTCTGTAATAGGCCTTTGAGCCTCAATGTAACAAATTCAGAGGCTTGTAGCCACCACAGCTCTTCTCACGGATAAGCCTACCAAATCCCTAGCTGTTTATTTCTATTATGGCTATATTGTAACATAGTTCAAAGGCATGTAGCCGCCACATCTCTTCTCAAAGATACGCCTACCAGCACCCTAGATATTTATTTTAGTCATTTGTTTTATTAATAAAATGAAGCATTATTTCTATTGCATCTCTGTATCTATGGTTATATGTGTATTATGTTGCGTTCCTACATAAAATATGGATTAGTGGTATCAGAGCGGATATGCTCTTTCTCTATTTTTCTTGGCATGTTCCCAATGTGGATAGGGTATAAGGAGTTTGGGCTCGATCTGGTTGCACCCTTCCAAGATCAGCCTCGCAAACCCCGATGACCCCCCATGGCGGAAGGAAAGAAAGACGAGGGAGCAGAAGATCGTATCAAAATATTGTTTGAGGAGGCCCTCAAGAAACAGAGGAATGCGATGATGGATAAATTTTCCCAAATCCTTCAACGGCTGCCCACTGACGGTACATCTACATCCAGCACGTCTGCCAAAATGTCCGCGACATCCTGGAAAATTCCAATACCAAGTTCAGTAGAATTTTCCCCCCCATGGAGGAACTTAACGCAATGGAGACAATTGCTTCCTAAGGAGGGAGGAATGATCTAGGTGGATATCGATGGCCACCCACCTATTCCATTTGGACCCGCAACATTAATTCTTGTAGCTTTTCACTTCCAGCAGCTTACTATTTTTAGCAGGTTTTCGAGTCCTGCATGCCCGAAGCCATTTTGGGGCCTCAATGATCCAGGTGGATATTGGTGTCCACCCACCTATTCCATTTGAACCCCTAACATCAGTTCTTTCCATTTTCAAGTTGTATCACAACATACTATATTTAGAAGTTTTTCGAGTCCTGAACTTCTGGAGCCATTTTGAGGCCCTAAACAACGTTTTTTGTGAAAACCGAGAGCAACATGGGTCCATGGAATGATGTTCCTCACACCAAAACTTGCAGTCCTCGGACAAATATTTATAATGAGCTATGGAGTGCATCAAACATAGATCATATTCCAAAGTTATGTCCCTGAGAAGTTGAATTGCCAATTTACCCAAACGAGGCCCACAGTTTTGGCGCTTCAACTCCTAGGGTTAGGTTTTTGGACATTTCTGGTTTTACATTGTTTCTCAACAATAAATAGGCCTTCGAGCCTCATTGTAACATAGTTCAAGGGCTGTTAGCCGTCACATCTCTTTTAAGGGATACGCTGCCAGTACCCTAGCTCAACTATTTCCATTATGTCCGTAATAGGCCTTTGAGTCTCAATGTAACACAGTTCAGAGGCCTATAGCCACCACATCTCTTCTCAGGGATAATCCTACCAACACCCCTAGCTGTTTATTTCTATTATGATTGTATTGTAACACAGTTTAGAGGCATGTAGCCACCACATCTCTTCTCAGAGATACGCCTACCAGCGCCCTAGTTGTTTATTTCAGTAATTTGTTTTATTAATAAAATGAAGCATTATTTCCGCTACATCTATGTATCTATGGTTATATGTGTATTCTGTTGCATTCCTACATAAATTCGGATCTCTGGTATGAGAGCGGGTCTACTCTTTCTATTTTTTTCTCTGCATGTCCACAATGGGGTCAGGGTATAAGGAGTTTGACCTCGATCTGGTTACACCCTTCCAAGATCAGCCTCGCAAACCCCGACGCCCCCCCATGGCGGAAGGAAAGAAAGACGAGGGAGCAGGAGATCCTATCAAAATATTGCTCGGGGAGGCCCTCGAGAAATAGAGGAACGCGATGATGGATAAATTTTCCCATATCCTTCAACGACTTCCCATTGGCTACACATCTACATCCAGCATGTCTGCCAACAGGTCCGCGACATCCTGGACAAAATCCAATACCAAGTTCAACAGATTCCCCCCACCCCATTGACAAACTTAACGCAATGGGGAACATTTATTCCTAAGGAGGGAGGAATGGTCTAGGTGGATATCGGTGGCCACCCACCTATTCCATTTGGACCCGCACCATCAACTCTTCCAGTTCTCCACTTCCAGTAGCTTACTATTTTTAGCAGGTTTTCGGGTCCTAAACGCCCGAAGGCATTCTGGGGCATTAATGATCTAAGTGGATATTGGTGGCCACCCACCTATTCCATTTGAACCCCCACCATCAGTTCTTTCCGTTTCCAAGTTGCAGCACAACTTACTGTATTTAGAAATTTTCCAGGTCCTTAAATTCCGTAGCCATTTTGAGGCCCTAAACGATGTTTTTTGGGAAAACCGGGAGCAACATCAGCCCATGGACCCAAGTTATGAATCCATCGGAATGAGGGTTTAAAGCATATTTCAGTTTCAATGTTTTGCAACAATATTCAACAAACTCCATGATTTTTTTGGGCGACGAGTTTTCAGATCAGATCTAAAACTTTTGGTGAAAAAATTACAAAAACAAATATCAAATCTAGATTTCTTGTGAGAAATTACCCAAATTCAAAAAATAAATTGGTTGAATCGGAGTCCGGATGAGGGAGTTATCGTTGATTTAAAATCAATTATTTTTTTAGAAAATTTGTGACGGCGGGACAGTTCCAACGTGAATCTGAGAGTTTATAAACTCCAAATAGCGATTTCAAAAACATGGGAAGATGCAGAATGATCATTCCATTTCCCAAAATAGGTTATCATACATATTTCAAGTTATATTGACCAAGTTATGCTCATTTTAAATCTGGATCAGCATTCAGAGCAGGTTCCCTTTGCAGACGTGCCCTCCCACCCCGCTTTAGTAGGCACCTGCTTCACATTCATCAGTTTCAGCATAGTAGCATTCCGCTTGGGTTATTTGGAGACGTGCCCTCCCACCCCAATCTATGTAGGCACCTGCTATTTCATCAACATTCAACATCACAGTTATGGGTCAATCGCACAAAATCCTTATCATCGAAGTCCATTTGCTAGGTCGCACACTGTTAGTATCATAGTTGGTCACAAGCATTACAAGGTATCTATATCCTCAGATCTTCGTTTGTCATGGTTATGTGTCATCCATAAACTCACACTTCATCGATGTCCATTTGCTAGGCTATACATTGTTAGTATCACAGTTGGTCAAAAGAATTGCATGGTATCTCTATCCTCAGATCTCCGTTCATCACGGTTATGGGTTAACCACACAAAACCCTTCTCTTCAGTGAATCTTCATATTCAACAAGGGCTTCTCAAGAGGGAACTTCACGTAATGAAGACCATTGCTTCTTAAGGAAGGAGGAATGATCCAAATGAAAAGTGGCCTACACCCATGGTATTCATCCACTCATGGTATTTATCCGCCCATGGTATTGTAATTGACATTTATCCATGATATTCATTCACCCATGGCATTCATCCACACATAGAATTTACTCATGGTATCGTAAGTGGTATCTACCCATGGTATTAACTCATGGTATCCACCTATGGCATCTACCTATGGTATTGTAACCCAAAAATGGCTATAAATAACAAGCCTCACTTTGTAAAAGGACAGATTATCCACCACAATGTATCTTCTACAATTATTCTTTGTTTTAATAAAACAAGTTTCTTTGTGGTTTTATTTGTTGTGTTTTTTTTTCTTGGCATTCTAATTTTGCAGATCTTGTCAGATCCATTTAAATTTTTTTACATCTTGGGGGCCTCCCCCCAAGATCAAGATTAGTGGATATCTAGATACAGAGATGCAACAGAAATAATGCTTCATTTTATTTAAATCAAATGACTTAAATATGCTTACAGAGATAATGGAAATAAAAATAGCTAGGGTGCTGGTAACGTATCTCTGAGAAGAGATGTGGCGGCTACATACCTCTCAATTGAGTTACAATGAGGCTCGAGGGCCCATTTATTATTGAGAAACAATGGAGAACTCTAAACGTCCAAAAACCTAACCCTAGGAGATGAAGCGCCAAAACTATGGGCCCTATTTGGGTAAATTGGTGTTTCAACTTCCTGGGGACATAAATTCATCATACGATCTCCGTTTGATGTGTATCATACCTCGCTAGAAATATCTATCTGAAGAGTACAAATTTCGGTGTGAGCAACATCATTCCATGTACCCATGTTGCTCCCGGTTTTCCCAAAAAACGTCGTTTTGGGCCTCAAAACGATTCCGGAAGTTCAGGACCCAAAAAAATGCTAAAAATAGTAAGTTGTGCTGCAGCTTAAAAACTGAAAGAAATGATGGTGGGAGTTCATATGGAATAGGTGGGTTGCCACCAATATCCACCTAGATCATTAGGGCCCCAAACAGCTCCGGGAGTGCAGGACCCGAAAACCTGCTAAAAAATAGTAAGTTGTGCTGAATGTGAAAAGCTACAAGAATTAATGGTGCAGGTCCAAATGAAATAGGTGGGTGGCCACCGATATCCACTTGGATCATTCCTCCCTCCTTAAGAAGCAATGGTCCCCATTGCATTGAGATCCTCCATGAGATGAGGCAAATTCTGTTGAACTGGATATTAGATTTGTTGAAGATGCCATGGACCTACGGGAGGACATGCTGGATGGGTTTAGTAAATTTGGTTTCTTTATCAGCCTTAGATAGTACATGTGTGGATTTTTTATGTGTATTTGTAGGAGGTATGGCAACATCATGCGGCGGTGCGTCGGGGGTTAGGTCAATGGAGTGCTTTTCCTGATAATGTAGAGGAACCTCAGTGAGTGAGGAGAAAATTTCTCGTATTCCTCCATGACTTTGTCCATCTGCTGCAGACATGCAGGGGAGCCCTATTTCAAGGTTGTGGCCACAATATTCTTCTTTCCCTATGAGAAACTTGTAAGGAAAATAAAATTCATGGTTTTGGAAATAATCTTACTGCGTTGTTTTGCAGTAGTTAAAGAGATGACAGGAGGCGGTACTACCTTTGGTATCCTGTACAAGTTATTTCCCAAAGTAATAATAGCACGAGGCCTAGACTCATACACAACATGTCACCTCCACAAGTATGTTTGGCGCAATAATACATCACTGAGCCACATCAAGAGGAGCAACATCACATAATACCTCATCCATGAATGGCTTGATGTTGTATGGAAGGCAGCATTGTTGGCGGATGTGGATATCTTTCCTTGGGTGAAGCCACTCGATGGTATATGATTAAAGGTGTGCTATGGTCGGTAGGCTGAGTCGCTTCACGACCTCTTCTGAAATGAGGTTCTTTTGGATTCCGCTATCAACAAGGAATTGCAGTGGAGAACCCTTCATCCAAATCTGTGAATGGAAGAGGCATTCCCCCTCCTTTGGATCCTCGGGATCCTCCCTCTGGATCTTGGTGATGGAAACAATGTGATGCAAGAGCATCCTGCTTGATTTTCATTAAAATATTGTGTAATTAGGGGTTGATGTCTTTTTAATTATTTTATAAATTATTATGCTCATTTTTAATAAATTGAAAGAAATATATGAGTGTGAGGTTTATTGTAAATATTCTCTTAATAAATTAAGGATAGGAGTGGAATTTGTTTGGGTAGATATTTTAGGGATTAGAAATTCCTTGAATGGAACTTAGTTGAGTCAAATAAGGGATAGATATATTTTAGGATTTGGTTGAGATTTGTGTGGAGAAAATCATGGATTCAAATTAATCCATAATTATGTATAAATATGAAGCTTGCGTGAGGATGGAGGACAGAGAGAGACATAGAGAGATAGAGAGAAATGGTGTGAGAGCTTATGTAAAGGGCCGAGAGCCAAGAGGCCAACAATTGTAATATTCGGCCAAGGAAGGGTTTGCATGATTGAGGTTTTTATATAAAGGAATCACACACTCTATATTGTGCAAGGATCTGTTTTATTGCAGAATCCTTGGATCATTTGGTATCAGAGCCCAAAGATCTAATTAGATTGGGCAACATTGGAATATGTGTAACAAGTGAATGGCGAGGTTTCAATTGGAAAGAAAAAGCTGAAGACAGCCAATGTAGGGTGGAATTCTGTCACTGTATGCTGGAATGTTTTTCAGAGTGTAGAAGCCATAGATGTTTGGACGCAGATGTTGGAGAAGCTGGGGACCATGCCGTAAAGGGAAGTTGGGAATTGACGGTGGTAAACAGCGTTGACATTCTTGTAGAAGATGCCTTGGACAATATGCGATTTCTAGCAGTGGATACAAGGGTCCGATTGCATTAACCGTAACACAGAGAAATGCTATACAACATTTGATATTCTTGTGCTGACATCTCACATATGCACGAGTCTATGGTTGTATATCAGTGAATTAAATTCCTGTTTGCGGTAACCATAACGTATGCTTGTAAGACGACATCCATTTTCTTGTGAACCACTTCCTGTATGATGGTGGAGAGACACAGATATGGTGAGTGCCATAATTTGAGAAAGCATTGCAAAAGAAATATTACATATTCTGTTGTGTGTAACCAGTGAATTTAATTCCGTAGTTTGAAGTTAACACTGTGTATAAATAGTGAAGTGATATTCGCAAGTTGATGTCACAATTGAGCTTGAGGTATCGATGGTTGCAGATACCATTTGGGACTTTACTACAATTACAAACGGTGGAGATAGAACTGTTGCCAAGTGACATGTGATACAGCAATAACCCTGAGATTGCGATGAAAATTTGCTGAGGAAAGGAGTCGAATTAATTTGTGGGTTTTCTATGCGAAATGAAATTGATGGAAGAAATTCAAACTCTCTAAAATACCAGTGGTCTAAACCTGTGCAGGAAATTGAAATTGCGTGGTGAATGGAGTGTAGGCCTGAGAAGAAATTAAATGGTAGATCAAATTTCTGAGTGCTGAGAATGGAAAAGGCGTGGAGTGGCAATGCAAGTTGTGCAGACTGGAAAGTAATTGTTGTGGATAAGTTGACAGGTGTAGTGTAAAAGGAGGAAGCTGTGCGAAGGCGAAAATCATAAACGATGATGTATAAACATTGAAGAAGAAGATACCGTGGAGGTGACATTGGGATTATGGAAAAAACAATCTTGCGTTGGAGAAGTAAGGGAGTTGGATTGCGTGGTTTTCGAGCAGATGAAGTTATTGAAGATTCACCTGCACAAGATGGTGATTGCATTGAAAATGATGATTATAACTTCTTGCGAGCTGCAAGAAATAAAACTGAGGATGGCATAGAAAAGGCTATCACACGGTTAAAATCTATGATTCAATATCCAGAAGCACGACATCAATATCGGTGGATGTTAGATTTCAAACAAACCAAGGTTGACATCGAAGAAAATTCTGATGGGAAGTTCCCAATGTTAAAGGAGTGCAAAAAAATGAGGAAGATGTCCTCATGCCCACTATAGAGTAATGGCTAATCTTTCAGATTTATTTCATGTCATCATTTGCTTGCTATTTTAACTCTTGAAAAATTGATTATAGAGCAGATTGTCATCATGATCAAGTCCGCAGGGTGCAGCGGGGATTGATTGGAGAAATCACCGACGTAGGTTGCGTTGGTAAGGCTGTGGGCTAATATATTATGTTGGAATTTGATTCTTGTAGGCAAGGTTACAAATCTGAAGGTAAACCTTTCCTTTAAATAGAGATGATATACATGTCAAAATATTGTTCAACCCATAATCAGATGTAAAGTGAAAATGTTTTAATTAAGCGGATGTATATGGGTTTATAACCATAAAAGAAAAATAATTTTTCTTAAAGAGTTTGCATACATGGAGGAGCATTTATTGTAGAAATTTTCTGAATAATGATTAATTATCCACCGAGACTATCCTGATCACATACAATTCGAATTTATATGCAACACATAATCTCTTCCACTCAGATTATCAAACATGCGGAAATAAAATCAAGCGATAACACATCAAATCATCATACACATTAACACAGTATGTATGGGGAAAGCTTATAGCTGAAAACCCAGCAGCTATTGTGTATATTATAATGGAGAAATCATGTAACAAACTCAGTACAATACTCCTCACAAGTACTCAGTACTTTCTCATGAAGTTACACACAAACTAGCTCAGTTTTGAACAGGTTACTGGTTCAAAACTCACCGCTAATTGCCTTGCCTCTATTGCGCAATCCAGGCCTGTCTATATAGAGATCCAAGGTTCGAATCTCCTTGGCTTGACAGCGCAATCATCATGGGAAATTCCTCCAAGTGTGGTGCAAATCTCATGCACATCTGATGTCGCCACTGATAGCTAACTCCACCCTTTCATCTACCTCTTTCACTGGTCTCCACTGAACTGATCATGCACTGTAGTGAACTGATGTGTTCTTGAGTTGAATAATGAGTTATTAATTAATGAATTAAATAATATTTAATTCACTCCACTCATAACTAATTGATTAGCTAGTTAAACTAATCTCAACCAGTTCAACTAAAATAAACAGAACACAACTCCACTATCTGTCTCATTAACTCCTCCAAACTTCTGCCACTGAAGTCCAACTGAAGTCAACCATGCATGATGCCATCAAACCCTTGGGAATAGCGTAATTCATCTGTCAGATGCATGAGCCACTTCCAAGGCTCGAACTGAAGTGCTCCAAGAGAGTAAACTGAAGTTTATAGTCCAAATATTATAAAGGGTAAATAATATTTGACTTCCCTATTTTAAGGAGAGGCAGTCTAAAAATAGACTTCGACCTATAGGTCCAAAAAATAGAGTCCCATCTATTTTTACCAACATGACACATACTCCAAGAATCTCATACTGCAATCCCCGAACCATGCTCCATATGTCTAAAAATAGACATGGTCTAAAAATAGATTTTGCGCCAGAATTTGCCTGCGGGCCCACTTGGTGAAGGCGACTTCATTTCACCAAGCTCCATCATCTTGCTGCATTTTCAACATTTATGATTTCCATGAGTTAAATATCATAATTGATCGTTGCTTGTGGTGCATGCGAAAGTGTTCACATTGTTTTTTTCAAAAGATAGTGCAGTTTGTGTTTGTTGCTGCCGAAGAAATATGTTGATGCCACCATGTTAAAAGAAATATTTGGAAAATTCTTGTGAATGAATTGTTTTGTGCACTAACAAGAGACGGTGTTTCATGAAAACTGCCACTATAAAGAATGCGCTACATGAAAGTGCATGAAAACTATTTGCGCTAATATGATGAGCGTGTTGAAGAGGTTATGGTATGAAGGGCATGCGAATATTCACAGTGATAAGAACAACATAGAAGAGTGAAATCCAGAGAGTTGAAATTGTGAAGAGAAGGTTTATCAAATAACCTTGAAGGGAGCATAAGGTATGCTCATTCATTTCAAAGAGGTATTTTTAAATGATTTAAAATTAAATGGTTTATTTATTTTCACCATAAAATAAACCTTGGGAAAAGAAGATTGCATTTTAATTTAAAGGATAAAGTATCATGATGTAATTAGTAAGAATGGAGTATGAAAGAGAATTGGTAGAGTGAAGATTTTACATCATGAAAATGTATTAAGGGTGGATGTTCATTGATATGCTGTATAACTTGAATTAGAGTCAAAATATCCACTATTGTAATTATTGGGTCAAGCCTTGAAGTCAAATCAGATGCTAAGGTCAAATGAAAATTTGGATAGCTTGAGTCAAGTTAAACCATTGATTTATTGTACAAGAGGGTGTATTTTTCATCCAAGATGAAGAGTTGATGTAAAGTCTGGAGTCAAAGATTCATAAGCCAAGTCAAAGGTTTGAATTTAATTGGGTGCATGATCAGCGGAGCCCGACACCCAAAGAGTTTGGTCATTATAACACATGAAATACTACAGTTGTTGTTTGCAACAAAGAGGAGCAAGAGAGTTTCCAGAAATGATTCCAAGACAGAGAACCGCAAGAGGTCAAGCGCAGGAAGAGAGCTTGTATTATTGGATGGAAAGTATGGAGACTTGCTGAAAAGTGGATTGAATGAAATCCACACGTGAATAGATGAAGTTCACAAAGGAAGATAAGATGACTGGTGATAGTCATTTCAGAGGTTCTAAGAAAGACCGCAACAGAAGAAAGAAGAAGGAAGATACCAAGGAAAATGGCATATGTAAGCAGTTGAATAATGAAGAGTATGAGTGGGAGAAAGCTAAGATAATAGTTCACCTTGAGTTATTGATGGAATTGTTGCAGAGAAATACAAAAATCCAGAAACATGGTTGGACCATGAGGAAGAAAATGAAGTGGTAGAGGCTACACGCAAAGAGGGAACAATAGGTAAACATACAGTTGAAAGAAGAGCTGAGGAAGCTCGATTAGATGATGAGTGTGCAATTGAGATGTGAACAACTCAAGGAGGCTGAGTTGAAAATGGAAGTTTCCATTTGTGGCCCAGAACAGGGTGAAATACTAGGTGAAGAGATCAATGAGAAAGATCTCATGGACTATTGGAATAGTTTAGAATAATTGGAAGATGTGTTAACAAGAGAAGTAGATGAGGCTATGAAGCCTTGTATTTTTAACAATCACAGTTTTTGTATGTTTGCAGGATGTGCAGAAGATGATGAACAGTCTGGTGAAATTTTCACAGAGATGAACGAAACTCTTAAGATGAAGTATGATGGAGAATGCCTTTTAGAGAAGGAAGTTACTGATTTGTTGCAGCAGAAAGAATTCATAGATGAATTCCTATTTGGCGTAAGATAGCTAGTTGAAGTTGTTATGGAGCAGAAGCATAATGAAAATGCTGAAGTGATATTCCAAGGAGGTAAAAAAATGAATTTGTTTAATGAAATTTATGAAAGAATTTTGCAATGTGATGATACAGAAAACATGATAACTCAGGAGGATTTCCAGAAGAAGAATGAAACTAGGAATGAAGGTTGTGATGAAATGCTGGAAATATTTCACATGGAAATAGAGTTCTTGGAACGATGGCTTAAGGAACCTGAAGGGGAGATGAAACTTGCAGAACCTGATACACAAGAGATTGCAGTTGCCATGCATGATAGGGATGAAATGTTTCTAACATTTATAGAGCTGAGTGAATGTTATAACTTTTAAAATAATAATGTGACTATAGATACAGAAGGAAACATTAATAAATATGATATTGAAATCAAAGAAATTAAGAAGAAAGTATTTGGAGATGAGATGAAAGATGAGGAGCAGCAAGAAAGTCATGTCTTTAGAGACATAAAGGAAACAAAAGTATTGAACCAGCAGGATAAATATGAAAGAAACCAGCAATTCAAAACAGGATCTGCTGAAATCCAGAAAGTCTATGATGGGAGATTGGTGCTTGAAGCATCAAAAGAGGTCAAAAGGTCTTATATTTTTAAAACTAATAGTTTGTTGATGAATGCAGGTACAACACCGGATGAGAAATTTGCTACTATAGGAGCAGTCAATGACTATAGTTGTGATCAAGAAGAAATTCTTGATTATTCTTCATTTCGGGAAGTTGGGTGTTCAACACAGTTGGAGACGGAAGCATCAGACAAAGAGGAATTACTCTGAGGAATTGGCAAAGGAAATTGTTGGAGAGGCCGATGGAAGCCGGTTGATAGAATAAGTGATGCTTATGTACAACCAGTTCGAGATTCTTTTAAAGTTTGGAGACCAGAAGAATGGGTATCAGGGTTTCTACACAAGTCTGTAATTTTCGAAATAAAGATGATGAGGTATGGAAAAGCGAGAGTTACATTCAATAGTATTATGAACATACTATTCTGGAAATTCTGTGCAAATTTAAAAAATGGGGTTGATACTTTAAAAGACCAACGAAAAAACAGAGTTTGGAATCCTGGAGGGAACAAGTCATCGAGACTTGTGGCTATCGCATTATTACAGAAAAGTGGCATACCTCATAGACAGGAGTCTATGGAAACTTCTCTACATGGGGAGTCTAATGTAGGAGCATCCTGCTTGATTTTCATTAAAATATTATGTAATTAGGGGGTGATGTATTTTTAATTATTTTATAAATTATTATGCTCATTTTTAATAAATTGAGAGAAATATCTGAGTGTGAGGTTTATTGTAAATATTCTCTTAATAAATTGAGGATATGAGTGGAATTTGTTTGGGTAGATATTTTAGGGATTAGAAATTCCTTAAATGGAACTTAGTTGAGTCAAAGAAGGGATAAAGATATTTTAGGATTTGGTTGAGATTTGTGTGGAGGAAATCATGGATTCAAATTAATCCATAATTATGTATAAATATGAAGCTTGTGTGAGGATGGAGGACAGAGAGAGACATAGAGAGATAGAGAGAAATGGTGTGAGATCTTATGTAAAGGGCTGAGAGCCAAGAGGCCAACAATTGTAATATTCGGCCAAGGAAGGGTTTGCATTTGTATTTTTTGGTTGTATTTTATGCAATTATTTAGTTATTATTTGGCTCTCTCTTCATATGTATTTTGAATCGAGTATAAGTATACTTTATTGAAGTTTGTGATTGAGGATTTTATATAAAGGAATCACACACTCTATATTGTGCAAGGATCTGTTTTATTGCAGAATCCCTGCATCACAATGGCACTGGGATCCACATCAATGATCTGCTTCCCTTTTTCATTGCCTTTGTTTAGTTCTGACTCAGGATCAGAAAATGCATATGATTCGGGTGCCTTTAGTTCAACCACTAACAACTGTTTGGCCCGACACTCGTTTGTGCTATGAGTGGGGCTATTATGAAATTCACACCACTTCCCTATGTCATTCTTTGTATTTGTGGTGTTGTTCTGAGTCACCTTTCTTTGGCCTTTCCCCTTGTTCTATGGTTCGGGGGCATCTTTCCCTCGCTTCGGATTCACAAAACCAAAGTCTCGCTTCTTCTACTTCAATTTCTGATCGATCTTGGCGGCATAGCGATATGCCATGCCAAGAAATGTAATTTCAAGGAACTCAATTTCCTCTTGAATGTGTTTGTGTAGACAGCTGTGGTGCTTGAGCACTAAATTTCTCTCTGAATCTTTAATACCCAACTTTGTGCACAGGGTATGAATAAATTCGTTAGTTCATGCACATCTTGATCCCTTTGCTGCCGCAACGTGCTCCATTGGATGTATTTTTCCTCATAGCTCCCCACGGGGTAATATTTTTCCTTGACGCCATCTCGGAATGAATTCCAAGTGGGTGTGGCTAAGAATAGAGAGGGTTCCCCTTCATCCTCTTGCTCACAATAGGTTTCCCACCAGTATTTGACATGGGGAGCAGATTTAAGGAGGGAAAAAATAATATTTTCTCAGCAGAGAAATCATGCATCGGCAAATGCCCTTCCAACAAATTTAACCATCTATCTATGACGTCTGCATCTATCTAGCGTTCAAATACAGGAAGTCAGAATTTACCTGTACCTTTAAGGGAGTGGTGCCTCCAAAGTGGTTGTTGGAGTCAGATCCATTTCAAATTTTTAGATCATGGGGGTCTCCCCCCAAGATCTGGATCAGTGGTATCATATTCAGGTTACAACTCCATGGGAATGAGGATTTGAAACATATTTTAGTTTCAATGTTTTGCAACAATCTTCAACAAACTCCATGAAATTTTTTGGGTGAAGCGTTTGCAGATCAGATCTGAAACTTTTGGTGAAAATTTTACAAAAACAAAGACCCGATCTCGATTCCTTGTGAAAAAAACTAAAATTCAAAAATAAAATTGGCCAAATTTGAATTCGAATGAGGAAGATAACGCTGATTCAAAATCAACAATGTTGCAGTAATTTTTGTGACGACAATTCATGGACGACGGATCTCCTATCATTTCTTGAATTTTTTAGTGGGAAATTTCAGATAAAGGGTTACATATCTGTGCTCCCCTTGAAAAATCACGCGATTTCAAAAAAAAAATCGGTCGAATCAGAGTCTGGATGAGGGATTTATCGCTTATTTAAAATAAGCTATTTTTTCAGAAATTTTGTGACGGCAGGACAGTTCCAGTGCAAATATGGGAGTCTAGAGTCTCCAGATAGCGATTTCAAACACATGGGAAGATGCAGAATGATAATTCCATTTCCAAAAATAGGTTATAATAAATATTCTAGGTTATATTGATTGAGTTATGATCATTTTAAATCTGGAGCAACATTCGGAGCACATTCCCTTTGGAGATGTGCCATCCCACCCCGCTTTAGTAGGCACCTGCTTCATATTCATCAATTTCAGCATAGCAGCGTTCGGCTTGGGTTATTTGGAGACGTGCCCTCCCACCCCAAGCTATGTAGGCACCTACTACTTCATCAACAATCAACATCACGGTTATGGGTCAACCGCACAAAATCCTTCTCATCGATGTCCATTTGCTAGACCACACACTATTAGTAACACAGTTGGTCACAAGCATTACAAGGTATCTCTATCCTTCGATATTTGTTTTTCATGGTTTTGGTTCATCCACAAACCCACTCTTCATCGAATTCCATTTCCTAGGCCGCACTCTGTCAATATCACAGTTAGTCATAAGAATTGTAGGGTATCTCTATCCTTGGATCTTCATTCATCACAGTTAAAGGTTAACTACACAAAACCATTCTCTTCATTGGTTCTTCATATTCAACAAAGGATTCTCAGGAGGGAACTTCACGCAATGGGGACCATTGCTTCTTAAGGAGGTAGGAATGATCCGAATGGAAAATGACATCCACCCATGGTATTCATCCACCCATGTTATGCATCAACCCGTGGAATTTAGCCATGGTATTGTAAATGGAACCGATCCATGGTATTCATCCACCCATGGTATTTATTCACCCATGGTATTGTAAGTGACATATATCCATGATATTCATTCACCCATGGTATGTATCCACCCATGGTATTCATCCACACATGGAATTTACCCATGGTATTGTAAGTGGTATCCACCCATGGTATCTACCCATGGTGTTGTAACTGAAAAAAAAAGGCTATAAATAACAAGCCTCACTTTGTAAAAGGACAGAAGTGATCCAGAATTATGCAGGAACACAATAGAATACACATATAGCCATAGATACAGAGATGCAGTAGGAATAATGCTTCATTTTATTTAAATCAAATGACTGAAATATGCTTACAGACATAATGGAAATAATAATATCTAGGGTACTGGTAGCGTATCTCTAAGAAGAGATGTGGCGGCTACAGACCTCTCAATTGAGTTACAATGAGGCTCAAGGGCCTATTTATTATTGAGAAACAATGGAGAACTCTAAACGTCCAAAAACCTAACCCTAGGAGATGAAGCGCCAGAACTATGGGCCCTGTTTGGGTAAATTGGTGTTTCAACTTCCTGAGACGTAACTTCGGCATATGATCTCTGTTTGACGCATAACATACCTCGTTAGAAAGACCTATCTAAGGAGTACAACTTTCGGTGTCATGGACCCATGTTTCTCCCAGTTTTCCCAAAAAACGTCGTTTAGGGCCTGAAAATGACTCCGGAAGTTGAGGACCAGAAAAAATGCTAAAAGTAGTAAGTTGTGCTGCAACTTAAAAAATAAAAGAACTGATGGTGGGGGTTCAAATGGAATAGGTGGGTGGCCACCAATATCCGCTTGGATCATTAAGGGCCCAAAACGGCTCCAGCAGTGCAGGACCCTAAAACCTGCTAAAAAATAGTAAGTTGTGCTGAATGTGAAAAGCTACAATAATTGATGGTGTGGGTCCAAATGGAGTAGGTGGGTGGCCATCGATATCCACCTGGATCATTCCTCCCTCCTTAGGAAGCAATGATCTCCATTGCATTGAGATCCTCCATGAGATGAAGCAAATTCTGTTGAACTGGGTATTAGATTTGTTGAATATGCCATGGACCTGCAGGCAGACATGTTGGATGTGTTTAGTAAATTTGGTTTCTTTATAAGCCTCAGAAAGGACATGTGTGGATTTTTTATGTGTAGTTGCAGGAGGTATGACAACATCACGCGGCGGTGCGTCGGGGATCAAGTCAATGGAGTGCTTGTCCTGACAATGTAGAGGAACCTTTGTGAGTGAGGAGAAGATTTTCTCGTATTGCTCCATGACTTTGTCCATCTACTGCAGCCTTGCAGGGGAGCCCTGTTTCGAGGTTGTGGCCACAATATTCCTCTTTACCCGTGAGTGAGTTGTAAGGAAAATAAATCTCCTGGTTTGGGAAAAAATCTTACTGCATTGTTTTTCAGTAATCGAAGAGATAACATGAGGCAGTACTACCTCCGGTATCCTTTACAAGTTATTTCCCAAAGTAATAATAACAACACGAGGCCTAGACTCATACACAACATGTCACCTCCACAAGTATGGTAGGCCCAATAATACATCAACGACATCAAGAGGAGAAACATCACATAATACCTCATCCATGAATGACTTGATGATGTACTGAAGGAGGAACTGTTGGTGGATGTGGATATCTCTCCTTGGGTGAAGCCACCCGATGGTATATGGTTGTGGGTGTGCTATGGTCGGTAGGCCAATCCGTTTCACAACCTCTGCTGAAATGAGGTTCTTTTGGCTTCCGCTGTTGACAAGGAATTGCAGTGGAGAACCCTTCACACACATCTACGAATGGAAGAGGCACTCCCCCTCCTTTGGATGCTCAGGATCCTCCTTCTGGATATTGGTGGTGGAAAAAATGACACTAGGATCTGCATCAATGATCTGCTTCTTTTTGTCATTGTCTTTGTTTGGTTTTGACTCAAGATTAGAAAATGCATTTGATTCAGGTGCCTTTAGTTTGGCCACCAATGACTGTTTGGCCTGATACTTGTTTGTGCTATGAGTGGGGATGTTATGAAATTCACACCACTTCCTCGTGTCCTTCTTCGGATTTGTGGTTTTTTTCTGAGTCACCCTGCTTCGTCCTTTCCCCTTGTTCTATGGTTCGGGGCCACCTTTCCTTGGCTTCGGATTCGCAGATCCAAAGTCTCTCTTCTTCAGCTTAAATTTATGTTTGATCTTGGCGACATAGTGATATGCCATGCCAAGCAATGTAATGTCAAGGAAATCCATTTCCTTATGAATGTGTTTGTACAGATATATGCGCTACCTGAGCACAAAATGTCTCTCTGAATCTTTAATACCCAACTTTGTGCACAAGGTATAGAACAAATTTGTCAGTTCATGCACATCTTGATCGCTTTGCTGCTGCAGCATACTCCATTGGATGTATTTGTCCCCATAGATCCCCATGGGGTAATATTGTTGCTTGATGCCATCTCGGAATGAATTCCAAGTGGGTGTGGCCAAGAACAGAGAGGGTTCCCCTCCGTCCTCTTGCTCACAGTAGGTTTATCACCAGTCTTTGACATGGGGAGTGGATTTGACAAGTGCAAAAATAATATTTTCTCAATCAGAGAAACAATGCACCGAGAAATACCCTTCCAGCAAATTTAACCATCTATCTACAACATCTGCATCTATCTGGCCTTCAAATACAAGAATGTAAAAGTTTACCTGTACATTGAAGGGAGTGGTACCTCCAGATAGGCTGCTGGAGTTAGATCCATTTCAATTTTTTAGATCTTAGGGGTCTCCCCCCAAGATCTAGATCAGTGGTATTATATTCAGGTTACGCCTCCATGGGAATGAGGGTTTGAAACATATTTCAGTTTCAATGTTTTGTAGCAATCTTCAACAAAATCCATGATTTTTTTTGGGCGGAGCATTTGTAGATAAGATCTGAAAATTTTGGTAAAACATTTACAAAAACAAAGACTGTATCTCGATTCCTTGTGAAAAAATACTCAATGTAAAAAAAAAAAATTGGCCGAATTAGAGTTCTAATGAGGGAGATATCGCTGATTCAAAATCAGCAATGTTGCAACAATTTTTGTGACGAAAATTAATGGATGGCGGTTCTCCTATAATTTCTTGTTATTTTTAGTGGGAAATTTTAGATAAAGTGTTACATATCTGTGCTCCCCTTGAAAAATCACCCGATTTCAAAAAAAAAATCAGTCAAATCAGAGTCCGAATGAGGGATTTATAGCTAATTTAAAATCAACTATTTCTTTTTCAGAATTTTTTATTTATTTATTGCGGCACAGTTTCAGCACGAATCTAAGAGTCTAGAGTCTCCAAATAGTGATTTAAAACACATGAGAAGATTTCGAATGATCATTCCATTTCCTAAAATGGGTTATAATAAATATTCTGTGTTATATTGACTTAGTTATGATCATTTTAAATCTGCAGCAACATTCGGAGCGGGTTCCCTTTGGAGACGTGCCCTCCCACCCCACTTTAATAGGCACCTGCTTCACATTCATCAATTTCAGCATAGCAATGTTCGACTTGGGTTATTTGGAGACGTGCTCTCCCACCCCAAGCTATGTAGGCACTTGCTACTTCATCAACAATCAACATGATGGTTATGGGTCAACCGCACAAAATCTTTCTCATCGAAGTCCATTTGCTAGGCCACACACTGTTAGTAACACAGTTGGTCACAAGGATTACAAGGTATCTCTATCCTCGGATCTTCATTTTTCATGGTTTTGGCTCATCCACAAACCCAAACTTCATCGAAGTCCATTTGCTAGGACGCACACTGTCAATATCATAGTTGGTCACAAGCATTGCAAGGTATCTCTTTCCTCGGATCTTCATTCATCATGGTTAAGGGTTAACTACACAAAAAAATTCTCTTTAGTGGCTATTCATATTAAAAAAAGGATTCTCAGGAGGGAACTTCATGAAATGGGGACCATTGCTGCTTAAGGAGGGAGGAATGATTTGAATGGAAAATGGCATCCACCCATGGTATTCATCCACCCATGTTATCCATCCACCCATGGAATTTACCCACGGTATTATAAATGGAACCGACCCATCATAATCATCCACCCATGGTATTGTAAGTGAAATCTATCCATGATTTTCATTCACCCATGGTATGTATCCACCCATGGTATTCATCCACACATGGAATTTACCCATGGTATTGTAATTCAAAAAAATGCTATAAATAACAAGCCTCACTTCATAAAAGGATAGAAGTGATCTGCATTTATGCAGGAACACAAAAGAATACACATATAGCCATAGATACAGAGATGCAACAGAAATAATGCTTCATTTTATTTAAATCAAATTACTGAAATATGCTTACAGACATAATGGAAATAAAAATAGCTAGGGTGCTAGTAGTGTATCTCTGAGAAGAGATGTGAAGGCTACAGACCTCTCAACTGAGTTACAATGAGGCTCAAGGGCCTATTTATTATTGAAAAACAATGGAGAACTCTAAATGTCCAAAAGTCTAACCTTAGGAGATGAAGCGCCAAAACTATGGGCCCTGTTTGGGTAAATTGGTGTTTCAACTTCTCGGGGATGTAACTTCAGCATACAATCTCTATTTGACGCATATCATACCTTGTTAAAAAAATATATCTACAGAGTACAACTTTCAGTGTGGGCAACATCAATCCATGGCTCCCGGTTTTCCCAAAAAACGTTGTTTACGGCCTCAAAATGGCTCCGGAAGTTTAGGACCTGAAAAACTGCTAAAAATAGTAAGTTGTGTTGCAACTTAAAAACTGAAAGAACTGATGGTGGGGTTTCAAATGGAATAGGTGGGTGGCCACCAATATCCACCTAGATCATTAAGGTCCCAAAACAGCTCCAGGAGTGCAGGACCCGGAAACCTACTAAAAAATAGAAAGTTGTGCTAATATAAAAAGCTACAAGAATTGATGGTGCGGGTCCAAATGGAATAGGTGGGTGACCACCGATATCCACTTGGATCATTCCTCCATCCTTAGGAAGCAATGGTCCCCCTTGTGTTGAGATCCTCCATGAGATGAGTCAAATTCTGTTGATTTGGGTTTTAGATTTGTTGAAGATGCCATGGACCTGCAGGCGGACATGCTGTATGCGTTTAGTAAATTTGTTTTCTTTATCAGCCTCAGACAATACATGTGTGGATTTTGTATGTGTAGTTGCAAGAGGTATGGAAACATCACGTGCCGGTGCATTGGGAGTCAGGTCAATGGAGTGCTTGTATTGACAGTGTAGAGGAACTTCTGTGAGTGAGGATAAAATTTTCTCATATGCTTCCATGAATTTTTCCATCTGCTACAACCGTGCAAGGGAGCCCTGTTTCGAGGTTGTGGTCACAATATTCTTCTTTATTTGTGAGCAAGTTGAAGGAAAATAAATTTCCTGGTTTGGGAAACAATCCTATTGCGTTGTTTTGCAGTAGTCAAAGAGATGACAGGAGGCGGTACTACCTCGAGTATCCTGTACAAGTTATTTCCCAAAGTAATAATAACATCACGAGGCCTAGACTCATACACAACATGTCACCTCCACAAGTATGGTTGGCCCAATAATACATTAGCTACATCAAGAGGAGCAACATCACATAATACCTCATCTGTGAATGGCTTGATGCTGTACAGAAGATGACACTATTGATGGATGCGGATATCTCCCCCTGGGTGAAGCCACCCGAAGGTATATGGCTGCAGGTGTGCTATGGTTGGTAGGCTGAGCCGCTTCATTATCTCTGCTGAAATGAGGTTCTTTTGGCTTCCGCTATTGACAAGGAATTGCAGTGGAGAACCCCGCACCCACATTTGTGAATGGAAGAGATCCTCGGGATCCTCCCTCTGGATATTGGTGGTGGAAACAATGGCACTGGGATTCGCATCAATGATTTGCTTCCCTTTGTCATTGCCTTTGTTTGGTTCTGACTCAAGATCAGAAAATGCTTCTGATTCGAGTGCCTTTAGTTCGTCCACCATCGACTGTTTGGTCCAACACTCGTTTGTGCTATGAGTGGGGCTATTATGAAATTAATACCACTTCCCCGTGTCTTTCTTTTGATTTTTAGTGTTGTTCTGAGTCACCCCACCTTGGCCTTTCCCCTTGTTCTGCGGGTCAAGGGCACCTTTCCCTGGCTTCGAATTCGTAGATCCAAAGTCTCGCTTCTTCTGCTTAAATTTCTGCTCGATCTAGGTGAAATAGCAATATGTCGTGCCAAGCGATGTAATGTCTAGGAACTCCATTTCCTCCTGAATTTTTTTGTGCATACAATTGTGGTGTTTGAGCACCAAATGTCTCTCTGAATATTTAATACCCAACTTTATGCGTAGGGTATGGAACAAATTCGTCAGTTCATGCACACCTTGATCCCTTTGTTGCCGTAGCGTGCTCCATTGGATGTATTTGTCCTCATAGCTCCCCACGGGGTAATATTGTTCCTTGATGCCATCTCGAAACGAATTCCAAGTGGGTGTGGCCGAGAACAGAGAGGGTTCCCCTTCATCCTCTTGTTCACAGTAGGTTCTCCACCAGTCTTTGACATGGGGAGCGGATTTGAGGAGCGCAAAAATAATATTTTCACGGACGGAGAAATCATGCACTGAGAAATACCCTTCCAGCAAATTTAACCATCTATCTACGGCTCTTACATCTATCTCGCATTCAAATACAAGTATGTCAAAGTTTACTTGTACCTTGAAGGGAGTGGCGCCTCTAGAGTGGCTGTTGGAGTCAGATCCATTTCATTTTTTTAGATCTTGGGGGTCTCCACCCAAGATATGGATCAGTGGTATCATATTCAGGTTACGCCTGCTGGGTATGTGTTATATTCTTTCCACGACTAAGCACGCGCGGGGGGGTAAGAGGGGGGGCGATAGCCCACCCTTTGCGCTGGGCGCAATAGGGGGGTCACAGGGGGGGCGGTAGCCCCCCCTATCGAGGTCCGGGGCAGCGCCCCGGCAAAAATTTTTGGTCCTTAATTTCCGGCGGGTAGTCCGCGTCCATGGTTTTATGCATGGTTTTGCACATGGTTTTGGGGTACGATGGTTTTCGGCCCCTGGTATTTTTGTAGATTCGGTCAAGGGAACTGCGGTTATGTTCTAATCCAGGGTTTATGGATTGGGGTTTATGTATGCTTCGGCATGTATATATATGTGTTGTAACACTAAAAGGAATATAATGAAAAATCAAGCTGGTCGTCCCAATTTGGGATCCAGGGGAAAATCTTTGTGTTTATCTGTTTTATGTTTTATGCTCTCGCTATTGTTTATTTTTGGTTATAAGATTCGTGTGTAGATAATTTTTTTTCAGGGTTAAAACCTACATTTGGTATCAGAGCTGTTTTGGCTTCAAGGGGACGCCTTTGCTGCTGAGGGTTTTTTAGTTCAGGCCTAAGGTAGACCCTGTTCAGTGGGAGATCTGCGGGATCGATTCTTGCAGTGAGAGAAGATGGCGAGCGGCGGAAAGATAGAGATCGAGAAATTTAATGGTCAGAGTTTTGAGTTGTGGAAGCTCAAGATGGAGGATCTGTTGGTGGATAAAGATCAGTGGATCGCGGTAGATCCAGGTACTAAGCCAACAGGAATGTCAGATGAAGACTGGAAGAAGCTGGATCGGAAGGCTAAGAGCACAATATGGTTGTGTGTCTCAGATTCAGTATTGTTGAATGTATCTGGGGAAGCTACGACGAAGAATTTGTGGGAAAAACTTGGGACTTTGTACCAATCTAAGTCTCTGGTGAATAAGTTGTTCCTACGAAAAAAGCTGTATAACCTGAGGATGAAGGATGGAGACTCGGTGACAGAGCATCTGAACGCCTTCAATACTGTGGTAAGTCAGCTGTCGTCTGTTGATATTAAAATCTCAGATGAAGATAAGTGCATCAGTTTTTTGTGCTCTCTACCAGACTCGTGGGACAGTCTGGTTATTGCAATAGGTAGCAATACAACTACCTTGAATTTTGATGACATTGTCTCAGCCTTGCTGTTGGAGGAAATGAGATGGAGAAATATGGAGGGTCATAATGGAGATGCCTTATCTGTACGAGGAAGGTCCCAAAACAGAAACAAGAATAAGGTTTCGAGTGGGAGATCCAAATCTAGAGGGAGATCTAAATCTCCTAGAAATTTTGTAAAGGTATGCTGGAAATGCGGAAAGGAAGGGCACTACAAAAAGGAGTGCAGATCTAAAGCTCCTGAGAAAGGAAAGGGATCTGATGATGCTCCTTCTGCAGAGGCAAAAACCACCTCGGATGAAGGTGGGGATGTATATTTGGCTTCTTCTTCAAATACACATGTAGATCATGAGTCATGGTTGATTGACTCAGGTGTATCCTTTCACTTCACTCCCCATAGGGAGTGGTTCTGCGAGTATGAGAAATATGATGGTGGTGATGTCTTCCTAGGGGATGATAGGAGGGCCAGAATCATCGGCCGTGGAAAGGTCAAGCTGAAGCTGCAAGGTGGAAGGATTAGAACACTTCCTGGTGTTCTGCATATTCCTGCATTGGCCAGAAATCTGATTTCTGTAAGCAAGATGGATGATGCGGGTGTAAAAATAGTGTTCGAGAAAGATGCCTGCAAGATGGTTCGGGGAGCACTGGTATTAATGCGGGGAGTTCGGACTGGAACTCTGTACAAGCTACAAGGTAGCACTGTTATTGATGGGTGTAACAGTTATGTGGTTCCTGAAAGTGGGACGGAAAGTCTAGCTGTCTCTGGAGAAAAGACCATGCTATGGCATCAAAGGTTTGGACATATTGGAGAGAAGGGCCTTCGGATACTGCATAGAGATGGTATGGTAGAAGGTATGTCTAATTGTTCTCTGGATTTCGATTTCTGTGAACATTGTGTATATGGGAAGCAGAATCGGGTGAGTTTTCCTTCTAGTGCTAAGAGGGCAAATAAGATATTAGAACTTGTGCACAGTGATGTGTTTGGGCCTGTGTCAGTTCCATCACTGGGAAAGTCTGTGTACTATGTTTCATTCATAGATGACTTCTCAAGGAATACATGGATATATTTCTTGAGGGAGAAATCTGAAGTCTTTGAAAAATTTAAATAATTTAAGGCTCTGGTGGAGAACCAGACAGAGAAGAAGATAAAGGCGCTGAGGACAGATAATGGTGGGGAGTTCTGCAAGAATGAATTTGAAGAGTTCTGTAAGAAGTGTGGTATAGCACGACAGAAGAATACTCCATATACACCTCAGCAAAATGGAGTTGCAGAAAGAATGAATAGAACACTGATGGAAAAGGCAAGAAGCATGCTCAGTGGTACCGGGTTAGGACAAGAATTCTGGGCAGAGGCAGTGGAGACTGCATGTTACTTAGTTAACAGATCACCTTCATGAGCGTTGGAGGATAAGACCCCACATGAGGTATGGACTGGTAAGAAACCCTCTCTTTCACATCTAAGGGTATTTGGATGTGATGCATATGTACATGTTCGAAAGGAGAAAAGGACCAAGTTGGATAATAAATCTGAAAGGTGCATCTTTATTGGGTATAAGGATGGTTTAAAGGGTTACAAGCTTTGGAACCCAGAAACAAGGAAGGTTGTGTACAGCCGAGATGTGGTGTTTAGAGAAGTGAAAGATATTGTTAAACATGAAGTCCTACCAAAGGAACCTGAGAAGATAGAGTTTGAGCTAAAGGAGGATGAATCAGACTCTACAACAGAAGAAGAATCAGAAGATGAAGAGCCACAAACTCCAGCTTTGAGAAGATCGGTTCGGGAAAGAAGGCAACCAGAAAGGTATAGTCCATCTGCTTTCTGTTCAGGTTTTGCCTTAACTATAATTGATGATGAACCCAGAACTGTCAGGGAGGCAGTAGATTCAGAGGATAGAAAACTCTGGAAGGAGGCCATGGTTGATGAAATGGAATCTTTGCACAAAAACGATGCATGGGATCTAGTGGAGTTGCCGGCTGGAAGGAAGCCCATTAGGAGCAAATGGGTGTTTAAGAAGAAGATGAATGTAGAAGGCAAGGTGGAGAAATACAAAGCTCGGTTGGTAGCGAAAGGTTATTCCCAGGTGCTGGGAATTGATTTGGTGATATTTTTTCTCCTGTTGCCAAGGTTACTTCTATTAGATTACTTTTAACTGTTGCTGCTACATTTGATTTTGAGATAGAACAAATGGATGTGAAGACAACTTTTCTTCACGGGGATCTAGAAGAGGAGATCTACATGAAGCAACCTGAAGGCTTTATGGTGAAGGGTAAGAAAGAACTGGTATGCAGGTTGAAGAAGTCTCTGTATGGGTTAAAACAGTCACCAAGGATGTGGTATCAGAAATTTGATACCTATATACGGGGACTTGGCTTCACCAGAAGCAAGGAAGATCATTATGTTTATTTTAAATTAATTGGTGATCGTGTTATATATCTGGTCTTGTATGTGGATGATATGTTGTTGATTGGAAATGACAAAGAAATTATCCAAGATTTGAAGACCCAACTGTTCTCCAAATTCGACATGAAGGATCTGGGTGCTGCAAATTATATTTTGGGCATGGAAATTAAGAGAGATCAGGCAAAGAGGAAGCTCTGGTTAAACCAGAGGAAGTATGTCGAGACTATATTGCAGAGGTTCAATATGCAGGATAGTAAACCGATGAAGGTTCCTATTCCTGTAGGTGTAAAGCTGTCTGCTGAACAGTGTCCCAAGACACAAGAAGAAGAGGAGTATATGTCCCGTGTTCCATATGCAAGTGCAATGGGTAGCCTGATGTATGCAATGGTCTGTACTAGACTAGACATTGCACATGTAGTGGGAGTATTGAGCAGGTTTATGTCAAACCCAGGGAAGGAGCATTGGACAGCAGTGAAGCGGGTTTTCAGATATTTACGTGGCACTAGTGATTATGGCTTGTGCTACCAAGGAAGACTAGGATTGGAAATAATGTTGGACATTCGTGGTTTTGTTGATGCAGACTGGGCTGGAGATCTGGACCAAAGAAGATCTACAAGTGGGTATGTGTTTAGCCTATTTGGAGGCGCAGTCAGTTGGATGAGTAAAAGACAGTCTGTAGTGGCTCTTTCAACTACAGAGGCAGAATACATAGCAGCCACTCATGCAAGCAAGGAAGCGGTTTGGTTGCAGAGATTGTGTTCAAGTATGGGGTTGGTACAGCAAGCTATAAGGATAGACTGTGATAGCCAAAGTGCAATTTTCTTGGCTAAGAACCCTACTTATCATTCAAAGACAAATCACATTGATGTTCAATATCACTTTGTTAGAGATATGGTTGAGGCTAAAAGGGTGTTGCTGGTAAAGGTGGACACTTTGAAGAATGTTGCAGATGCATTGACAAAGTCTGTGAGCACTCAGAAGTTCTCTTGGTGTAGAGAAACAATGGGTGTTGAAGAATTGGGCCAATGACTAAGCCCTCTTGTGGCCCCCCGTGGAAAGAAAAACAACAAGTGGGATAATGTTGGGTATGTATTATATTCTTTCCACGACTAAGCATGCGCGGGGGGGTAAGAGGGGGGGCGATAGCCCCCCCTGTCGGGGTCCGGGGCAGCGCCCCGGCGAAAATTTTTGGTCCTTAATTTCCGGCGGGTACTCCGCGTCCATGGTTTTGTGCATGGTTTTGCACATGGTTTTGGGGTACGATGGTTTTTGGCCCCTGGTATTTTTGTAGATCTGGTCAAGGGAACTACGGTTATGTTCTAATCTAGGGTTTATGGATTGGGGTTTATGTATGCTGTCAAACCAGGAGGTAACTCCTCAAATCTGCAATGTGTATTAGCTGAAGAATGTACATGCTCTTATAGATGGGAGGTGAGGCTATTGGGATTCAGATCCCAATGACTCTTGGCCTTCCTTATTTCCTAATAACAAATAATATACAAAAATAAATGTGCACACCCATCCATAGGATTAGGTGTCAACATTCCCCCCTTTAATCCGAAGGGATGTTGGTGAGTCCAAGCATCGATCTGAACTTTTCAAACTTTTCTCTTCCAAGTGCTTTGGTGAATATGTCAGCAGTTTGCTCATTTGTGGAACAATGATGTAGATGGATGGTCTTGGCCTGAACATGATGTCGAATGAGATGGTACTTTGTATTGATGTGCTTTGTTCGATCATGGAACTTTGGGTTCTTGGCCAACTTTATTGCATAAGTGTTGTCGATCATGAGTGGAGTGGAATACATCTGTTTCATCTGCAAATCTTCCAGGATTTTCCGGAGCCACACAATTTCCTTTGTTGCTTCAGCTGCTACCACATATTCTGCCTCGGTCGTGGAATCTGCTGGAACTGACTGTTTGCGTGATCTCCATGAGACAGCTCCTGATCCTAGACTCATGGTGTAACCTGTAGTAGACACGCCTGTTTCTTTGTCACCATCAAAGTCTGAATCAGAGTATCCGGTCAAGTTGAAGTCGCCTACCTGTGTATATTTGAGTCCAAAGTCTTGAGTCCCCTTCAAGTACCTTAGTACTCTTTTTGCAGCAGATCAATGTCCTTCACAAGGTTTTTGCATGAACCTTGAGAGGATTCCAACAGCAAATGAGATGTCAGGTCTGGTGGTGGTCAGATAGATAAGACTTCCTACAAGCTGTCTATACTTAGTTGCATCCTCAAATTCTTTCCCTTCAACTGATGTGAGCTTCAAGTTTTGTTCCATTGGAGTGCCTAAGGGTTTACAATCATCCATGCCAAATTTGTTCAAGAGATCTCCAATGTACTTTTTCTGAGAAAGAAAGATGAATTTAGGATGTTGAATTACTTCAATACCCAAATAGTAATGAACATGACCCAAATCAGTCATTTCAAAACCTTTCTTCAACTCCTTCTTCATGGATGCAATATAGCTCTCATTGTTTCCTGTTATCAAAAGATCATCTACATATACCACAAGATATACAACTGTTTTTCCAACTTTCTTAACAAACAAAGTTGCATCATCAAGATCAAAGTGTTTGAAGTCAAGTTTCAGAAGATGCTCGGTCAACTTCTCATACCAGGCTCGTGGTGCTTGCTTGAGGCCATACAAGGATTTCACAAGTTTGCAAACTTTGTGTTCTTGACCCTTTATCACAAATCCTTCTGGCTGGGACATATAAAATTTCTCCTTCAGATCTCCATTCAAGAACGATGTTTTTACATCCATCTGATGGACTTTCCATCCACTCTGAGCTGCTAAGGCAAAGAGAGTCCGGATGGTGGTCCATTTTGCTGTGGGAGCAAACGTTTCTTCATAATCAATTCCTTCCTTCTGTGCGAATCCTTTTGCCACAAGCCTGGCCTTGTGCTTGTCAAGTGAGCCGTCTGCTTTGTACTTGTTCTTGTAGACCCACTTGCAGCCAATTGGTTTTGCTCCCAAAGGCGGATCAACCAGCTTCCAAGTGCCATTCTTTATCAAGGCATCATACTCCTTTTGCATCGCTTCTTTCCATTCATCATGAGAAGCGGCTTCTTTGAAGGAAGTTGGTTCATGATCTGTAGACAAACTCAATTCACAGCTATAAGCAATATCCATATCAACAGGGGAATCAGAATTATCTACATCACCTTCGATTTCTTGAGTGGAACTTCTTGTTCCTGTTTTTCCAACCTCATCAGGATGAACATCCTCCAGTGTCTTTGTCAGCCATTTGGGAGGACCTTTCTGAGATGGCCCAGGCTGGTCACTTGACTGAGTTGGGATTGATTCAAGATTCAATCTCCAAATTCTGTCAATCACATCATCCAATGTGTCATCCGTGGTTGTTTCTTCATGTGGGGGAGAGTGTGGTTCAGGAAATGATTCCACAGTTTGATTCAATATCGGAATCCCCCCTTCTAGGTGTGGAATCACATTATCAAATTCTTTGAAAGACTTTGCATGTGTGAATCTATCCAGGCGATCAAGTTGCCGCTCAACAACCTTGTCACTCTTGGATGATTCAAGAAATATGACATCTCTTGCTATCACAAACTTCTTATTTGCTTCATCATAGAGACGATATCCTTTGGAGGTATTGGAGTACCCCAAGAAGATACATTTTCCGCTTCTAGCACCAAGTTTGTTCCTTTGACCCTTGGGTATCAAGGCATAACAGGTGGACCCAAAGACCCTGAAATGCTTTACCGAAGGAATGTGGCCATGCCACATTTCAAAAGGAGTTTTATTTCTAATTGAACTTGAAGGACACCTATTCTTTATGTAAACAGCACATAGAACTGCATCAGCCCAAAACATCAATTTTACATTCTTGAAAATTAACATGGAGCGGACCATATTTAAAATGGTTCTGTTCATTCTTTCAGCTACACCGTTCTGTTGTGGATTATATGGCACAGTGGTTTGATGTTGGATTCCATGTTGACGAAGATAATTTTCAAATTTGTTTGAAGTGTATTCTTTTCCATTATCAGTACGTAGAGAGCCAATATGTGTTTGTGCATCATTTTCAATCCATGCATGAAAATTCTTGAAAGTTTGAAAAGCATCAGACTTATTCTTCAGTAAGTAAATCCAACACATTCTGGTGTAGTCATCAATAAATGTCATCATGTTTTTGTTTCCATTTGCAGAAGCAATAGGCATAGGGCCACATAAATCTGAATGAACAAGTTCAAGTTTCCTATGTGCTCTTGAGTGTGAATCATGAAATGGCTGTTTGCTATGCTTTCCTAGAATACAAGAATCACATTCCTTAGGTTTTCTAGGAATTGTAGGTAGTCCATCAACACCATTTTTCTTCAACAAACGAAGGCTGTCATAATTTAAGTGTCCAAATCTAGCATGCCATAAAAGACTTGATGGAAATGTACCTTCATCATGATATGAACTAAATGCAAAGTTTTGAGCATGAGCAGATGAACCTTTCAGCTTCAAAAGTCTCCCTTCTTCTATTCCCTCCATGACAAGTGAGTGATCTGATGCTGATCTGACCTCTGCCTTGCCATCAAACAAGTGAACTGAGTGTCCTTGCTGCCGGATTTCGATCAGGGCCAGCAAGTTTCTCTTCAACTCCGGGAGGTATAGAACCTCATGTAGGATATGATCAGGAAGACCAGGCAGTTTAAGCCTGACTGTGCCAAGCCCCGATGGCTTGAGTTTGGATTTATCTGCGAAATATACTGCTCCATCAACTTTGTCAGTGAATTCTTCAAAAAAATCTTTTCTAAATGTCATGTGACATGTTGCTCCTGAATCTAGCAACCAATCATCTCTCCATGAAGTAAATGAAACATCAAATAGGTTTTCAGTTACTCCATTGTTACAATGTGCTAGAATAGAATGAGCTGATTCAACTGGTTTACCTTTGTCTTTTTCATTAGTTTTACCTCTGTCTTGATTTGTTTGCTGCTGAGCTTTAGATTGTCTGCCCCCCTTTTCTCTGAAGTTTCTTCTTCGTCTTCAGCCTTCTCTTCCTCTGGATGGACCTGAAGCGTGTCTCTTTTCTCTCTGTGCCAAGTAGGCAGCCTCTTTAGAAGATGAAGGGACTGTCATCTTCTTTTTAAGGAGGAGAGAAAAAACTCTGCTGGAAAATTTCTCTTGAAGGAGAGAAAACAAAAAAAATCTATTGCTGGAAAATATACTCAATTAAAAGGACAGAAACTCTTGCTGGAAAAAATTTTCTGAGTTTAAAAACTCTTTCAGGAAACTAAATCTGCTCAGAAAACTTTGCTGGAGACTGAATTTTTAAAAAATACTCTATGCTATAGACTGATTTCTGCATAAAAAAAATGTATTTTTTTTTGTTTTGGGAAAAAAATGTATGTGAAAAAGGTGAATGGTTTTGTGAATGGGGCGTATGGGCAGTGATACAATATGAGGGGCGAAATTTGTGAAATGGAGGGGTGGGGGGCGGCGGGGTCGATATATAAAAGGAATGACTATACAACGATATACAATATACAACGATTTTACATAACAAATATATGCAATGGAGACAGCATTATGGAGACAGCATTGAATATACAACGATTTTACATAACAACGATTTTACATAACAAATATATGCAATGGAGACAGCATTGAATATACAACGATTTTACATAACAAATATACAACGATTTTACATAACAAATATATGCAATGGAGACAGCATTATGGAGACAGCATTGAATATTGTGTAATGGACTGCGTTTATATTGTGTAAAACGCTGGTTTATATATGGAATGCGTTGTTAATTGTGGACAGACAGACAGCGTTTTAATACAATGACAGCGTATGGCAGAGACGTGGGAGAGTTAGTGCATTGAGTTGGGAATCGATGTGTGAGGGGGAGGGGCGTGTTAACGCAGGTGGGGAGTGTTATAAGTGCAAGGTTGGGGAGTTTGGGAGCGTGGAAGGGCAGGCGTTGAGCAGAGAGCGGTGAGGAACTCACGGTGTGCTGGCGTGAGGGGAGGGCCGCAGGGTAGGTAGTGGGGCGGGTAGATGTTAGGTAGTGGAGCGGTAGGTGGGGATTGTGCAGACGCGGGTATGGCGTATAGTGAGGAGTAGTTGCAGTGAGGAGGGCGGAGTGGATAGCTTAGGGAGCGCTGAGAAGAGAGCGAGTGTGGAGGAGGTTGCGCAGGGGAGGGCACGTGAGGAATAGGGGAGCATGTAAGGTGAGTGCGTTGGTTGGGAGGCCAAAAGGCCAAGGGCGAGGACTGTGATAGCGTAGGTGGAGTGTTGGCTGTAGAGTTTGAATGCAGGCGGGAGAAGAGTGTGCAGCGATCAGCGAGGAGGCGTTGATAGGTTGCAGACAGGTCCATAGGGAGTGTAAGGGATTTGTAGACAGCGTGTTAAGCGATGGGGAATGTTGAGTGGGAAGGCCGAAAGGCCGTGAGGTAGAGGGGAGTATGTAGAGTGAGGGAGATAGCAGTGAGGTAGGGAAATGAATAGGGAGAGGTAGCGGGTGTGAAGAGCGTAGAGCTCAGGTCGAAGAGCGCAGGGTATGGTGAATGAGTGAGAATGAGTGAGGGGAGAGGTGAGGGCGCAGGAAGAAAAGGAGGGGGGAGGTGAGCGCAGGGATAAATGGAGCGTAGGGAGAATGAGTGAGGCCCAAAAGGGTTGTTACAAAAAAAATTTGAATTTGGATCTGCAGAAGACAGTTGCAGGACTGCTGGACTGGCAGAGCCTGCAGTTTGCAGATTGACAGAGCCTGCAAATGTCAGTGCTATTTAGGGAAAAAAAAATGCAGAAAAACAGTCTAGCAATTAGGAGCAGCAGAAAACAATTAATAAAATTGACTGAGCAAAAGGTAGGGAGTTACACCACAGGGCAGAAATGACAAATGTGGAGCTGGCTCTGATACCATGTTAAACCAGGAGGTAACTCCTCAAAACTGCAATGTATATTAGCTGAAGAATGTACATGCTTATATAGATGGGAGGTGAGGCTATTGGGATTCAGATCCCAATGACTCTTGGCCTTCCTTATTTCCTAATAACAAATAATATACAAAAATAAATGTGCACACCCATCCATAGGATTAGGTGTCAACATATGCTTTGACATGTATATATATGTGTTGTAACACTAAAAGGAATATAATGAAAAATCAAGCTGGTCGTCCCGATTTGGGATCCGGGGAAAATCTTTGTGTTTATCTGTTTTATGTTTTATGCTCTCGCTATTGTTTATTTTATGTTATAAGATTCATGTGTGGAAAATTTCTGTTCAGGGTTAAAACCTACAATTCCTCCATGGGAATGAGGGTTTGAAACATATTTCAGTTTCAATGTTTTGTAGAAATCTTCAACAAACTCCATGAATTTTTTTGGGCAGAGCGTTTGCAGATCAGATCTAAAACTTTTGGTGAAAAATTTACAAAAAAGTAGATCAAATCTCGATTCCTTGAGAAAAAATACTCAAATTCAAAAAACAAAAATCGATCAAATTGGAGTTAAAATGAGGGAGATATCGCTGATGCAAAAGCAACAATGTTGTAGTGATTTTTGTTACGACAATTCATGGATGCTGGATCTCCTCTCATTTCTTGCAGTTTTCAGTGGGAAATTTCAGATAAAGAGTTACCGATCTGTGCTCCCCTTGAAAAATCACCCGATTTAAAAAAAAAAATAGGTTGAATCAGAGTTTGGACGAGGGATTTATCGCTGATTTAAAATCAACAATTTTTTTAGAAATTTTGTAATGGCTGGACAGTTCCAGCGCAAATATGAGATTCTAGAGTCTCCAGATAGTGATTCCAACCATAATTGAAGATGCATAATTATCATTCCATTTCCAAAAATAGGTTATAATAAATATTCAGAGTTATATTGACCGAGTTATGATCATTTTAAATCTGGAGCAGCATTCAGAGCGGGTTCCCTTTGGAGACATTCTCTCCCACCCCGCTTTAGTAGGCACCTGCTTCACAATCATCAATTTCAGCATAGTAGCATTCGACTTGGGTTATTTGGAGATGTTCCCTCTCATCCCAAGCTATGTAGGCACCTGATACTTCATCAACAATCAGCATCACGGTTATGGGTCAACCGCACAAAATCCTTCTCATCAAAGTCCATTTGCTAGGCCACACACTGTTAGTAACACAGTTGGTCACAAGCATTACAAGGTATCTCTATCCTTGGATCTTAGTTTGTCATGGTTTTGGTTCATCCACAAACCCATACTTCATTGAAGTCCATTTTCTAGGTCGTACACTATCAATATCACAGTTGGTCACAAGCATTGCAGGGTATCTCTATCCTCATATCTTCGTTCATCACGGTTAAGGGTTAACTACACAAAACCATTCTCTTCAGTGTCTCTTCATATTCAAAAAATGCTTCTCAGGAGGGAACTTCATGCATTGGGGACCATTGCTTCTTAAGGATGGAGGAATGATCCGAATGGAAAATTGCATACACCCATGGTATTCATCCACCCATGTTATCCATCCACCCATGGAATTTACCCATGGTATTGTAAATGGAACCGAACCAGAGTGTTCATCCACCCATGGAATTTATTTTCCCATGGTATTGTAAGTGACATCTATCCATGATATTCATTCACCCATGGTATGTAGCCACCCATGGTATTCATCCACACATGGAATTTACCCATGGTATTGTAAGTGGTATCCACCCATGGTATTGACACATGGTATCCACCCATGGTATCTACCCATGGTATTGTAACTCAAAAAGGATATAAATAGCCAGCCTCAATTTATAAAAGGACAAAAGTGATCCGGATTTATGCAGGAATGCAACAGAATACACATATAGGCATAGATACAGAGATGCAGCAGAAATAATGCTTCATTTTATTTAAATCAAATGACTGAAATATGCTTATAGACATAATGGAAATAAAAATAGTTAGGGTGTTGGCAGCGTATCTCTAAAAAGAGATGTGGCGGCTACAGACCTCTCAACTGAGTTACAATGAGGCTTGAGGGCCTATTTATTATTGAGAAACAATAGAGAACTCTAAACGTCCAAAAACCTAACCTAGGAGATGAAACGCCAAAAATATGGGCCCTGTTTGGGTAAATTGGTGTTTAAACTTCCCAGGGATGTAACTTTGGCATACAATATCCATTTGATGCATATCATACCTCGTTAGAAATATCTATCTCAGGAGTATAACTTTCGGTGTGGGCAACATCGGTCCATGAACCCATATTTCTCTAGGTTTTCCCAAAATACGTCGTTTAGGGCCTCAAAATGGCTCTGGAAGTTCAGGACCCAAAAAACGACTAAAAATAGTAAGTTGTGCTGCAACTCAAAAACTGAAAGAACTGGTGGTGGGGGTTCAAATGGAATAGGTGGGTGGCCACCAATATCCACCTGGATCATTAAGGCCCCAAAATGGCTCTGGGAGTGCAGGACCTGAAAACCTGCAAAAAAATAGTAAGTTGTGCTGAATGTGAAAAGCTACAATAATTGATGGTGTAGGTCCAAATGGAATAGGTGGGTGGCCACCGATATCCACTTGGATCATTCCTCCCTCCTTAGGAAGCAATGGTCCACATTGCGTTGAGATCGTCCATGAGATGAGGCAAATTCTATTGAACTCGGTATTAGATTTGTTGAAGATGCCATGGACCTATGGGCGGACAAGCTGGATGCATTTAGTAAATTTGGTTTCTTTATCAGCCTCAAACACTACATGTGTGGATTCTGTATGTGTAGTTGCAGGAGGTATGGCAACATCACGTGGTGGTGCATTGGGGGTCAAGTCAATGGAGTGCTTGTCCTGACAATGTAGAGGAACCTCAGTGAGTGAGGAGAAAATTTCCTCGTAGTCCTCCATGAATTTTTCTATCTGTTGTAGTTGTGCAGGGGAGCCCTATTTCGAGGTTGTGGCCACAATATTATTCTTTCCATATGAGCAAGTTGTAAGGAAAATAAATTTCCTGGTTTGGGAAACAATCTTTCTGTGGTGTTTTTTAGTAGTCAAAGAGATGAAAGGAGGCGTTGCTACCTTCGGTATCTTGTACAAGTTATTTCCCAAAGTAATAATAACAGCACGAGGCCTAGACTCATACATAGCATGTCGCCTCCACAAGTATGTTTGGCCCAATAATACATCATCTACATCAAGAGGAGAAACATCATATAATACCTCATCCGTGAATGGCTTGACGCTATACGAAAGGCGTCACTGTTGGCGGATGCGGATATCTCTCCCTAGGTGAAGCCACCTGATGGTATATGGCTACAAGTGTGCTATGGTCGGTAGGATGAGTCGCTTCATGACCTCTGCTGAAATGAGGTTCTTTTGGCTTCCGCTATTGACAAGGAATTGGAGTGGAGAACTCTTCACCCACATCTTTGAATGGAAGAGCCACTCCCCCTCCTGTGGATCCTTGGGATCCTCCCTCTGGATCTTGGTGGTGGCAACAATGGCACTAGGATCCGCACCAATGATCTGCTTCCCTTTTTCATTGCCTTTTTCTGGTTTTGACTCAGGATCAGAAAATGTATCTGATTCAGGTTCCTTTAGTTTGGCCACCAATGACTGTTTGGCCCGACACTCGTTTGTGCTATAAGTGGGGTTGTTATGAAATTCACACCACTTCTCCGTGCCCTTCTTTGGATTTTTGGTGTTGTTCTAAGTCGCCTCGCTTTGGCCTTTCCCCTTGTTCTCCGGTTCGGGGGCACCTTTCCCTGGCTTTGGATTCGCAGATCCAAAGTATTTCTTCTTTTGCCTAAATTTCTTCTTGACCTTGGCAGCATAGTGATATGTCGTGATAAGTGATGTAATGTCAAGGAACTCCATTTCCTCTTGAATGCGAACTTTGTGTAGATAGCTGCAGTACTTGAGCACCAAATGTCTCTCTGAATCTTTAATACCCAACTTTGCGCGTAGGGTATGGAACAAATTCGTTAGTTCATGCACATCTTGATCTCTTTACTGCCGCAGCGTGCTCCATTGGATGTTTTTGTCTTCATAGCTCCTCGCGGGGTAATATTGTTCCTTGATGCCGTCTCGGAACGAATTCCAAGTGGGTGTGGCCAAGAACAGAGAGGGTTCCCCTTCGTCCTCTTGCTTGCAGTAGGTTTCCCACTAGTCTCTGACATGGGGAGAGGATTTGAGGAGTGAAAAAATAATATTTTCTTGGTCGAATAAATCATGCTCCAAGAAATACCCTTCCAGAAAATTTAACCATATATCTATGATGTCGACATCTATCTGGCCTTCAAATACATGAATGTTAAAGTTTACCTGTACCGTGAAGGGAGTGCTGCCTCTAGAGTGGCTGTTGGAGTCAGATCCATTTCAATTTTTTAGAACTTGGGGATCTCCCCCCAAGATCTGGATCAGTGGTATTATATTCAAGCTACGCCTCCATGGGAATGAGGGTTTGGAACATATTTTAGTTTCAATGTTTTGTAGCAATCTTCAACAAACTCCATGAATTTTTTTGGGGGGAGCGTTTGCAGATCAGATCTGAAACTTTTGGTGAAAAAATTACAAAAAAAAAGACCAGATCTCGATTCCTTGTGAAAAAATACTCAAGTTCAAAAAAAAAATTGGCCGAATTAGAGTTCCAACGAGGGAGATATCGCTGATTCAAAATCAGCAATGTTGTAGTAATTTTTGTGACGACAATTCATGGATGACGGATCTCCTATCATTTCTCATATTTTTCAGTGGGAAATTTCAGATATATGGTTATCTATCTATTTTCCCCTTGAAAAGCACCCGATTTCAAAAAAAAAAATCAGTCGAATCAGAGTACGGACGAGGGATTTATTGCTAATTTTAAGTCAGTTATTTTTTCAGAAATTTTGTGATGGCGTGACAGTTCCAGCACGAATCTGAGAGTCTAGAGTCTCCAGATAGTGATTTAAAACACATGATAAGATGCATAATGATCATTCCATTTCCAAACACAGGTTATAATAAGTATTCCGAGTTATATTGACCGAGTTATGATCATTTTAAATCTGGAGCAGCATTTGGAGCGGGTTCCCCTTGGAGGCGTGCCTTCGCACCCCACTTTATTAGGCACCTACTTCACATTCATCAATTTAAACATAACAACATTTAGCTTGGGTTATTTGGAGATGTGCCCTCCTACCCCAAGCTATGTAGGCACTTGCTACTTCATCAACAATCAACATCATGGTTATGGGTCAACCGCACAAAATCCTTCTCATCGAAGTCCATTTGCGAGGCCACACACTGTTAGTAACACAATTGGTCACAAGAATTACAAGGTATCCTTATCCTAGAATATTTTTTTGTCATGTATTTGGTTCATCCACAAACCCACACTTCATCGAAGTCCATTTTCTAGGCCGCACACTATCAATATCACAGTTGATCACAAGCACTGCAGGGTATCTCCATCCTCGGATCTTCGTTCATCACAGTTAAGAGTTAATACACAAAACCATTCTCTTTAGTGGCTCTTCATATTCAAAAAAGGCATCTTAGGAGGGAACTTCACGCATTGGAGACCATTGCTTCTTAAGGAGGGAGGAATGATCCGAATGGAAAATGGCATCCACCCATCGTATTCATTCACCCATGTTATCCATCCACCCATGGAATTTACCCATGGTATTATAAATGGAACCGACCCATGGTATTCATCCACCCATGGTATTTATTCGCCCATGGTTATGTAAGTGACATCTATCCATGATATTCATTCACTCATGGTATGTATCCACCCATGGTATTCATCCACACATGGAATTTACCCATGGTATTGTAAGTGGTATCCACCCTGTTAGCCCCCCTAAGAAATTCTTGACAAGCAAGCTGGGGGCTGAATGATTGTTGAGCCTTCAAGGGATGCCTTTCCATGAAAAACCATTCCCCTTGAAGCCTCTGAGTGCTTTGCCTTATATAAATCCTATCTGCTATTCCATTTCTCAAAGGGCCTATTATTCCCTCCTTTACCCCTGCGAAATACATCAATTCCCCTCTTTTCCCTTTATCCGAATTCCCTTTCTTCCCCCCCAATATTCCCCCTCTCTATGCCTAAATCCCCCAACAATCCCCTTTACATTTCCCCATCTCCCTTATTTCCCTAGTTTTCCCTTCCATCTCCCCTACCGTTACCATTTGATTGTCCCCAAAACGCATTAAAAATGAATTAAAATGATAAATTTTATGTTTTTGGGTCTTAACCCTTCTTCTGATAGCCCCGCACCCTTTTCCTTCCATAGAACCCCGCGCCGTGACCTAGGCGTTTCTCCTACGGGGGGCTTTTTTCTATCCGTATGGTCAGACCATGGTGGCCCCGTATTTCACTCCTCGGGATGTGTGATGATCTAATCTAACGGCTGTCATTCACTGTGGGGGGTCGCTCCAACAGCCTCACGTCCGTACACCTTGGCCCCTCGTAGTTGATCTCCTCCGTCCATTCATTTATCGATCCAACGGCGCAGAGCGCACCCGAAAAGGTGGTCCCCACCCCACCTGCGCAGTTTCAGAAGACCGGTGGCTTCATTCCGCACCACCCATCCATAGCCGGCGGTATTTCCCGCGGACCCAGTGATTCCATACGCTGGGTGACGCGTGTCCGAGCGCACTATTTTGAAAACTGCCATTTCGCGCATTAATCTTCGGACGAAAGCCGGGTAGCAGAATTGCTAGGAGCTGTCAGATCTTGGAGCCCTCATCCAACGGCGCTCATTCATTGAAGATGCATGCTTTTTAACTCCCGCCTGTCGCGTCCGGTGACCCACCACGTGTCGCCCCCGCCGTTGATCTATGCCCGATCAATGGTCCAGATCACCCCGCTCGCCATTGACCGTCCCACTGCCCACCGGTCTCACCACGTCACCTCCACGTATCCTTTCCGTACGTCCGCATATCTCTCCGCATATATTTGTTTCCGAAGTCATTTTACGTGTTTTTTCCATGCAAACTACATCCGCTGTGCATCCACCTCTCAGACCACTTGTCGTCGAATCCTCACCATGAACCTAAGAATTTTTGCCCCTCAGCAATCTACATGGTCGCACTCATCATATTCGTCATGTCCGCCACCCCTTCGTCTGTTTCCTCATACAGTTCATTGTTTTGCAGGGTTTCCAAAGGTGAAAGACCGCCATGATTCTACATGGTAAATGGGCATGCATGCAACAAATCCGCGCGTCATAGAATTGCCTACAAAGCCACGATAGACTGAGACTAAAGAAAAGGTGGATTTCTAAGTCGAAATCTCCCATCACCATTGAAGTCTTAGCAACCTGGTCAGAGATGAACCAGCGTCACATTCAGTATAGAAAAGGTGATTAATGCCAGCTAATGAAGATTCAAGCCTTAACCACAAAGCTTAGGAATGCGCAGCAGCGAGATTACAGACTCTCGGGAGATCACTCCAGACTCAGCTGTGGAAAAGGTAATATCTGGGTTTTTCATCAGCAGAATGTTTGTTCTTCATCCAGTACATGACGTCCATATAGCTTTTATTATTCACCATGTCCTTGAAGTGTTTTCCACCAGACAACAGACCCAAAAACACCAGAACATTTATGAGATAGACCTTCCTAGCAGTTTATCTTATTTTTTGTTCAAATCACTTGGAGTACAACAAGCCAAGAGGTAAAGATCATATCCAAAGCAGATCATTCTTTCACAAGGAAGGTGACAGAGATTAAATACATAGCAGGTCAAGCAGAATGGGTTTCGGCCCTGCATTCATTGTTATGTTTAATGATACATTTAATTTTCACCTACTCCTTCAGTCGATCTTAGGTTCATCCTTTGCTATAAAGCACAGAAAGAAACATTGTAATGGTTGTTGATGAGATATCAGTGAAATGCAAGTATTCTCCTCTTGAGACAAGTTCTCTGTTTATATTGTAAGATAGGCTGAGATTTGATGTATTCAGACTAAATTTTCTAGCTATGGGCTATGATGTACCTGATTGGTGTTGTTTTTAATATGAAAAGCATGTTTCTTTGGATCCTGATCTAAAGCAGCTAGTGATGTTTCCTCTTTCTCTGTATTTGTGATTGACTTGCTCTCATTGCATGCTACATTTCATTTCATTTCTGCTGGTAGGCAACATAAGTATAATATAAGATTCACCCTTGATAGGTGCCTTATGTTTCCTGCTCTCCCTACCTCAATGTTTTCTGCTCATATGTGTATCTGAATGTTGATTTCAATTGATTTAACCAGTGTAGTGGATGTCATTGCCTGCTCTCTGATGTATGAGTCAATGGAATCAGTATTTAGATGTTCTAGTTAGGATTTAGTTGAATGTGTTGAGAACCCTCGAGGTCTAGAACCTGATCTCTGCCTCTTTTGGGTCTTTCCATCCCAATTAAACCTTCCCAAGATCCCTTTTTTTGCCTCTAATTCTGTCCAAGCAGGCCTGGAGTTAGATGACCTCTGGCCTGATCTATAGACAGAGTTGAATGGTTCCCCTTCACTCATTTTCAATCCTTAATGTCCCATCCCACCAATCATCCCTTAAGATCCAAATGCTCTAGATGACTAGCCCAATAGAAAGCTTGCACATTGAACACAAATAAATCCTTTCTTGACTCCATAGCCCAATGGCTTTGATGTTCTCTAAGTTATCTATCTCTGCCTAAGCTTCCTCTTTGCTCATCCTTGTCTTATATTGGTCCTTCTTTTCCTGATTCCCTCCAACCAAACACATACAATCAAACCAACAACCCTGAGCCTACAAATAGCCTGAAATCTCATAACTTAGAGCTTCAAAGACATACACTTTGACTCATATAGAGAGATCCCTCTCTGGACCTAGGAGGGCTAGATCCTAAGGTCCCAAAGTGGTTCTATGTTGTCTCATCTTTTGGTCTCTGTCAACCTGGCCAAAACATGGGAACCCCAACATAATGGCGACTCTACTGGGGATCTGAGTACATTTCACCTTACATACTTCCAAGACTCAGAAGCTTAAATCTCTAGTTAGGTTGACAGTAAGTCACCCCTTTCTTGAATCAACCTCCATTATTGAATATCCACCATACTCTTAGACAGATCCTGGAAAGGGCCAGGTAGCCTCCAGATCTCATCCTCTTTTCAGAGGTGACATATCTGGTAAATGCCCTCCCAGTCAATCTCTGGTTGGAGCTTGCTGTTTAGAGGAGATTCCTGAAAGGTGATAGTGCCTGAGCACTGTGGTGGACAATGTATCCCCTAGAAACATCCTAAACCCTCCACTTGGTGACTCCATTGTTCCTAAACGAAAAGACTCCACTGGTGATCAGTAGGCCTACTGATTATCTTGGTTTCACCATCAGACTCCACTGGGAGATCAGTCCCTGAGACAATATCAACCACAATAGAAGCAAAAAGTAGGGTTAAGCTGATTGGCTTATAAACAACATTATGGGTTTCAGAACCATCCACACAAGAGCTTATCCCAACCCTGACCCACCAGAAATAGTTGAAAATCCAGAGAGTATCCTCAAAGGAGCTCCTACACCTAAAAGACCAACCATTTCCAGCCACATTCTTAGAGATAATTCTGCACCAGAAAACCTAAAAGCTCTAGCACATTTCCTCCCTAAGCTAGGCACACCTAATAGACTACCGAGAACTAGGTAATTCAATCATCTAGACCAGCAAGACCTCAAAGTTTACAATACACCATCTAACAGTGGTCAAAACACTAGGGACAGTGAAACCCCTCCTTCCACACCACATGATTTTCACTTCCTCCAAAACTTGGGGCTCTCTCACCCTAGATCTGCTCAACAGACTTCTGCTGGTCCTAGCATCCCTGTCATCCAGATACCAACTGTTCAAGCCAACCCTATACCTCATCAGAACGTTACCATGGTAGCTTGGTATGCACCTTTGCTTTTACCTCAACCCCTGTTACCCTTGCCCAATGATTATCAGTCAAAAATCCCACACTTCACTGCTAAAGAGTCCATAACAGCTCAGCAACATGTAGATAAGATGGAGGACTCTTTTGATTATATGGAAATTGATGATGAAACAATCAAAATGAGGATCTTTGCCCAAAGCTTAGGGGGCGAGGTCAAGAAATGGTTTAAAGGGTTGCCTCCTGGCAGTATTCAAGATCTCCCTGCATTATACCAGACCTTTATAAATAAATGGGAGGTTAGAGCAAACCCTCGCCAGCTCCTAGCAGAATACATATCTCTTAAGAGGAACGTAGGAGAGAGTGTTCATGATTACACCACTAGATTTAATAGCATCTACAATGCCCTCCCTCCACACATGAAGCCTCCAAAAGGAATGGCCCTGGCTAAATATCCCGATGGATTTGATGCTGACATGGCCTATAAGCTTAGAGATAAAGAATATACCACACTGGAAGATATGCAAAAAGGAGCCATAACCATAGAAGCAAAATTAATGGAAAAAAGGGCGAGATTAAAAGCTGAAAAAAGGGTAACATATAGGGATGACAATATAGCTTCCACATCTGATCCCAAATATGACAGACTTTCAAAAAATGTGGAAGAACTTCAACAAATGATAAAGAGGATGGTTTTCCAAAGCAACAACCAAAACAGAAACCAAAACCAAAACATTAGAAGAAACAATGCTGCTCCCAACAGACAAAGAGAGTCAGACCAACAAATTATTTCCCCATTTCAAGAAAACTTTTTAGATGAAGACGAGGGAATCATTGAAGAGTCTGAAGGGAATACCATAAATATGTTTGAAGCAGAGGACTCGGTCCTTAACTGTGATTCAGAAGAAGATCAACCCTCACCTTTATATTGGGATGAGGAATGGTTAGAAACTGAGGATTACAGATTTGGATTTGAAAATGCCATGATGCAGGTCAGAGAACAATATGAACTTAGGAGAAAAAAGAACCAAGCAGATCCCAAAACAAAGACTTCTGAGGTAACCATCAAGAAAAGACCTGATAAATCCTCTAAAGCATCTGCTGCAGACAACAAAACAGCAGCTGAAAGTTCTGGTTAACATAAGGAGAAGGACAACCAAAAAAATGAAAAACAAAGTCAACCAACTAGAAACACTACCACCACAGTTAGTGCTCCTGATACAACAGTTCCCAACCCTGTACATAGTGAAAAATCACAAACTGATTCAGCTACTAAAGCAGTAGCAAATAAAACATAATTGAACATTACAAAGGTCCAGTCCACTTTCAATCTAGAGAGTGAGATTGAAAAAATCAAAATCTCTGTACCATTATCTGAGCTGGCCTCTCAGGATGTATATAAAGGCCAAATTTTGAAAGCATTAAATTTGGGAGAAATGAATTATTCTGTAAATTTGAATGATGATCAACCAGCCCTACTCTTTGGTCCCAAAATTGAAGGAAAATTTCAGGAAGGGGTAGTTCCACCTTTTTATATCAGTCTTAACATTCATGACAAGATACTCCACAATGCCATGCATGATTCTAGTGCGTCACACAATCTAATGCCTAAGGTAGTGATGGAGAGGCTAGGCCTAGATATTACCAGACCTTACAAAGACTTATACTCATTCGACTCTAGTAGAGTAAAATGCCTAGGCCTAATCAAAGACTTGTGTGTGAGTCTGACCCAGATTCCTGCCAAGTTTATGGTCATGGATGTTGTGGTGGCAGATGTGCCACCAAATTATGGCATGCTATTGTCAAGATCATGGGGAGCCAAACTGCAAGGAACAATGCATATGGATGGCTCATATGCCACTATCCCTATATTTGGCCAACTTAGAAGACTGTATAGAGAGTTTCAGATGAAATTTTTAGTCAGTAGCCCCGAGAAACCTGAAAAATCACCATTATACTCCGTGCATATAGATCTAGACTCTTTCATTCTCTACAATTACCAATCCTCAGAAGAGCCGAGATCAGATAATGGAAATACAAACATATAGCCCATGGATTTCAACATAATGGCTACTCTGGAAGAATACGAAGAAGAAGACCATGGGCAAACTGCTGAAAATATAACTCTGAATGAAACAGAAACAAAACAAAAACAGCAAGCTAGCCACCTCCCTGACCTCCATGCCCATAATGAACCACAAAATGACCCCCCTCCTAGCACAAACCTCACAACTCCACATAATGGCGAATCCAGCTGTAGGGGAGGGGATGAAGATGAAGTAAACAACGAACCCCTGTGGGAAATGAAATTTGATGGGTTGTGTACTAGGCAGAGTGCTGGAGCAGGAGTGTGGCTGCGTAACACTGAAAATGATCACGCAGAGAGCCACACTGTCAATATGCATTTCAAATGTACAAATAACATTGCAGAATATGAGGCTCTCATTTTGGGCTTGAATCTGTTGAAGAAATTAGGAGCCCGTAGGATAGCTATGAGAGGAGACTCAGAGTTAGTGATCAAATAGGTGAATGTTGAATATTCAGAAAAACACCCCAGGCTTAGGGCATACAGGAATGATACTCTAGATTTGCTGAAAACATTTGTTGAATATGAGTTAGTATTCATTCCTAGGGGCAAAACGCAGTTGCAAATGGATTAGCTTGTCTAGCTAGTTCGTATCCTAAGGCCCCAGTTGACCAACAAATTATCATTCAGACCAAATTCAGGCCTGCAGTGCTAGATAATGAAAAATATTGGCAGGTCTTTGAAGGAGACAAATAGATCGAATATTTCCTGGTGGGCAGGAATGAGTTTGAATTTTCAGATTTAGACTCAACTTCTGATGATAGCTTCCCAAGCGAGGATCCCCCAGATGAACAAGAAACACCCTGTAACATAGAAATAAATTCTTTTTTCGATAAAATTGGAAGTTTTAACGAAAATGGTGAAAACGCAGAAAATGAAGAGGTCGAAGTGCTGCAGGCCAAAGACAAGAATATACCCAGAGGCCTAGCACCCTTAGAGGACCTCTTTGATTTTTATGACGTAGCAAAAAGGCCCACAATTGAACATGCCAATTCTGATGTGGAAGAATGAAACATTGGCACTAAAGACAGACCCAAAATGATTAAACTGGCTAAGTCTATACCTACAAACATGAAGAAAAAATACATTGACTTGTTTAAAGAATTCATTGATGTGTTTGCATGGAGCTGTGAAGACTTAAAGGAATATGACACCAACATCATACAACATAAGATACCACTAAAGGAAAATCAGAAGCCTTTTAGACAAAAACTTCGAAGAATCAATCCAAAACAATTTCCTGCAGTAGAGAAAGAGATCAGGAAGATGTATGATGCAGGCATAATAGTCCCTGTAAGGTTTTCTGATTGGGTGTCAAACTTAGTGGCTGTAAGGAAGAAAACAAGAGAGATCAGGCTATGCATAGACTTCAGAAACCTCAATAGAGCCTCCCTGAAAGACAACTACCCTTTGCCTAGAATGGAGCATATCCTACAGAAGGTAGTAGGCTCTAAGAGAATCTCCCTGCTTGATGGTTTTTCAGGATATAATCAAGTTCTGGTACTCCCAGAAGATCAACTCAAAACAGCTTTCACCACTCCATGGGGCACCTTCATGTATGTGAAAATGCCCTTTGGACTGATGAATGTTGGAGCTACCTTCCAGAGAGCGATGGACATAGCTTTCTCAGAGGAGATAGGACACTTCATAGTTATCTACTTGGATGAATTGACTGTCTTTTATAAAACTGAAGAAGAACACCTGAAACATTTGAGAAAAGTTTTTGAAAAATGTAGAAGGTACGGTCTATCCCTAAATCCTAAGAAAACCATTTTTGGGCTGCAAGAAGGTAAAATTCTAGGCCACATTATATCTGAGAAAGGGATCCGGATAGACCCCCAGAGAGTTGAGGGAATACTTCAAATTACACATCCAAGGAACATCAAGGAGTTGCAGTCCTTTATAGGGAAGATCAATTTCCTTAGGAGATTCATTCCTAATTTGGCAGAGCATCTTAGAAAAATGACTGAAATGCTAAAGAAAGATGCAGGAATTAAGTGGACTGTTGAAGCTAAGAAATATTTTGAGTCAGTAAAACTTGCACTCACTCAGGCCCCTGTCCTTATCAGCCCTGACTTCTCAAAAGATTTTCTGATCTTTTCATTTGCTTCCCAACACACAATAGCTGCAGTTTTGCTGCAGAAAAATTCAGAAGGTAATGAACAGCCTATAGCCTTCTTCAGTAAAGCCTTAAGAGATGCACCCTTAAAGTACAACATCATGGAAAAGCAGGCCTATGCCTTGATTAAGGCCTTAAAAGATTTTAGGGTGTACATTCTGCATTCTCACACCATTGCCTACGTGCCAAGTATAGTGGTCAAAGATATCTTGTCCCAAGACCCTGATGGGAAAAGGGGAAAATGGATTGCTACAATCTTGGAATACGACCTTGAAATAAAAACCACCAAGCTAATCAAAGGTCAAGGCCTGGCCCAATTAATGGCTGAATCAAACCTGCAGGCCCTTGACATTAACATGATGAATGCCTTAGATGAGCAGGAAGGATTACCCCATCCAACTGTTGAGGAGTAGTTTCAGAACTCTCCTTGGTATACTGATATCCTTTATGTGCTCACTAACCTCAATGCCCCTCCAGAACTATCCAAAACAAAGGCTATATTCATAAAACTCAAAGCTATAAATTACTGCATTATGAATGAGAGTCTATATTGGAAAAATCCAAATGGCCTTCTACTGAAATGTTTGTCTGAAACTGAAGCTGAAAGAATCAAACAAGAATTCCATGTCGGGGAGTGTGGAGGCCACCTAAGTTGGAAAGCCACTACAAACAAGATACTCAGGGCTGGTTACTATTGGCCTACCCTCTTCAGTGATGTCCATAAAATGATTCTTGCCTGCCACAAATGCCAAATATTTGAAGGCAAAAGAAATCTCCTTCCCCTTCCTCTACAACCTATCACCATATAAGGTCCCTTCATGCAATGGGGCCTAGACTTTATAGGAGAGATTCATCCTGCCTCCTCTGGACAGCATAAATGGATCCTCACTGCTACAGATTACTTCACTAAATGGATAGAAGCTATACCCACTAGGAATGCCAATGACTCTGTCATCATTAGGTTCCTAGAAGACTTCATCTTATCTCGTTTTGGTTGTCCAAGGAAAATAATCACTGACAATGTTGCTGCTTTCGGATCCAAAAGAATGGTTGATTTCTGTCACAGGTACGGAATAGCACTTGGACATTCAACTGCCTATTACCCCCAGGGTAATGGCCTAGCTGAATCATCAAATAAGAGCCTGGTCACAATCATTAAGAAGCTGCTGGAAGAGAACAAAAAGTCATGGCACAAAAAGTTGGTACATGCCCTGTGGGTAGACAGACTCACTACAAAGAAATCTATTGGCATGCCACCCTTTCAGCTGGTTTATGGGACAGAAGCAGTTTTTCCTACTAGTCTTGGAGTTCCAGTGATCAAACTTGTCCAGGAGATCCAATCAGAGGAAAAAAGTATGGTAAGGAGGATCAATGAAACTATTCATCTGCAGCAAACAAGAGAGCAGGTTTATAGCAGAGCTGTCAGAGTACAGGAAGGCATAAAGAGACAGTTTGACAAAAGAACCAAAGCTTCAGATTTCAAGGTTGGAGATAAGGTTCTGAGATGGGATTCAGGAAGAGAGGACAAGGGAAAACATGGAAAATTTGACAGCTTGTGGCAAGGTCCATTTGTCATCCAGGCCACTGTGGGTCCTAACGCGTTTTTCTTACAAGAACTTGATGGTACAGAGTTGTTTGGGGGTCCTGTCAATGGCAGGATGCTCAAACAATATTTCTGCTAATTTTTGCATTTCCAGTTTCATCTCCATTGTACATACCATTGCAAGTTTTCATTTTCAGGAAAAGAGAAAATGTTCCAAAAAAGAGAATGAAAGGAGAGGTTCAGACATGCTCAAAACATGAACCTCTGAAGTAAAAAGCATGGCTCAAACCTGATCAAAATCCGAGCCAAAGGAAGCAGAATAGCTGGTCCTAATAAGCTCAAAATCTGGATCAATAGCGAAAGAAGAACCAGCTCTAATATGCCCAAAACCAGAGCTGAAGCAAAGAAAAGAGGTGACTCAAATATGCTCAAAACCTGAGTCACAAGAAAGAAAGAAGAATGTTTCAAAGTTGCAGAATTCCATGTCTTCACAGTTTTGTCTTCTACAAGTTTCTGTCCAGCAAGTCAGACAGTCTAATCCTGGCTTGGCTGTGTTTAAATTTCCTGTCTTAGAATGTAGGTGAAGAAACCTGTTGGATAGTTTAATCCCAACAGGTAGTATATTAGGTAGAGAAATAGATGAGGCCAACAATCTAATCTGGCCTCATGGAGAAATAAGGGTAGATTTAGAATAGGTTTGTTTTTGTTTTGCAAAATAAATTGTAAAGGGTCTGCAAGTTCAAATGCACCCAAGGGAAAATTGTAGAACTGTAGCTTGGGTAGGTAGATTGGTTGGGAAATATTTTTGCTGATGTTTCTATCATACTGTGGCAGCAAAAATTGAAGAAGAAAGATGGCTTATGATAGCAGGCATCTGGCCTACTCCAAAGATCATATCTGGTTTCTTGACTCCTCCAAGGAGAAGCCATCCCCATGTGGAGCCACTGTTAGCCCCTCTATGAAATTCTTGACAAGCAAGCTGGGGGCTGAATGATTGTTGAGCCTTCAAGGGATGCCTTTCCCTGAAAAACCATTCCCCTTGAAGCCTCTGAGTGATTTGCCTTATATAAATCCTATCTGCTGATCCATTTCTCAAAGGGCCTATTATTCCCTCCTTTACCCCTGTGAAATACATCAATTCCCCTCTTTTCCCTTTATCTGAATTCCCTTTCTTCCCCCCCCAAGATTCCCCCTCTCTATGCCTAAATCCCCCAAAAATCCCCTTTAAATTTCCCCATCTCCCTTATTTCCCTAGTTTCCCCCTCCATCTCCCCTACCGCTACCCTTTGATTTCCCCCAAAACGCATTAAAAATGAATTAAAATGATAAATTTTATGTTTTTGGGTCTTAGCCCTTCTTCTGATAGCCCCGCGCCCTTTTCCTTCCATAGAACCTCGCGCCGTGGCCTAGGCGTTTCTCCTACGGGGGGCTTTTTTCTATCCGTATGGTCAGACCATGGTGGCCCCGTATTTCGCTCCTCGGGATGTGTGATGATCTAATCTAACGACTGTCATTCACTGCGGGGGGTCGCTCCAACAGCCTCGTGTCCATACACCTTGGCCCCCCGTAGTTGATCTCCTCCGTCCATTCATTTTTCGATCCAACGGCACGGAGCACGCCCGAGATGGTGGTCCCCACCCCGCCTGTGCAGTTTCAGAAGATCGGTGGTTTCATTCCGCACCACCCATCCACAGCCGGCGGTATTTCCTGCGGACCCAGCGATTCCATACGCTAGGTGACGCGTGTCCGAGCGCACTATTTTGAAAACCGCCATTTCGCGCATTAATCTTTGGACGAAAGCCGGGTATCGGAATTGCTAGGAGCCGTCAGATCTTGGAGCCCTCATCCAACGGCGCTCATTCATCGAAGATGCACACTTTTTAACTCCTGCCTGTCGCGTCCGGTGACCCACCATGTGTCGCCCCCGCCGTTGATCTATGCCCGATCAACGGTCCAGATCACCCCGCTCGCCGTTGACCGTCCCATTGCCCACCGGTCCCGCCACGTCACCTCCACGTATCCTTGCCGTACGTCCGCATATCTCTCCACATATATTTGTTTCCGAAGTCATTTTACGTGTTTTTTCCATGCAAACTGCATCTGCTGTGCATCCACCTCTCAGACCACTTGTTGTCGAATCCTCACCATGAACCTAAGAATTTTTGCCCCTCAGCAATCTACATGGTCGCACTCATCATATTCATCATGTCCGCCACCCATTCGTCTGTTTCCTCATACAGTTCGTTGTTTTGCAGGGTTTCCAAAGGTGAAAGAAAGCCATGATTCTACATGGTAAAGCTGTACAGACAGAATTAAATCCAAGGGCTGGCGCTGCTATAGAATTGTCAAGGAAAGCGGCTGATGGGATTTGCACTAAAGAAAAGCAGGATTTTGAACTCTGAAAATCTCCCATCACCATTAAAGCCCGAGCTAACCTGTCAGAGATGGAATTGAAGCAGCGAAGCATTCTAGTACAGAGAAAAGGGTGATTAAGGCTAGCTAATGAAGATCTTAAGCTTTAACCACAGGTTTAGAATGCGCAGCAGCAGATTACAGACCCCGAGGATCGATCTAAGGATCCCGAGCACAGGCAAAAGGTAATATCTGGGTTTTTCATCAGCAGAATGTTTGTTCTTCATCCAGTACATGACGTCCATACAACTTTTATTATACACCATGTCCCTGAAGTGTTTTCCACCAGACAACAGACCCCAAAACGCCAGAACATTTATGAGACAGACCTTCCTAGCAGTTTATCTTATTTTTTGTTCAAATCACCTGGAGTAAAACAAGCCAAGAGGTCAAGATCATATCCAAAGCAGATAATTATTTCACAAGGAAGGTGACAGAGATTAAATACATAGCAGGTCAAGCAGAATGGGTTTTAGCCCTGCATTCATTGTTATGTTTAATGATACATTTAATTTTCACCTACTCCTTCAGTCGATCTTAGGGTCATCCTTTGCTATAAAGCACAGAAAGAAACATTGTAATGGTTGTTGATGAGATATCAGTGAAATGAAAGTATTCTCCTCTTGAGACAAGTTCTCTGTGTATATTGTAAGATAGGCTGATATTTGATGTATTTAGACTGAATGTTCTAGCTATGGGCTATGATGTACCTGATTGGTGTTGTTTTTAATATGACAAGCATGTTTCTTTGGATCCTGATCTAAAGTAGCTAGTGATGTTTCCTCTTTCTCTGTATTTGTGATTGACTTGCTCTCATTGCATGCTACATTTCATTTCATTTCTGCTGGTAGGTAACAGAAGTATAACATAGGATTCACCCTTGTTAGGTGCCCTATGTTTCCTGCTCTCCCTACCTCAATGTTTTCTGCTTATATGTGTATCTGAATGTTGATTTCAATTGATTTAACCAGTGTAGTGGATGTTATTTCCTGCTCTCTTATGTATGAGTTAATGAAATCCATATTTAGATGTTCTTGTTAAGATTTAGTTGAATGTGTTGAGAACCCTCGAGGTCTAGAACCTGGTCCCTGCCTCTTTTGGGTCTTTCCATCCCAATTAAACCTTCCCAAGATCCCTTGTTCTACCTCTAATTCTGTCCAAGCAGGCCTAGAGTTAAATGACCTCTAGCCTGATCTATAGACAGAGTTGGTTGGTTCTACTCCTTTCATTTTCAGTCCTTAATGTTCCATTCCATCTTCTATCCTTTAAGATCCAGATGATTTAGATGACTAGCCCAACTGAAAGCTTGCACATTGAACAACAAATAAATCCTTTCTTGACTCCATAGCCCAATGGCTCTGATGTTCTCTGAGTTATCTATCTCTGCCTAAGCTTCCTCTTTGCTCATCCATGTCTTATATTGGTCCTTCCTTCCTGATTCCCAACAACCAAACATAAACAATCAAACAAACAACCTCGAGCCTATAACTAGCCTAAAATATTATACTTAGAGCTTCAAAGACATATCCTTTGACTTGTATAGAGAGATCCCTCTCTGGACCTAGGAGGGCTAGATCCTAAGGTCTGAAAGTGGTTCTATGTTGTCTCATCTTTTGGTCTCTGTCAACCTGGCCAAAACATGGGAATCCCAACACACCCATGGTATTTCCCATGGTATCTACCCATGGTATTGTAACTCAAAAAAAGGCTATAAATAACAAGACTCATTTTGTAAAAGGATAGAAATGATCCATATTTATGCAGGAATGAAACAGAATACACATATAGGCATTGATACAGAGATGCAGCAGAAATAATGCTTCATTTTATTTAAATCAAATGACTAAAATATTCTTACAGATATAATGGAAATAAAAATAGCTAAGGTGCTGGTAGCGTATCTCTGAGAAGAGATGTGGCGGCTATAGACCTTTAAACTGAGTTACAATAAGGCTCGAAGGCCTATTTATTATTGAGAAATAATGGAGAACTCTAAATGTCCTAAAAGCTAACCCTAGGAAATGAAGCGCCAGAACTATGGGCCCTGTTTGCGTAAATTGGTGTTTCAACTTCCGAGGGACGTCACTTCGGCATATGATCTCTGTTTGACGCGTATCATAATACGTTAAAAATATCTATCTGAGGAGCACAACTTTCGGTGTGAGCAACATCGGTCCATGGACCCATGTTGCTCCCTATTTTCCCAAAAGATGTCATTTAGGGACTCAAACTTGTGCGCAAGGTATGGAATAAATTCGTCAGCTCATGCACATCTTGATCACTTTTCTACTGAAGCATGCTCAATTGGATGTATTTGTTATCATAGCTCCCCATGGGGTAATATTGTTCCTTTATGCTGTCTCGGAGCGAATTCCAAATGGGTGTGGTCAAGAACAGAGAGGGCTCCCCTTCGTCCTCTTGCTCACAGTAGGTTTCCCACCAGTCTTTGACATGGGGAGTAGATTTGAGGAGTGAAAAATAATCTTTTCTCGGTCGGAGAAATAATGCACCGTGAAATACCCTTCTAGCAAATTTAACCATCTATCTACGACGTCTACATCAATTTGGCCTTCAAATATAGGAATGTCAAAGTTAACCTGTACCTTGAAAGGAGTGGCGCCTCGAGAGTGGTTGTTGGATGCAGATGCGCCGTAGGTGGGCAATCGTTGAAGGATCTGAGCAAAGTTATTCATCATTGCGTTCCTTTGTTTCTCGAGGGCCTCCTTGAGTAATATTTTGATAGGATCTCCTGCTCCCTCGTCTTTATTTTCTTCTTCCATGGGAGGTCGTCGGGGTTTGCGAGACTAATCTTGCAAGGGTTCAACTAGATCAAGCCTTAACTCATTATACCTTGACCGTGTTGGGGACATGCAAAGAAAAAAAAATAAAGAGCAGAACCCTCTGATACCAGTGATCCAGATTTATGCAGGAATGCAACAAAATACACATATAGCCATAGATACAGAGATGTAGCAGAAATAATGCTTCATTTTATTTAAATCAAATGACTAAAATATGCTTACAGACATAATGGAAATAAAAATAGCTAGGGTGCTGGTAGATTATTGAGAAACAATGGTATCAGAGCTGATCTTCCCTTTCTCTATTTTTCTTTGCATGTCCTCAATGCGGTCAGCGTATAAGGAGTTCGGCCTCGATCTGGTTGCACCCTTCCAAGATCAGCCTCGCAAACCCTGACGACCCCCCATGGAAAAAGGAAAGAAAGACAAGGGAGCAGAAGATCCTATCAAAATATTTCTTGGGGAGGCCCTCGAGAAACAGAGGAACGCGATTATAGATAACTTTACTCATATCCTTCAACGACTTCCCACCCGCAGCACATCTACATCCAGCACGTCTGCCAACAGGTTCGCGACATCCTGGACAAAATCCAATACCAAGTTTAGCAAAATTTTCTCCCCCATGGAAGAACTTAACACAATGGATACCATTGATTCCTAAGGAGAGAAGAATGATCCAGTTGAATATCGGTGGCCAGCCACCTATTCCATTTGGACCTGCACCATCAACTCTTTCAGTTCTCCACTTCCAACAACTTACTATTTTTAGAAATTTTTTGGGTCTTGCATGCTTGGAGCCGTTTTGGGGCATTAATGATCCAGGTGGATATCGATGGCCACCCACCTATTCCATTTGAACCCCCACCATTAGTTATTTCCATTTCCAAGTTGCAGCAAAATTTACTATATTTATCATTTTTTTGGGTCCTGAACTTTCGGCGCTGTTTTGAGGCCCTAATCAATGTTTTTTGGGAAACTCGTGAGAAACATAGGTCCATGGATTGATGTTTCTCACGCCAAAAGTTGTAGCCCTTGGACAGATCTTTCTAACGAGCTATTTAGTGCGTCAAACGAAGATCGGATGCTAAAGTTACATCCCCGGGAAGTTGAAACACCAATTTACCCAAACAGGGCCCACAGTTTTGGCGCTTCATCTCCTAGGGTTAGGTTTTTGGACAATTCAGGTTTTACATTGTTTCTCAATAATAAATAGGCCTTCGAGTCTCATTGTAAGACAGTTCAGGAGCTGGTAGCCATCACATCTATTCTCAAAGATATGCTACCAGTACCCTAGCTCATCTATTTCCATTATGTTTGTAATAGGACTTCCGGCCTATATGTAACACACTTCAGAGGCCTGCATACACCACATCTCTTCTCAGAGATATGCTACCAGCGCCCTAGCTTGTTTCCATTATGTTTGTAAGCTTATTTCAGTCATTATTTTATTAATAAAATGAAGCATCATTTCCGCTGCATCTCTGTATCTATGGCTATATGTGTATTCTATTGCGTTCTTGCATAAATCCAGATCATATTCAGGTTACGAATCCATGGGAATGAGGGTTTGAAGCATATTTCAGTTTCAAATTTTTGCAGCAATCTTCAGCAAACTCCATGAATTTTTTGGGCGGAGATTTTGCAGATCTGATCTGAAACTTTTGGTAAAAAATTTATAAAAAAAAATATCAGATCTAGATTTCTTGTGAAAAATTACCCAAATTAAAAAAAAAAATCGGGCGAATCGGGGTCTGGACGAGGGATTTATTGTTGATTTAAAATCAACTATTTTTTTCAGAAATTTTGTGATTGCGGGACAGTTCCAGCGTGAATCTGAGAGTCTATAATCTCCAGATAGATATTTCAAACACATGGGAAGATGAAAAATGATCATTCCATTTTCAAAAATAGGTTATAATACATATTCCGAGTTATATTGACCAATTTTTTTCATTTTTAATCTGGAGCAGCATTTAGAGCGAGTTCCCTCTGGAAACGTGCCCTCCCACCACGCTTTAGTAGGCACCTGCATCACATTCATTAGTTTCAGCATAATAGCATTCGGCTTGGGTTATTTGGAGACATGCCTTGCCACCCCAAGCTATGTAGGCACCTGTTATTTCGTCAACAATCAACATCACTGTTATGGGTCAATCGCACAAAATCCTTCTCATCGAATTCCATTTGCTAGGCTGCACACTATTAGTATCATAGTTGGTCAAAAGAAACTTAGGATCTGAGAATTTGGGATTTTTTGATGTGATATTAGCTGTTGACCCATGGGATTTGGGATGGATAACTTTGCTACGACACATCTTTCATTGAAGGATCTAAGCAAAGTTATCCATCATCTCGTTCCATTGTTTCTCAAGGGCCTCCTCGAGAAATATTTTGATAGGATCTCCTGCTCCCTCATCTTTCTTTTCTTCTGCCATGGGAGGTTGTCGAGGTTTGTGAGGTTGATATTGCAAGGGTTCAGCCAGATTGAGCCCTAACTCATACCCTGACCGCATTAGGGACATGCAAAAAAAAATAGAGAAAGAGCAGACCCCTTTGATACCAGTGATCCGTATGGAATTTACTGGTTTTATGGTGCGGGTCCAAATGGAATAGGTGGGTGGCCACCGATATCCACCTGGATCATTCCTCCCTCCTTAGGAAGCAATGGTCTCCATTGCATTAAGTTCATCCATGGGGGCGAAAATTCTGTTGAATTTGGCATTGGATTTTGTCCAGGATGTCGTGGACCTGTTGGTAGACATGCAGGATGTAGATGTGCCGTCGGTGGGAAGTCATTGAAGGATATGGGAAAAATTATCCATCATCGCATTCCTCTGTTTCTCGAGGGCCTCCCTGAGAAATATTTTGATAGGACCTCTTGCTCCCTCGTCTTTCTTTCCTTCCGCTATGGAGGGTTGTCAGAGTTTGTGTGGTTGATCTTGTAAAGGTGCAACCAGATTGAGGCTGAACTCCTTATACCCTGACTGCGTTGGGGACATGCAAGAAAAACAGAGAAATAGAAGTCCTGCTCTAATACCACTGATTCCGATCTTAAGAGGAAGCCCCAAGATCTAAAAAATTGAAATGGATCTGACAATATTTGCAAAATTACAATGCCAGTAAAAATAGAGAGAACAAAAAAAATAAAACCATATAGCCATAGATGTCACGGACTTGTTGGTAGATGTGTTGGATGCAGATGTGCTGTTGGTGGGAAGCTGTTGAAGGATATAAGAAAAGTTATCCGTCATCATGTTCCTCTGTTTCTCAAGGGCCTCCCTGAGAAATATTTTGATAGGATCTCCTACTCCCTCTTCTTTCTTTCCTTCTGCCATAGGAGGTCATCGGGGTTTGCGAGGCTGATCTTGGAAGGGTGCAACCAGATCGAGGCCGAGATTTTTGTAGTTTTTAGTGAAAATTTTTAGAGATATGGTTACATATTTGAGCTCCCATTGAAAAATCACCTGATTTCAAAAAATAAATTGGTCGAATCAGAGTCCGGACAAGGGAGTTATTGCCGATTTAAAATGAGTTATTTTTTTTTTCAGAAATTTTATGATGCCGGGACAGTTCTAGTGCGAATCTGAGAGTATATAATCTCCGGATAGTGATTTAAAACACATGGGAAGATGCAGAATGATCATTTCATTTCCAAAAACAAGTTATAATAAATATTCTAAGTTATATTGACCGAGTTATGCCCATTTTAACTTTGGAGCAACATTTGGAACGGGTTCCCTTTGGAGACGTGCCCTCCCACCCCGCTTTAATAGGCACCTTCTTCACATTCATCAATTTCAACATATAAGCATCCAGCTTGGGTTATTTTTATAGGTGCCCTCCCACCCCAAGCTATCTAGGCACCTGCTACTTCATCAACAATTAATATCATGGTTATGGGTCAATCACACAAAATCCTTCTCATCGAAGTCCATTTGCTAGGCCACACACTGTTAGTATCATAGTTGGTCACAAGCATTATAGGGTATCTCTATCCTTGGATCTTCGTTTGTCACGGTTCTTGGTCATTTAGAAACCCACACTTCATCAAAGTCCTTTTTCTAGGCTGCACACTGTCAGTATCACAGTCGGCCACAAGCATTATAGGGTATCTCTATCCTCGGATCTTCGTTCATCACGGTTATGGGTTAACCACACAAAACCATTCTCTTCAGTGGATCTTCATATTCAACAAGGGCTTCTTAGGAGGGAAGTTCATGCAATGGAGACCATTGCTTCTTAAGGAGGGAGGAATGATCCGAATGAAAAGTGGCCTACACCCATGGTATTCATCCACCCATGGAATTTATCTGCCCATTGTATTGTAAGTGACATCTATCCATGATATTAATTCACCCAAGGTATTCATCCACACATGGAATTCACCCATGGTATTGTAAGTGGTATCTACCCATGTTATCCACCTATGGTATCTATCCATGGTATTGACCCATGGTATCCACCTCTAGTATCTACCCATGGTATTGACCCATGGTATCCACCTATGGTATCTACCCATGGTATTGTAACTCAAAAAAAGGCTATAAATAACAAGCCTCACTTTGTAAAAGGAAATATGGTCCACCACAATGTGGCTTCTACAGTTATTCTTTGTTTTGGTAAAACAAGTTTCTTTGTGGTTTTATTTGCAGTGTGTTCTCTATTTTTTTTTAGAATTTTAATTTTACAGATCTTGTCAGATCCATTTAAATTTTTTAGATCTTGGGGGCCTCCCCTCAAGATCCGGATCAGTTGAAGTGAACCTCCAATTATATCTCTTAATGAGACCTTCTTCTCATCAATGTCTCTCCAAAACCAGTGAGGTTCTAGATCTACTACAGGTAGAAGTTTCTCTTTGAGCTGTGAGATGCTCATTGAGAAAGTGTCATCTAGAAAGGAGAAAAGATTTCTCATCTCAAGATGTCTACCATTTATCATCTTAACCTCCATTGCTTCATGAGTGAAGGTACCTTTAGAATGTTCCAAGAATAATGGGGCCCCTTCATTATCATTGCTACTAAGTGACAGTGCTGCAGATCTGCATGGTAATACATATGTTGTCTCAAAGCAAGGCACAATATTGATTTCATAACCAGTCATTGTACATAGGATCATGCTCATCCCATTTTCTGAAACTCTATATTTCAACTCAAAGGGTTGAATATAGCTCAAAATTGATGAACTAGGATAGCTCTTCATCTCCTCCTTGATTAGATTAAGGGTCCTCTGCGCTGTGATATGTTGCTACTTCAAATCAACATGTTGTTCTAATCCTTTTTCATGCAATAGCCCTGATGTCATGTCTCCATAAGTTTCAATAAGATCTACTGGAACCATAGGTGGTGAAAGTGCATGCATACCTTGGATCAACTGATGTGTGGGGACCTCTTGCAAGAACAAAATATTTCCTCCAACCGAGACAATGTTGTCTCCAACTGCTGGTAAGAGTGATGGCTGCTTTTCTCCAAGTGTACCAACGTTGGAATCTACCCCCTCTTCCTCATACATCTCTTGAATCATGCATGGGACTCTATGTGTCAAGAGCTCAGGACTATCTTGCAAAAGTGCAAGTGTCTCTTCTCTGGATGTAAGTACTTCTACAATTGGTGGTGAATGTGGTGACTTCTTGTCTAGAGTGACAAGATTGACATCCTCCTTTGTTTCCTTAGGAAATGTATCTTTGTGGTACATCTATGTTTTTCTCATATCAAACTTCTTTCTCAACTTGTGAAAGAAATCTGAATATTTAGTCACCTTTGCATGCTCCATGTGACCAAACCACCAATCATTGGCTTCAAATAAAAGATGAAGTGTTGCAATTTAGATAGCCTCTCTTTCAGCCACAGGATGTAGCATGAAAAGTATATCTAACTCTTTCCTCCAGGCCATAACAGTGCTTGCAGAAGATCCATCAAATGTAGGCAAATAAAATCTATTGTGCCTCTTTCTTCTATTGCTACTATAGGATCTTCTTTCTTCTTTGAGTTCGAAGAATTATTGGAGAGTTAGATTGTCCTTGAATGCTCTAGATTGTGCTTTATACTCTTAAAGATACAGACTGAGAGTCTCAGATTATTTTCTTTCTTCATTTCCATACCATTCACCTTCTTCAAATAAAGTGGGCATAGTAGATCTATGAGGAGATCTATGATTCTCCAGTTTTCTTTTTTGCTGATAGGAAGTGCTTGGACCTTCCTCATCAAATCTTCTTCTTAGATCCTCCTTTTTCCTTTCCTTATTCATTTGATTGACCTCTTTGGAGAGATCTTGCATGGATATAAAGAGAGGGGTGGTAAGACTATGATCCTCCTTCATGATAGATCTCATCTATCTGCTTCTTCTTTTGATGCAAAAGATGAAGTGTCCATGAGCTGAGCCAAAGATCATGCTCTGGTAGCACTGTAATATCCCAAAAGGGAGAATGCAGTAATACTGAAACACAATATAAGAACTAAAACTAAGTAAACAATAATTATAAAGACAACATCAGAATATACAGAGAAGCTGAGCCTTTTTATTATATGGAGAGGATTTAGTTACAAAATGTACAAAGATGAGGGAATCTAGACAAAGAGATGGCCTAGAATCACCCTGCAAACATGCCACAACTAGCATTGCATAACTGGTGAGCTTACAAGAAGTAATACTGCGTTGTCCCTTTTGTTGTTGATGTACATGAAGCTTCTGCAAAATAAAATTCAAATCTATGGAGCTCAGGAGCTGTGATGATGCCAAGATTCAAGATCTGGCCAATGTCATGGGAACCCAAGATAACCCAAAAAGGATTTTCCAAATCTACAAATTTGGAAAATCACCCTCTTAGGGTTTGATCCTTTGACTGTTGGGTTATGTAGATCTGAAGCTAGATCTGATCCAAACATGGCTGCAATATTTTGTACAAACAGATCTGAGCTTTGAGGGTTGATCCATCCTTCATATCTACAAGCTAGGAGCTTGAGATCTTGTCTCCTCTTCTTCCTCCTTCAAGTTGCAGCAATTGAATATGTAGCTGCTACAGAAAATGCATTGTTCAAGAGGGAGAGGCTCTATGCTTGCTGAAATTTTCTAAAATAAACTCTAGGCTGATGGAAATGGTGATGGCAAGGTGAGGGGATGATCCCTCACATGATTACTAGTTGAAATAATAGTAACTTCCTTCCTCCTTTGGATCTGCAATGATGGACTGCACAATCCTTAATGGAACTGTTGATGATAGGAGGTCAATAATGTTTGGCTTGATGCCAGATATGAAATGAAGCCCTGGGAATGCTGATCTTCAAGCCCAAGGTGATAGGAATAATCATACACTAGCTCTCCAGCCGAAATACTGAAGACAACCTCCACCTCCGAACTGATCTTCAGAAATTGCGTAATTCCTGAAGGTAGGTGTTCTGCAAAGAATGGAAATATGTGTGGCACAAATTTTTTATGATGAATGAAGTACAAACCTCTTCCTTTGAGATCACTCAAGGAAAGAGGTGGCATTCCCACTCAGGAACACCCAGTGCTAAACAACACTTGCAATCATAGCTAAATAGCCAAAGAAAGCATGGAATGTCAAATGACAATTCTAGATCTAAATAGATCTCCAAATTAATGATCAAAAGCATACCTTCAATGTTTCCTTCATCTCCATTATATACAAAATGAGCCTTCCCAAGCCCTGGCCTACCTCTAAAATGTGTTGTTCATGTGGACACAATCCTCCATGGTTGACTTCGTTGTCTCTCCAAGTCCTCCATCATGTCTACATGCAATGTGCACCCTCTCCATCGTGTGTGCATTAAATGCACTATTTCCTCCATCACTTCATCATGAATGCTCTATGATCTTTCATTAGATTCCCTCCATGATCTCAGTTGACTGCTTCAACCTCCATGATCTATCTCATTAATGAGATATGATCTCCACTCCATTCACATTAGTAGGTGATACACTACTCCATTATGTAGATCTATGCTTAATTAATCCACATTCATACATAAAAGTGGATCTTTATTCATATTGAGAATTATGGGTCCCTCCACCCTTTTATTTTCTTAATTAATTAAGAAAATCAAGAACTCTAATATTCCAAATATCATGTGAAAATTTGGGAATATTACATCTTCTGTTGACTTAGGGGTTGGCGCAGATGCAATAGCAACATGGAAATAAACCATTCTTTGTGGTGGGTATCATCAATAGTGAATCCCTCATATCTGATAGTGCGCAAGAACCTTTGATACACATCCCATACAAATTCATTCAATTCTAGACGAATCTCCTTCAACTCAGTCACACATTGCGCAAACGATTTCAACTTATTAAATTGGTCTTTTAATGCGGCCTTTAGATTATCGATAGTTACATTAGGATTCATCGCTACATATATTACTTACCAATCCAACACGCGATCTTGAAAATCAGTTGCTAGCTGTGCTTTATTAACATCTTCATTATTCACCTATTGCATTTTCCACACAACGTCAGTGACAAACCAGAATTGGTCTGTATCTTCATTCCTGATATCACAGAAATAAGGTAACTTCATGGAGGTGACCATCTCTGCACTTGGTGTTGGAGGTGGAGGTGAAGGTGGAGTGGATAACTTAGAGTGAGATGAGTTTGGAAGCGGAGTGGATGGAATTTGAACTATGGCCAACAACCCAACACTTTTCTGATCTTGCGAGACTTATTATTTAGAGTGCGTAGATTCAATAGAGCTACTAGTTTCCAAATCTTCGTCACTGTCAAATTTACCTTTGAGAGGACTGTAAATAAAACCTTCTTCTATATCTACATGGAAAGTTCTTCCACAATGTGTAGTCGGGCCTTTACAGGGCATTCAAACAATAGCATTTTAATCCACAATGCTATTGGACCCTTGAAAAACATTTTTTCAACTTCAGAATAAGATACAAATTGATCAATAGAAAACTCAATCACAAATCCTCCCAGAACATGATCAATCCAATATCTACTGCGTGGGTGATCTTGTTGCTAGTATTTTCTAATTATCGTACCAAATCCGATGTCCACTGAGTGACTACGTCATCCTTTGCGTAGGTATATAATTTAGTAAGTGGAGACAACCACTCATGCAACTCGATCGCAATGGAAGAAAAGAAAATTTCATGGACCTCTGTATAGATATAATTTTGTACCCAATCTAGAAGACAATTTAGAGCTTTTGTTCTCTTGGATCACAAATTCAAGTATCTTCTTATCAAGCCAATCTTGTAATTCATTCTGCATCAGATGCAAAAACATCAAATCTCCCTCAAAATGATCTCGGTCCTGAAGACAGAACCATTTTTTGGCTTGAGGGGTCCTAACCCAGGTTCAGAGTTATCGCAAAACCAACAAAACCCTCCAACTACTAGCCCTTTCAGCAGTGACTTGCTTGCACAGATCAAAGTCTCACCCGAAGCAGTATGGGAGGGTGTTGGAACTGGGTTTGCACACCCTGAGGGAGCTTTTGATGTAGTGGCCCTAGATAGACTTAGTGCAGATAATATAACATATCCGCACATCAACAGATCAAACCCTTATGTAGATTATCAGAGAATACTTCAATATATTTCCGCACAGTAACTAACTATAATTTATCCATATATATTCATCTAATATCACTGATATTCGCACACAATGTACTTCATTCATATATACTCATTAAATACTATTCGCATAGATGCAATTAACCAATAACATAAGTAAATACGCAACATATAACATATTCAAATCTTAAAGAAAATAACAAATAATCAAGTAGAAAATCACATAAGAGTCCACGTTCGCCAAAACTATCTTCTTTATTAAGAGATCTATCAACTTCAGTACATTCAATCCTTTTGTGCACACAACTAGCAGAGTCTACACACAACCATGACTTAGGTCTCCACACACATAACCAGGAGGAGCCCTTCTACCCAAAAAACTAGGCTTAGATCGAAACACTAACACACATTCATATATGATCTTTCATATCCTTACTCGACTCGATCCTTACGTATTTATACTATCTAGATGTGCACATACCATGGTCTCAAACCATGGTTTGAGACTCATGGTTTTCCATTTAAACCCATTACAATTATTAAGGGACTTTGACTCGCCCCAAAGCCCCTTTGAATCTTTGCACGCAGTGCATATAGAAAAACTTAAAGGAAAATTAACCCAAAAATGCACCCCAGGGACCCTGCTCCAACACATAAGCACAAGATGCTTGCTTGCCATTGGGACTATTGAAGCAATCAAAGGCAAGGAGGTCGTATTTCAGGAGATCAGGGATTGCATTGGACAAATAAAGTAGGTGACCGAAAAATAATTCTTGTAGGTGACCAAAGATGTTATTCAAAAATATTCCTTTCCACTAGTAAAAGCATGTAAGAAGATTTCATGGTTGTGGAATAATTTCTAGTCAAGCTCCACTAACATATTTTCAAAGGCATTGTAGGTGGAAGTATGCTACAAATGAGACTTGCTAGATCGAATCGAAGCCATCACAAAGGAGTTCAGAGCTTCACACTCTTACAAATGAAATCCATGAAGAAGCACATGATCTATCCATTTGATGGGATTCATCTTTTATCATTTTAGTCTTATTAGGCCACCATCTCATGTGTAAATTATTTTATGTAATAAATTTAATGTAATGAAAAGCCACTCATGGGAATGTAATGAGTCATATTATAATATGAATAGTTTTAGAAGTCAAAGAGTCATGAGACACTCAAGAGTCATTGTATTTGTTATAAATATCTCCTCATAACTCTAGTTAGAGGCTTTTGGAGTTTTAGCTGCTAGCTTCTCTTATACCTCATAGGAGATAGATTATTCTTTGGAGAAGAAATTTGTGGCTTCGTGTTCCAATATTGGATACAATTTTTCATCCATGTAATAGTGTACCTAGAATATTATGCTTATAATCAGAAGCTCACTGAGATAAAATTCCTTCATACATGTATCGTGTATATAGTTGGCCTATTATGGTTATGTGTACAGTATATGTCGCTTTATTTACATACTAAGTTTATGAATTATTTTGTAGCTTCATTATGTTCATTGTTGAATGAACGTTGTTATGTTTCAATGATTTTTCCTTACTATGTGGACTAATCTACAAGTACTCAACATATATTTCTCATTTCCCCGAGTCCCCCTTTAGGATAGTAATATTATTTTTCTAATTGGTGGCTTTTTTCTCTCACCAGCTGCATAAGTATTCATAGTATACCTTATATTGGGTATATCAAAAAGCTTACATCCTTGCTGACCCAAAGAGGCATTTCATTCTCTTATGTCTAATTGTGACCAAGGAATTCTAATGGTGGTCGAACTGTATGACTAGATGGGGCTCCTACACCAAACGGTGTGAGGTGGAGATGGGACTTCACATCAGGGAGATCCCCTTGAAATTTTGGTAGAATCCATCACCGTCAAAAGGATGCTATAGGCCACTTCATCCCAAGGGTAAGTGAGGCTCTCCCTTCTTACTCCATTTTTTTCTTTAGCCGGATTCTCTTCAGAGAGGAATAATTTTTTTTGGTTTTTATGGCTTATGTTCTACATTCCATGAGCCATCTGAACCCTAAGGGTATGGTGGTTACCCTGCTAATGATATTTTTGTTCACATGGATAGTAAGTCCCCTAAAAAAAATGGTGACATTGTCTTCCACTTGAGAGTGAAGTTGCATGGAAAATTCATGGGTTATCTCATCATCACACCCTTTCAATTTTTCAAAGAACCCCATCCATTGGTGGCTTAGGAAGATATCTTTGATAGGAGGATGTTGATGGATTTTGTGAGTTTTTGTGGGGTATCTTCTATTGAAACCCCCTCCCGTGTTTCCTACAGTTGTTTCCTCAAATTTATCAAAGAATTTTCTATGGAGGTTTTGTTTTGAGCAGCCTAGCATTTCAAGATAGGGGTGAGAGGGTTCACACCCTTCTTCTGGTCAGAGGAAGGATAATTGTAGTACAAAATTCAAGTAGACTATATTTTCTACCACCTTTCCTCCCACATATCAATTTTTTTTAAAGAAAAATTCAATTCTATAGGGATTTTCTATAAGATGTCTACATAGGTAGAATTTCAATTAAATCCTCTTCATTTTTTGATAATGAAAGGTGGTGAGAAAAACAAGACTTACCCTTCCCCATATGATTTTTTCATGATTTTGGGTATTTGGAGGAAATTTTTTGTGGATTTTGGCCCTCTTTTATTTCTCGATATGATCCCGTAGTAACTTTTCTACAATCCTGTGGCAACTTCTGCGATCTTGTAACAACTAAATCTGATAATGTAGCACTTGCTTCTGGCCCTTTAGCACATGCTAGATGAACTTGTAGCTTCTTTGTAGCACCCTAGGGACCCCCTGGTTGTAGATCACTCACTTCTTGATGCCTTAGTGGGTCTTTCCAACCTGTTTGGGAATGAGATCCTCGGTACAAATGAATTCGGGCTTGTCCTTTTTATTTCCTCTTATGGTAATGGGATCATAGAACTTTGTGAGATGGCCCCTACCTTTCATACGCGTATTTCATTTTTTGGACTATTGGCCCCCACTCATAATCATCATGCCCCTTTCATTTTAATTTTCAACGTTGCATGAAAGGTGAGTGAACTGCACTTTAAATTCCCAAAGGTGACCAAGTTTACTGGACACCTCCAACCTATAATATTCATCCCCCATCCATTAAAAAACACTTTTTAACCATTATGTGCTTAAAGGAAGAGGTGAGGAGTGCCATACTTGAGCCTAACTGGTGATGTCAAGATGGTGTTGATTCTTGCATGCTACTTCAATGATTGATCTGTTGCCCTATGGAGGTGATATCTCTCATATTGGTCCTTTTTTGCACAAAACATATGACTTTTTATAGATATTCTATGATGTGTGTCTAACTGAGAGAAATATTCTAATATAGGTTCTTCAGGGATCGAGCTACTACTGTAGAAGATGATCAATTCCCTTGTAGATTCTCCTTAAGAGTGTTGTGTCTTCCCAGGTCCCAAGGATGGTCTCTCAATTCTTCTGGATGGCCAAGTTTTCATTCTATATCTATCAAGTGCCTTTGGTTGTGGTTCTGTAGGGTTTGTGCAAGTTGTTACAAGATTGGAATTTTTTCCTATTAAAGTCACACAAACCATTCCAAAATCACAATCTCCTTCATGAAATACAATAATAGGCTTTAATAATTTGTGGTGAGCCTATTAACAGGGATCAGAAACTAAAATGATGGTGAGAACTCATGAAGAAGTAGCATAAGTAGAGTTTTTTCATGAACACGGGTGAACTTTTGGATGGTAAAATGGCTAAGTAAAGTGGATGGAAGATGATGGAGGTGTGGTGAACCTATCTCTTCATTTACCCAAGAAAAACATGATATCTAACCCTTTTTCCTATGTTGATCTCAACCCTATAATAATTTTGATCAATCCTGTAGCAATTCAAGACAATTCTGTATCACTTGCAGGATTGGGGCATAATTGAGTAAGATGGGGTGCCTGGTAATGGAGGAATGTAGGGAAATGGATAGAGTGGTGAAGGACATGGAGGAGGATATATTGAGAGGTGGAAAATTGCAATTTGGACCCCCTGCTTCATTTTGTTTCTATTATTTTACGGTGGTTGCAACTCTGCAAAGTTTTTTTAGTAGAACAAGTGTAAGGGCTTCTTTACCTCTATGTTGTTTTCACCTTATCTTTTCTCATTTATTTTATTTCCCTATTTTTAAACCTGTAGGTTGCCTCTAAAGAGGTTTTCAATCTGTAGGCCTGCCCTAGGTGCCCCAAAAGATGTTTTTGTTGAAATATGTTTTCATTGGTAGAAATAGGGTGATCAAAACATAGTGTTCATTGCAGATAAGAGGCAACAAAGGTGTCAAAGAAGGTCTCAGGGAGAATATTGATGGAGTGGCATGAAGACATGGAAATAAAAAGGATCATAGGATTTGGAGCTAATTATAGGGTAGCAAATAATCTTAGATGTAGGTTTAATCCACATAGATAGATAGAGCTTTGAAAGAGATTTCCAATGGTATATGGAAGTCCTGAAAATACCTCTTGCATCAAAGGATAGAGCAAGTCAAAGCTCTATGACACCAAAGTCAAATAACAAGGTTAAAGCTGTTTAGAGGAGCCCTTGGTGCATAGCCAAAGATGGCACAAGTGAAAACTCTATAGGTTTATCCTTTACAAAAAGCTCTGGGCTTAAGTGGTGGCCACAATAATGAGGGATAAGTTTTTTATTGGCCATAGGTGGAGTTTGCCTGATAGGCTAGCCCGAAGGCATTACCCTGACACAAAACCTTTTGACGCATAAAGGGATGGGTAAAGAGGAAAATGCCAAGCCACGTGGTGGATTTTCGAGGGAAACTTGAGATAGTATGTTATATGGGCTCTATGTTCCCGTAAGCAGTTTCCTTCACAACTGATCGCACAGATCAATGATGAAGAGACACTCTGGGGTCACCCTTCCCAAAACCACAATTTGTTCAATAGTGTTGTTAGAGACTAAAGGCTTGAACTCAACAGTTTTCGTAGAAAATAAATAACAAATGAAATGGTCGCAAAACAAGGCCTAAGAGGACCTTTTATGTCTTCTGTAGGAAGATGGATGGCAGATAATTATTGGCCTGAACGACAAAAAAGGATGACGTCAGCACCAACCAATAGGAGGTGGATATGTGGTAGGAAGATTCGACATTTTAGGGCACCCAAGTGGTCCTTTTCTGTGTGACATGTGTCACTACTTAGAGGATGATACGTGGAATTAGTGATGCCAACCCAACATAATAATCCCATAATATTCAAAATGTTGCAAAATAGGTTTTTTTGGGTGTTGGGTGTCAGGAAAAATCAAGCTATTGACAATAAACAATGTAAAATTTCAAATAGGAACTGTAAACTCAAATGAGAACTCTAGCGAAATAACCCCAAAAAAGCATGAAAAACAACCCAAAAATCAAAAGTGTGTATTCCAGAACAAAATTTTTTAAGGGTAAATTTTCAACATTTTTTAAAAATGGCAGTAAAAACCAATTTTTTTGTTCAAAAAATATGAAAAAAACACACTAAAAATGAAAAATGCTGATGCTATAATATATATATATATATTTATTTTTTTATTTTTTTTGGGTACAATTTCAATATTTTTTAGCAATGACATAAAATATAAAATAATGGGACCCGAAAAACCTTAAAATTATAACAATTTTTATCCATGTCATTAAAGATAAAATATCACGACTCTACAAAACCTTAAAATTCTAATTGTTTTCAGCCCTAGCATTAAAGATAAACTATCATAACATAGAAAAACCATAAAATTTTGATAGTTCTTCAACCATGGAATTAAAAAACCTTAATTTTTCAAAACATATCAACCATGACATTATGAACAAATTATACAACTAAAAAAACTTTAAAAAATAACACTTGAATGAAAGAGTCACTATTCCAAGGGTAATTTTTATTTTAAAGGCTAAAAGTATAGTTCTTTTAAAATCTTAACGTAATAAAACTTATCCTGCTCGCGCCTAAGCCCACGGCTCAGGGGCCTTGGGAGCCCAAGAACCTTGGGCCCCGATCCTGGGTAGGGGTGCCTCTTTCACCCACCCACAAGCCCATGGTCCAGGGGCCAATTCTGGGAATCGACCTTGGGTATGCAAGGTCCCTAGGCTGTAGGTGAGGGCGGGGGCATGTAAGGCACTTCTTCCTAGGCTTGTGTCCCAGGAGCCCTGGGTACCCATTGCACGGTTCCTAAAACTAACCCTTAGTGCCCAAGGACCCTGGGTTGTGAGCATGGGCGTGGGAAAGCAAGGTGCTTGCGCCTAGTTCGAAAACCCACGGGCTCAGGGCACCCATGGACGATTCCTGGAATCAACCCTAGGTACCCAACGAGCCTAGGTGGGGGTGGGTGAGGCGACCTCACCTAGGCCCGCGACCTAGGGGCCTTGGGTGCCCAGGGACATGTTAAACGAACAAATCTCTCTTGGGGACAAGATAGACCTCCCTAGTATCCTAAGGATATCTAGAAACAAACAGACAAATGTAGACCATTTTCTCTAGACCATTATGCTTAAGAATTATTAATTAACTATGGAGAGATGCTCCTACCTAAAGTCCAACGCTTATTCGATCTTCAATCCAGTTGTTCCAGAAGATAGCGATCTAGTGTATAAGATCTGCAATCAAAGACAAGAGAAAGGGATCAAAACCATCTGCAATATATGATAATTCAAAAGAAATAATCTATCTTAGTGATCAAGGAATCTAAGAATTAAATTATTCAAAAGATACATGAACAACTTAACGAGAAAATAGAATCCATTTGTATTAACTTTGAATGAAAAGAAGAAACCTTACAACCTTGATGCCTTGATGTTTGTACAAGTTCTTCCAAGGTCCCAAACAGTTGTTTTCCTCAGTTTGACAAGACTCCAACTCTCTGAATTAGCATGAAACTATGGCCATTAGTATGTAATCTTTCTCATGTCAATGATGCCAAATGTGGAGAGTATAATTTCTTCAACAATTCACCTCAAAAATACCAAGTTCTAAGTACCCTTGAGACTGAAACATGGTCTCAATTTATAGCTGAAGGAAGGTAGTTTCAATTCCAATAAGGAAGGGATAAAGCCCTCTCATCATGGGATTTAAGCTCCAAAAACAAAGTTCTAGCTCCATTTATGAAGGGATAAAGGTTCATGAGTGGAAGGGGTGAAGCTTGACTAGATAGCGCTTCTAGGAGGCCCCAGCTGGGAGAATATTCAACCAGCTGGGCTTCTAGAATTTACTTTTCTTTTTATTTTACCTTTTACAGGGGTCCGCAGTTTTAATGAGCAAAACATACGGGATGTGCCGCAGGTTTTATAGCAATAAACTACGGTACCACAGGAAATGACTAGGAAAAGTGCGGAGTTAGGCTTTTTAGGGTTTTAATAAGATTTTTCCCAATTCCAAGACTTGATTTAGGAACTTTATGATTTTGGACCTCTAAGGGAGCAATAAATAGGTAATGATGAACCCATATAGACAGCTAAATTTCATGGTGACAATTTTTAATGTAATAGGACGATTCCCGGAATCGACCCTAGGATCTTAGGGCCCATTATATGGGTAGGCGAGACACCCCTGCCCAGAGGCCTTGGGATCCTAGGGAAAATTCTTGGAATTCACCCCCTAGGCACCCAGGGAAATTAGGCAGTAGGCTTGGGTGGGGGCAGGCAAGGAGTTCCTTCCCTGGCCCATGACCTAGGCTCCCTGAGCATTCCAAGCCAATCTCAGGAATCACCCAGTGTCAATTGTAGGTATTGCCTAGGGTCGATTCTAAGGATGGCCTCTTAGTGCCCAGGGCTAGGGTCAATTTGGGAAATTTCCCTCGGTTGATTCAGGGAATCACCAAGGGGAAATTCTAGGAATGGCTCAAGGTCAATTCTGAGAATCGGCCAGGGTCAATTCCAAGAATCGCCCAGGTTTGATTCTAGGAATCGCTCAGGGTCGATTCTAGGAGAATTTCCTAGTGTTGATTTCAGGAGAATAGCTGAGGGTCAATTTTTGGAATCACCGACGGCTGATTTTGGGCATCACCTAGGATATATATTGTGGGAATAGACTAGGGTTGATTCCAGGAATCACCTAGGGTCGATTCTGGGAATCACCCATGGTCAATTCTAGGTATTGACTAGGGTCGATTTCGGGAAACACCCTTTAGCGCCCAGGGCCATGGTTGATTCTAGGAATCACTCAGGGTCGATTTCGTGAATCACCCAGGGCCGATTCCGAGAAGCACCTAGGGTATCGTCCAGGGTCGATTCTGGGAGTTTCCCAAGTTCAATTTCAGGAATCACCCAAGGCCAGGGTTGATTCTAGGAATTTACCCTCTGCACTCTCAGTATCACCCAAGGTCAATTTGGGGAATTGCTAGGGGTCAATTCTGGTATGCCTAGGGTCGATTTCAGGTATCGCCTAGGGTAGATTATGGAAATTTCCTAGGGTATCGCCTAGGTTAGATTCCGGGTATCACCCAAGGTATTGATTCTGGGTATCTCATAGAGTATCGATTTCAGGAATCACCCAGGGTGGATTATGAGATCACCCAGGGTGGATTCCTGGATCACCCAGGATGGATTCCAGGAATCGCACAGGGTTAATTCTAGGTATCACCTAGGTTCGATTTCAGGTATCATCCAGGGTCGATTCTGGGTATCGCCTAGGTTCGATTCCAGGAATTTCCCCTAAGCGCCCAGGGTATCACACATGGTCAATTTCAAAAATTGTCGAGGGTCGATTTCAGGTATCTCCTAGGGTATTGCTTCCTAGAATCACCAAGGGTAATTTCAAGAATCGTCTAGGGTCGATTTCGGGTATCACACATGTTTGATTCTGAGAATCACACTTGGGTGCCCAGGGCCAGGGTTAATTCTGGGAATTTCCTAGGGCTGATTTCGGGAATTGCCCAGGGTTATTTCCATGAATTACCCAAGGTCGATTCTAGGCCCATGGCAAGAGTAGATTTTGAGAATCTCCTAGGGTCGATTATGGAAATTTTCCCTGGGTGCCCAATGCCAAGTTAAATTATGGGAATCATCGAGGGTCAATTCTAGGAATTTCTTGGGGTTGATTCGGGGAATTACACAATGATGATTCCGAGAATTTCCCAAGATTAATTCTGGGAATCGCCCAGGGTCAATTTTGAGAATCGCCCAGGGTCAATTCTAGGAATCACCCAGGGTCGATTTCGACAATCTCCTAGGGTCGATTATGGGAATCACCCCTCAGTAGCTAGGGCTAGGGTTGATTCTGAGAATTTCCTACAGTCGATTATGGGAATCACTCCTAGGCACCCAAGGCCAAGGTCGATTCCAAGAATCACCCTTGGGAGCCTAGGGCCCGTGGGTACCCAACGCCCCTGGGCTATGGGACTGGGTGGATGCGGGTGGGGTTACTCTGCCTAGCCTCACAACCCATGGGCCTTGGGCACCCACGAAAGATTTGGGGAATCGACCCTTGGCGCCCAATGCCCTTAGGCAACAGGCTTAGGCGGGATAAACGAAGCACCCCTGCCCAGGCCTGTGATCGAGGGTGTCCTAGGTTGATTCTTGGAATCAACCCTGGGTGTGTAGGGCCCCTAGTTCGTGGGCCTGGGAGTGGGCGGGCAATATGTGCAAGCATCAAAGATCCATCAAAATATTTGCAGACATCAAAGATCCATCAGAAGAGAAAAATGACCAAATTGAAGCAAAAAATATTATGGAAGAAGACAATATTGAAACTCTAGAACATGGTGAGCATGGATTATATAATATTATTAATTTAATTTAATTTATTATTGCAAATTAAACTCATTTTTTGGATCTATTCAATATTTATACTTGTAATGTTTAGACTTTGAGATTTTATGAGAAGAATACGTATTCAATTATTGTTGTTATATGTTTACTATTTTTGTTATGTGATTTTCACTTTAATTTTTATGTGAATCATTATTTTTTGAAAAAAACTGTGATTATTATTATCTTCTGACATAATACATATAAAAATTACTATTTTGTAAACTTTTTTTGTTAAAATTTTCCCATAAAAATCATTTATTTGACATGTCATTTTTAGCAAAAAAGTATCAAAATGTGTATTTTTTTTGTTATATCTATATACAATGTGTATTTTTATGTCAAATGTTAATTTTTTTAGTGACAATTATTTGATGTGAATTGAAATATTAATTAACGATAGATAAATATATATAGAAAATTGTAACTTTAAAATATACTATGCAAAAAACGAACATCTCACTACAGAAAAAAATGAAAAGAAAAAAATAAAACACAAACTTGAAAAACACTTAAAAATAAATTTCTCAGAGAAGAAGAAGAAGAAGATGAATACTCCCAAAATCGTTAAATTTAAAAAGTAATTATCCACACTTAATACATTAGAAAAATTAAAGTGTAAAAAATATGTCTTCTAAAAAAAGGGGTTGATGCTGCATCAACACTTTTCAAAATCAACATGAAAATCACTAACATTTTAAAAATAATGTTCATACTTGATACATATGAAAATTTAAAGTGTCAAAAATATTCTAAAAAAAAGGTGTATTTTGAATCACCACTTTTCAAAATCGGATAATTTTTTTCTACCTCATAAAAATGTGTACTTGGTACAATTCCCATTTGATAGTTTACATTGTTAGTAGTGACAACCAATTAAAAAGGGACCGTGAGGACCCACAAGACAACTCATCTCATAGGAATTTTCCTGACGGGATTTTTCAATGCATTTTGCGATGACACTGGGCAGAAGTAAGCAGGCCATGGAGGGATAGCGACAACCAATAGAGTGACCCGTAAACTTCCATGAATATTCCACTAGAAAGTTCGTCACAATAGATCTAATAATATTATATTAAAACTCTGGAAATTCTACACTTACAAGTTATTAAACTTTAATATCTATGGATTTAACTATAATTAGTGCATGCATACAGATGGAAATTATGTATAAAAGTAGAGAACGACAAAATAAGAACCCACACACACAAGGCACAAGATATGCTGTCTGGGACACCCTTTCGAGAGAAAACCCAGCTAGAAGGTGAGGCCATTTCGCTCTCTTTCTGGAAATATGGCTACAAGTACAAAGAAGTAATGCCCATGGCTCGTGGGCTATTATAATGCACATATCCTCTTTGTGTGCTCTACCTCCTACCTCTCCTAGCTATATTTTCTCAGGTATGGAACAAATTTCTCTCGAAAGAATGGAATGCCTCTTCCTCCTAGTGGCCCGGTTATAACACAATGTGATAGCCTACTAGTAGTTAATTTTGACTACATCAACTCTTAACTAGAGTTACAATATAGAATCTTATAGAGTATTTTATATCATGAACACGTGGCTCTCCCCTTTTCCATAAATAATTCGGGTTGACGCGGTATCCTCCCGAATTATAGGTGTGAAAACAAGAAGGTCAAATTATGAGTGGCATAAATTTTGCATACAGAATCTGATTGACACGATTCTTGCACTGTTGGAAAAATCCTTGTGTGTAGAAAAGTATGAAAATTTCATGTACTAAAGCATAAATTTTTTACTCCCAAAAATTTGCATTTGATAAAAATGGTCCTGTGAGCTTATTCCTCCACTTTTTCCACTCCAAATGCATAGATATGGATGAAAAAAAATAAAATGATGCAATTCATATCATATAGAGAGAACTAGGCAGTCCCCATGAACACGTCAACCAGGCGACAAGACCTTGACAGGTTAAAGGGAGCACCGGCCTTAGCGCTGGACATAGGTTCCATGCAAAAATGGAGGAATAGAGGTTCCGCGGAAATAGAAAGTGGGGCCATCCTCAGATCCCAGGATCCCATAATGTTTAAAGAATTAAATTAAATAGAAGATCCAGTATCGAGAGCTTTGAGCTAAGCACACACACTAGGCCTTATGCCACAAGGAGTGACCATGGGTGCGATAGTTGAAAAGAGTCATGAAGGCTCTTGTAAGAAACTAAATTTTGTTCCCTGGTCACTTCACGTAGAGGTATGGCCAATGTTGCAAAGTAGTTAGAATAAAAAAATGGCCCACATATGGCTCAAAAGGGCTAAGCGTCCAATAACATAGGTTGTGGTTGCGAAAACTGGTCCTATGGAGAAATGTAGGTAAAGGGTTGAAATGAAAGGGGATTAAAGATAAAAAGGTGGAATTGGCAGTTAATAGCTAGTTTTGGTTGTTAATCTGAAATAGAATTGTAGCTAAAATTAGAAGGAACACCGCAAAAACCTGTAACCTGCCAAAATTAACAAAAAAACCGAGCTTAAGTGGCAGAAAAGGAAGAGAAGGCTAGTTTAACTTAGAGATGGAGCTTAGAGAAAAAAACATAGTCTAGAATAAAAAATAAGTAGGACAAAGGAAAAAATAAATACTTCATGCACAAATTCAAAGTCAAAGACAACAAAAGAAAATATATAAAAGAAGGCATGATCAAGTAGAAGGTACCAATTAATTTTGAGATAGAGATTTTGGAGAAGTGAGGTGTTGGTATGGTGAGGTGGTTTTTTTCATCATAATTAGAGATTTTTGTAGGCAATTTTTGAGGGGTGACATGGATAAATTGTTTGTTAGAAAAACAGAGAAGGAATTCATGGTCCTAGTATGAAAATGGATTAAAAAAAAAAGTGTGTGTCAAATCAAGTTGTAGATTGTTGATTATGGGTTGGTGCTCCTTCTAGTGGGTCTTGGAAAATAGATGGGGCTATAGCTACATTCAGTTGTAGCTGATAAACTACGAAGTTGGAGCTTCTTGTTGGTTGAAGCTAGAACATTGTAATTTCAAGTTGTAGCTTTCCCTATGAATGAATTGAAGAATAGTTATGAAAGTTAATTTTTCTTGTGTGTTCCACTGTGATTGTTGATATTGATATATATTATGGTCATTTTTGAAGTATTTAATGATGTGCACTAAGTAAAATAAAATTTTAAATTCGTAAAATTGTTACAATACTAATTCACCCCCTCTCTTAGTACTGTCTTGGCTTCCAACAAGTGGTATTATAGCAGGTCACTTTTGATTAGTCTAACAACTAGAAGAAAGATCAAGGACCATGGAAAACCATGAAGGAGGATTTACTAATAAGGAACCTATGTTCAATGGAGAAAAAATGTGTTATGGAAAGTGAGGAGGATGACCTATATTAAATCACTTGGAGATGATGTATGGAATGTTGTGGAAGAAGAATATAAAATACCTCCATCACTGATAACCAAATATCAAAAGTTGGAGTTCTCATGCAATGCTAAAGCAATTCCTGCCATGCTTCTTGGCCTACCTGAAACATAGCTTATCAAAGTAATGGATTGCACATTTTCCAAAACTATCTAGGAGAAGCTAAGAAACTACTATGAAGGAGACAACAAGGTAAAGAAAGATAAAATCCACGGTTTTAGGATGCAATTTGAATCTTTAAACATGCATGATGATGAAAATATTGTAAAGTTTTTTTCAGGAGTTGATAAAGTTGTGAACACCATAAGAGGGCTTGAATATGTGGTAATTCAAAAAGTCAATAAGAGCTCTTCCTGAGAGGTTTAATCCCAAGGTTTCAACCATTGAGGAAATGCCAAATCTGAGCACTCTCACTCTAGATCAACTTCTGGATTACTCACTCCCTATGAAATGAGGAGTTCTAAAGGAAAGTTTGCAGCCAAATAATCATCCTTCAAAGCATAAAATAAGTGCAATGATGAGCATGCGGACACATGCTTTGAATCATACGAATAAGAAGCTAACTTTGTCAGGAGGCTTAAGCAAGGATCAAGAAAGTACAAAGGTAAGTTCCCCTTTAATTGTTTTAACTATGGAAAATTTGGTAATTTTGCATCAAAGTTTCCTAAAAAGAAGAAAATGATTATGATCCTAAATAAATGTTTAAGAAAGATCATAAGGCTAATAAGAGAGGTTTCAATGCTCAATATTAGAGCTAGATGTGGCATAAAAGGCTTGGACATCTGAACTTTGACCAAATTTTCAAGCTTAGCCAGAAAAATGTAGTTAAGGATTTTCCCAAGCTTTCAAAGCCAGAGAATATTATCTGCAAAAATATTTCCAACTAGGAAAGAAAGCTCGAGTTTCTTTAAAGAGAGAGGAAAACACTTCAGGAAAACCATTGCAGCTGGTACACATCGATTTGTGTGGACCTATTGAAGCCCCTAAAATCCTAGCTTCAACATTGGGGAAAACCACTCGGTCCAGACCTTAGGACAACTCCTTTTCCATTTGGGATGGTGGCTCCGACTGGATAATATTAGGTCTAGTTACCTTTTCCCTTTTTTATATTGGTTTAATATGTGTCTCTAGTTTCCAATAGACAGGGATATCAGGTCGATTCTTCTTACTGATTAAGTAAGAGAATGACCCTTAAGATGTTTTTAATGATACAACCAAACAACCACTAAGATCTACCCCAAAGTTAATCTAGGATAGACTTTAAAAGTTAATCTATCCATAACATGCTAAGTTATTTTATGTAATATTTATCATAAATCTAATGCAATCTATAACTTCTTTTAATTATATTAAATCTATGTTAATATTAATATGAAATGTATATATTTAGCTAAAACATAAACTAATTATTAATTAAATCTAATAATATCATTATTAGATTTAATTAGATTTATCCTAAGAAATATTAAATCTATTTATATCTAAACCTTTCTAATTTTATTGATAGTGAAAAGAAATTACTAATTATCACTAACTTGTAAAATTTAAATTCTATAATTAGATTTATCAAAAATTAATTTAAATAATCTTTAAAAAAGAATCAAACTAATATATACAAAATATATAATTACAAATCTTTTTATTGATCTATTAATGATGTAAAATTAAAGATTTAGATCAATACAAAAAGTTTTACTAACCTCACCCGAATGAGTGTGTGTCTTTACAGAGGCCTTGTTGCGTGATTAAGCTATAAATACAGAACTAATTTAAATCCTATCTCAGTCTAAAAAGGGATAATTATCGCTTTCTAATTCGAGAGAAATTTGAGTAAAATAGGGGGAATGACTAATGTAATTCATCACAAAAATTTTGTATTAATTAAAAGAAAAAATTCACGTTAATAAATACAAGTGAAAACAAAAATAAAACCTGTAAATGATTAATAAATAATTATCAACCACCACAGGAATACTTGAATGAATTAGAATTTTATTTCGATCTGATTCTGTCTTGCAAAGATAGCTTTAACAAGACTTTGATCGTAAAATATTAATGACACAACAATAATGTATGATATCAAAGAAACATAATACTTTCTGGAATTTGAGATCAAAGCAAAAATGAAATTTTAAAGAAAATAATCCTTCGTTTTTGGTAATAGTACACAATAACGAGAATAAATTAAAATCATATTAAAATCCCATTATCACAGTCTTGAGAGTAGCTGTAACCCTGAATAAAAGTACCCGCAATAATGCGAAGCCACTTTATAACAGAATCATAGATTCTCTACAATCTCAGTAATTAAACACTAAACACTCCGCAATAGTGCAAAAGCACAAATTGATCAATTACAAAGAAATCCCCTATGCTGGATCATAACCCCAGTAGAATGGCTATCCTTATGGTCCTGTAGAGTCTCCTTCCAACCTCTTTTCCTTAATGTTTATTCATCCTTCTTATATAGCCAAAAAAAATTATTTCCTTCTCCTTGAGCTAAGGCTTCAAATCCTCCAATATTCCTCATCTTTAGATTCCATGATTTTTGTTTCCAGAACTTTCTGTAAAATCTCAACCAAAAATTGTTTATAAAACTTATACAAATATGATTTAAATAATAAAATGGAACTATATAAAAATAGAAGTTTTTTTAGATAAAAATCTAAAAACTTAAATAAAATATTAAATTTAACTTAAATCTATTATTTTAACGCATAAAATTTCCTTTTTTCTGCAAGCTTTTTTCTATGTGATAATTCTTGAAATCATTTTAAAACTTTGATAGTGATTTAAATTTCTTTTCATTGGCTTTCCGCTTTCAGGAATTGTTTATTAACTTGCCAAGAGTTTTCGGAATTATTGTAATCCCTCTATTTAAAAAAAAATTGAAATCTCATTGTAGCAAGGATGCTTGTATATCTCGAAACCGTTGATTCAATAAAAACTTTAGCGATCCATTTCAGAAAATTTGGTTAATTGAATGCGTTGCCTTTGTGATTATTCCAGATAGTTTTGTCACAAACCTGTGTGTGTATTTATGGTTTGTGCCAACCACCGTAATGATTAAACCTCCAATGTTCTGTAGCAGCAATTTTCTCACCTGCAAATAAAAAAAAATTATAAATCTTTGGATAATACGGAACACATGCGATGAATCATGAGTCTTGGATTCAAGATTTTGGAGAGTGATTAAAGTTTTGAAATATCTTTGTGATTTTTTGGAGAAAGCTGGCATTCAACAAAAGTATGATCTGGGTGGGTATCGGAATTGGCAGATCCCGAATTTTCTTGGTATAATCTGCATGTAATCCACACTGGTTAATTCCGTATGCAATCTGCTAAATTGGGAGTGCACTGATGTAATCTGCGTTGGTTTACTCTGTGTATAATCTGCTAATTGGAAGTGAACCGATGTACCATGATTTTGGAGCGAATGTTAAATTATGAGCAGAGTACCCACTTGTAAGGAGGGGAAAATGTTTTATTTTAGCACCATAAAAATTCATTTGGATCCAATGCTAACAAAACAAATCCAAAATATATGTCAAATCTCCCATCTGTTATGCAAATTATTTTAGCGGTTCTTTGAGCCTTTTTTAGAATTCGATATGTCAAAGTCTTTACAAAAATGTTGATTTTCCTACTAAAAAATGTTTTTTGGGATTTTGATGTTTTAAATAAAGAAAAGAAATATAGTTTTAAATTAATCTAATGATTTTATAAATTATTAAAATAATGAAATTATATTCATTTATGTACAAGGTATAAAAATGGATAATATGGTAAATTAATGATTCACTCCTTTATTATTGGATATGTCAAACCAAGTGAAGGAGATAAATAATCAATATACCTAAACGTGGAATGCGAAATGATGTGCCAAGTCATGTGGAGGAAATGCCAACCAATGAAATCAAATACCAAATGCGAGGTGATGTGGCAACTGAAGGTGCCACTTTGTCTTCAATTGATCATTTGTGAAAATATTTCGATGAATGCAAAAGGCAACAAGGAGGTACAAAATATAATCAAAACTAACATGATCGTACAATGGTGAGGCAAGTGGTAAAGATTCAAAAATTCAAGAAGTTTTTCGAAATGCTAATAAAGGGAGTTGAAAATAAAAGGTTCCTGTGATAAATATTTACAAATTATAAAAATCTAAAATCAAACAAATAAGATAATATACAAATAAAAATCCAAAGCGGCTAAAACACATCCAATCTTCAAACAAGTGCATTTCACAACAACTAGTCCAAATGAGGTCAAAATAAATTTATATAGACAGATAAGGAGAAATCAAACTCATTTTGGCCTTTCCTCTTTTTCAAATTTCAATAATAGTACTATCAAGTGATCGGTTAAAAGGGTCCTCATTTTTCATTTGTAAGTGAAAAATGGGGTGGTTGTGTTTCACCACAACAGGACCATATAGAACAAATTCAATCATATGTAAGCTATATTTTATGTTAATCATTGATGATTTTGAGTAGGATGATATGGGTTTCATTCCTTAGAGAGAAATATGAAGCTTTTGATAAGTTTAAATAATTCAAAGCTATGGTTGAGAATGAAAATGATTTAAAAATCAAAAGCATAAGGTCATATAATGGTGGTGATTTCACTTCAAAGGAATTTGATGATTTATGAAAATTAAATGGCAGTAAGAGGTAGTTTACTATATCAGAGACTCCCCAACGTAATGGTATTACACAGAGAGAGAGAGAGTACAGGTCGGTGCAATAGTTAACCAGAGCTATGATGACATAAAAGAGAGTTTAGAAAATATTTTGGGCAGAGGAAATTCATACAATAGTGGTTATTCTCAAAAAGGTTCATTTTTTACTAAATAGTGACAAAAATCCTTATGATTTGTGGTGTGGCAGACCAATAACATTCAAAAACTTCATATTTTTTTGCACCAGATGCTACATTAAGAGAAACGATGAGAAACTTGGGAAATTTTTGCCAGAGTTGATGAAGGAATTTTTTTGGGTTATTCATAGAATAACAAAGGTTACATGTGCTACAATAAATTCTGCAATATAATCATTTATTGCTTCGAAGCGAAGGTATATGGGCACAATGACCAAGAAGTGAAACAACTTGAAAAATCCAGCATTGATGAACCAGTAAGAATTGTTAATGATAATAATGAGATAGTTGCAGAAGAAAGCGAGGAATAACCCTCTAATCCTCAAGATAGAGACCCCCCAACGTATGTACAAAAAAAAACACCCAAGTGATCAAATAGTTGGTGAATTAAATTCTGGAGTGCAAACAAGAAGGGAGTTGTTCAATGCTCCCAAGAAAGGACATGTTTCCTTGTTTTCCATGAAAGAAACAAAGGATATTTTTCAAGCCAGTCAAAATCAACATTGGCTAAAGGCCATGAATGAAGAATTGGACCAGATAGAGGAAAATTATAATTGGTAACTTGTTCTAAGTCTTGCAAACAAAAATGTCAATGAAACAAAGTGGGTATTCAGGAATACGTTGAATGGTCATGGAGTAGAAAAAAATAAGGCCATGTTGGTATACAAAGGATATGCTAAAATAAAAGGCTTGTATTTTGATGAAAATTTTACTCATGTTGCTATATTAGAAGAAATAAGATTTTTTTTGGCAAATGCTTGCTTTAAGAAGGTCAAAATTTATTAAATAGATATCAAATATGTTTTTCTCAATGGAGAGCTACATGAGGAAGTATATATAGAGCAAGCATATGTTTTTCAGATGACAGATAAAGTAGATTATGTTTACATACTTAAGAAGGATTTGTATGGTCTCATGCAATCCCCTAGAGATTGATATTCCAAGCAAGATAACTACTTGCTCAAGCGTGGATTCAAGAGAAGTACAATTGACACTAAATTATGCGTCAAAGAAAAATATGAAAAAATCATTGTGGTAGTAGTATATTTTGATGATATAACCTTTTCAAGTAATTCACAATTGTTAACAATGAATTAATAGTTTACATGAAGGAAGAGTTTGATATGTCCACGCTTGGAGATATTTCCTACTTCCTTGGATTGTAGATAGCGCAAACCCCCAAAGGAATTTTTATATTTCAAGGAAAGTATCTCATATAAGTATTTAATAAATTTGGCATGGAAGAATTTTGTTTAGTGAGAAATCAATACGTGTCAGTTTGCAAGCTTAGCAAGATGAATGACACTCCAACAATGGACCAGAATTTATATAGACCCATAATTTGCACCCTTTTATAGTTTACAGCTACAAGGCTAGACATCATGCAAGTTATTTCTATTAGTTGGAATATTTCACGTAGCTCCCAGACAAAGCCATCTCTTAGCAGCCAAAATAATTCTTAGATATCTCAGAGAAAAAATAGACTATGGAATTTGGTTCCCAAGAGATAAATATTTCTAATTTACTCTTTATACTAATGTTGATTGGGAAGGTGATGTGGATGATAGAAAGAGCACAATTGGTGGTGCTTTCTTTCTTGGAGCAAGTCTATTTTCATGGTTGAGAAAGAAGCAAGCTTCCATTTACTTATCTATAATGGAATCATAACATATTTCAATAGCTTCTTGTTGCACCCAACTTTTTTGTATGACAAAAACTTTGCAAGATGTTAAGGTGGTCTATGAGTAGTTGATCCCCATCATTTGTGACAACACAAGTGCTATAAGCATGTCAAACAATATATTTTTTCACTCTGATACCAATCATATTCCCATAAAGTATCATTTCTTGAGAGAGAAATTTCTAGCTCATATTGTGAAGATCGAGTATGTACCTACCAAAGAGAAAGTTTTTGATATCTTCAAAAAGCCACTTCCTAGAGAAAAAATTGAGTATTTGAGGAAAATGTTGGGAGTTGTGTATCTAATCTCCATCCACTAGCTCTTCATTTAAGAGGAAGAAAGAAAGTTATTGCATTATCAACATATTAGGGTGAAGCTTCCAGATCCACAAGATCAACATAATAGTGAAAGAAAGTTGAAAGATGGAGCATATTGACAAGGGGGGCATAATGGTGTCTTTTGACATTATTGTTAAAGGAAGGGAGATGAAAAAAGGAGGGGGGGGGGGGTTAAGTGATATAATGATCATGCTCACCAACAACACCAACAATAGATACTACAACAATAGAAACTAGTGAAGAGGTGTGCATTTCATGGGGAGCATAAATTAAAAATGCTTGCGATATTAAAAAAGGTGTTTTTTTTGGAGCAAAAGATGTTTTAATTTTTGTGTTTCCATCAATTCCAAAGAGGGAGAATGTTGAAATATTTTTTTATTGATGGCAACGAGATGATGAAAAAAAAGTGTTGATTGCAGACAAGAGGCAACACAGGTGTTAAAGAAGGTCCCATGGAGTAGACTGATGAAGCAACATGAAAAAATGACAACAAAAAGGAGCAGAGGTTTTAGAGCCAATTTTTGGGTAGAAAATCATCTCAAATGAAGCTATAAGCCACCCACATGGATAGAGTTATGAAGTATATTTCCAAGAGTTTATGGAAGTCCTAAAAAGACCTCCTGTATCAAAATTTAGAGCAAGTCAAAGCTATATGAACCCAAAGTCAAATAATAGGGTTAACAATTTTTAGAGGAGCCTTTGGCGCATAGCCAAATATGGCACAAGTTCCAAACCTAGCAGTGGAGCCTACATGCGAAGCTCTAGGCTTAAGTGGAGGACACAATAGTGGCAGAGAAGTTTTTTATTATCCATTGGTGGATCCTGCTTGATAGATTGGCCTAGAGGCATTACCCTAGCGCAAAAACCTTTGGCACACAAAGGGATAGACCGAGAAGGAAATTCCTGGCCACACGATAGCTTTCTGGGGGGGCACTAGAGATATTTCTTTAGATGGGCTTTGTGGTCCTGAATGAAGTTCCCCACATAATTTATCATGCATATCAGAGAAAGAGTGCTACTCTAGGGGAACCCCTCCCAAAACCACAATCCGCTTAGGAGTGGTACCGAAGAATAAAGGCTTGAACTCAAAATGTTTTAGAAAAAATGAAATAACAAAGGAAATGGTCACAAAATAAGGCCCCAGAGGAATTTTTATCTCTCATCCAGGAAGAAAGATGGCAACTCATGATTGGCATGAACAATAGCAAAGGATGACATCAGCATCAACCAAAAGGACGTGGATAAGTGGTAGGAAGATTCAATGTTTTTGGGCACCCAAGTGGCCCTTTTCCATGTGACATGTGTCACCACTCAGAGGATGACATGTGGAAATAGTGATTTCATGGTGAAGTCACCTGGCAGAATAACCTTGAAAGATTTAAAATGGTGCACAAGCGGTTTATCCTGGCAACGGATGCCAGGACATGTCATCCTATTGACAGTAGTGACAAAAAATTAAAAATGCATTGATATGACCCACATGGTAGCTCATCCTATAGCCATTTCCTCGACAGGATTCTTGAAGCCATTTTTTAGTGGCACCGGGAAAAATGGACTAGGTCAAAAAGGTAGAGATACAACCAATAGATAGAGTTTCAGACGATCCCCATAAACATGTCAACCTGATGACAAGACCCTAGAAAGTTAAAGGGAGCTCTGACCTTAGTGTTGGACACAGGTTCCATGCAACACTGGAGGACCAAGGGCAAGGTGGCAATAGAAAGTGGGGCCAACCCCGGATCCCAGGATCCTCTAATGTTTAAAGAATTAAATTAAATAGAAGATCAGGGATTGGGAGCTAGGGCTGAGCACCCGTACCAGGCCTTATTCCACAAGGAGCGACCATGGGCGTGATAGTTGAAAAGAGTCGTGTAGGCACTTAGAAGTAGCTAAGCACTGTTCCTTTGTTGCCTTGCATAGAGTTATGACCAACAACACAAATCCATTAGAAAACAAAAGGCATGCGTAGGGCTTAAATGGGTTAAGTGCCCACCAACTTACGCGTGGCCGTGAAGACCAGTCTTATGAAAAAAAATAGGTGAAGGGTCAAAAGGAAAGGTGCTTAAAGACAAAAACATGGAACTGACAGTTAAGAGCTATTTTTGGCAGTTAAGCCAAAACAGAGCTATATTTAAAATTTGAAGGAACACTTAAAACCTGGAACTTACTAGAATTAGCAGTAAAAACCCAGTTTAAGTGGTAGAAAAGGCTTATAAGGTCATTCTAACTTAGAGATCAAGTATAGAATAGAAAAATTTGTGTAGAAGATAAAAGAAGAAGGGAAAAGGAAAAAATAAATACTTCATGCACAAATTCAAATCCAAAGATAGCAAAAGAAAATATATAAAAGAAGGCCTTATCAAGCAGAATCTACCGATTGATTTTTAGACAGAGCTTCTGTAGTAGCGAGGTCTTGGTATGGTGACATGGTATTTTTCAAAGTAATCAAATATTGTTGTAGGTGATTTTTGAGGGGTGACAGGGATAAATTGTTTTTTATAAAAGCAGAGAAGGCATTCGTGATCGTGGTATGAAAATGAATGAAAAATGGAATAGTGAGTGTCAAAGAAAGTTGTATCTTGCTGATTATGGGTTGGTGCTCCTTACAAAGGGTGATGGATAATAAGTGGGGTTGTAGCTTCATTCAGTTGCAGCTGATAAACTAGGAAGTTATAGCTTCATGCTGGTTGAATCCAAAACTTTTTAATTGCAGGTTGTAGATTTCCCTATGAATGAAATGAAGAACAATTTTGGAAGTTACGTGTTCTTGTGTGTTCCAGTGTGATTGTTGATATTAATCTATGTTATGGTTATTTCTAAAGTATTCAATGATGTGCAATAAATAAATGAAAATTTTAAATTAGTAAAATTGTTACAATATTGATTCATCCCCCCTTCTTAGTATTTTCCTTGTTTCCAACAGTTTTCACCTGGGGATATATATATATATATATATATATATATATATATATATATATATTATTTCTGTTGGGATGCCTCTTGAAGTTTTTAAACCCTAGAGTTGGCCTTATATGCCTCATGGAAGTTTTCTCCTTGGCCTTTTTATTCTTTTGTTTTCTCTTTTCTCTTTTCTTTGTTTTTTTTTTCTTCGCTTCTTTTTTTGATTAAAGGCTGGATGAACTGAGGGTTGTGAGTGTTTAAAAATAAAGGGGCAGCTAGATTAGGTGATTTATCTTACTTTAATAACTGCTTGTGATGCATTTTTACTTAACTTTATTAGATTCTTCTTTCACTTGATTATTATTAGTATTTTTTTCATCAAACAACTACAAAACCATAAAGAACAATAAGACAAAGGACACAAGATACAGATGATCAAAAAAGGCCAAAACCTCTCCAAATGAGAGGAAAACCCACAATAATTCTTTACTTCTTATACATTCTTCAATTGAAAAATACCAAGACCTATGACCCTTTACTAAGACCCTACAAGACCAAGTCAAATCTTGCTTACCAACTTCTTTCTGCAATTCTTACTTTCAATAGCTTCTTCTACAATTTCGACCTCCCTAGTAGTTTATTCTACAACTTTGACTTGCCCAACAGATTCCTCTACAAATTCAACCTTTCGAACATATTCTTCTGCAACATTGACCAGCCTAGAAAACTCTTTTGCATAAAACCTAACCCCAACACATGAGATATATACTGGTGTATTCTTGCTTCTTTCTTATTTTCTTAGGTGGATTCTATCTCTTATATATTTCGACTTGAAAATATATATTGCTTTATGACCTAAGCTCCCTTCTGCACCTCAGTTTGTACTGCTACAATAGGATCCCTAATTTATTTGCACATGTGGAGAGTATTAACCTAGAAATAATCCCTAAAACTTGATTTTTTTTCTCCATCATCCTCTCCTTCTTCACACTCTTGTTCTTCCATGTGATCAAATTTGAGTGTGTGAAGTGCGTTTTCCAAGTGAGGTCGATGTCTCTTTTATATATTATTTTCAATGTGTCAAATTTCTCCTTTAGGCCGACTTGTCTCTTCATGTAAGATGAATGGATATTTGCACCATGATGAGGTCTTTGGGGGTCTTTTGAATTTCTTTTGACTCGAATAAATTTTATTTACAATATGTAAGATGCACAAAAAATTCTTTCATACGTGACAATGACTCAATTGACAAGCCCTAGAAGCACTCAATGGGTGGTTGATCTAAAAATAAATTTCCCTTGAGCATGAAACCCATGCCTCAAGAATAAAAATAATAAAATTATTTTTCTCATTACATAAAATACATAAAATCATGATTACATATGTCATTATGAACACCCGACCTAGTTACATATTTCAACACTCCCTCTTAACGAGAGGGGTATTCATAATCCATACAAGGTACTTGGACATTCTCAATCTGAAGAATTATCATAAGAAGAGTTAGATTGGTAACCCATCTATTTAGCATCATATCAACCAAAATTGTCACATAGAATAATATTAACTAAAAAACTATCTCCAAAACATGTCATAACACAATGATGGTGAGACCAATGATTTATAGACACCATCATCATTGTCTCTCACGGAACATACCCCACCCGGGTGTTCACAGGGTATATCCTTTAGGAATATTTTTATATTGGATATCAAATCCTTAAAGAATATTGGTCCTCTATGACTACTCTTATCTTGGATTCCCTACCACATCCTCAAAGAGTATCGGATTCCATATGCTTACCCAATCCTCCATTCTTTCTTCCAAAATTGAAGACAAAATAATGCGTCTATCTCTCCCTCTCAGCTAGGGAGGATATTCCAATTCCTACAAAGGAATTTACCCATTCCTATAAAAGGAATATACCCAAGATCCCTCTTATTTCATGAATTTTTCAAGCTCCCTTCTAACCAAGGACTTTCTTCCAATAGCTTTCTGCTCTAGGTGGATATCACAAGACTATCAGTTGCTTATGGGGCTCCTTTTGTTGATGTCATGAAGTTCATATTCAAAATTATGGAGTCTTCATATTTTATATGGAATCAACGTTCCATCACTTTCCTTTACGATATACATTGGTCATGTCATCCTTCTCTCTGTCAAAAAATGATCCTCTAGTCCCTATCTAGATTTTTCCTCATACAACCACATCTTTCAAGTCATGTTTCTTTGAGGATATTTCATCCAAACACATGAGTGCTAGCTATAGGTGACATCTACAACCCTTTCTTTAGTAGCCTTGTATCATCATGGCATTTCATCATGACATATTTCTTTCTTGCAACATCTTGTACATTCATAAGCACATCTCCAAGGCTTCATTTGTCAAGGGTCTTCTTACATACCCTTTATCTGAGAATAATGGACAGTATGTAAAACATGAAAGGAAATAGTTACAGTTAGGAAAACATCACCAATAATATAGACCAGGATCCTGTGAATTTTCTTGATTAATTGATGTGCAAAACCAGTCACATACTTTGATCTCAGTGGCCTTTTATAATCAAACTTCTCTTCCAAACCTACTATATTACAAACTACTAAGCTACTTCCCCTCAATAACAGTTCTAACAGTCGATAAAATCCCTATCAACCCCAACAATGAATTTTCGATAAATACTTATAGGTGAATGAGGAAGTGAAGTGGTAGAAGAGATAGTTATCCCAATTAAATGAAGAACTTAATGTTTCTCGGCCTCTGGGAGGCTTGATGGATAAGAAATGACCTGCTCCATGCTTCATTAAATGATCCTTTTCTTGTATTTGTACTCTGGCTGTCTGTTTTGACCTTTGAAGTAAGTAAGGTGGATAGAAATCTGCAGGTTGCCCATACTTCCATAACTGTTGTTTCTGCCTTCTGAGGCTTAATGGACGAAGAGATTTACTTCAGGGCTGCTTCTTATCTTTAACATAACTCTGCTAACGGTTAGAAAATTGTTCAGCTATCTTTAGGCAAATATCCTCTGCTCTGTCAATAAATAGGCCTTCTTTTATTTCTGTGAGGCTGCAAGTGGCTTTTGGTAGTTGGAGAGGGTTGGCCTTTCGGGGCTGGAGAGGGTTCAATTGGCCTCTGTTGTGTCGGTGGAGGCTTTCTTGGACTAATAGATTTTTTTTCTTTACCTTAAAACACCTTTAATTTTTCTTGGTTTTGTGTTTTAGGCTTAATTAGGCCTCTGGATCATTTTAAGGTCTTCGAGTTGTGTTTCTGTCCTTCAAACACCGGATTATGTCATTAATCTTCAATAAGGAGCCTAAATCTTTCGCTGATACTCTTTGCCGCTTCTGTGATGGTATTTCTGCGCTCTCAGTCACAGTGACTGTGACTATGGAGAGAGAATTATTTCACCATCTGTATACCCTACACAATACAATAAACATGTTAATAAATCCATGCGGGAGGGCAGATGGATGCTTTGGAGGCTCGTGGAGGATGGAGAGAAGCGATGAAAATAGTGGTAGCAGCGAAGAAACGGGTGACAATCATGGCGAAACGGTGAAGAACTGAGCCGACAAAGGTTTGGTACGAGGACGATTCCAGGCCGTTGGATTAGATGGATAGATGGTGATTGATGGTGAAGATTTATCGGCCAAGGAGGTTAGACTGAATTAGACGAAAACCAATAACTTTAGTGTTAAAAACCAAATTTTGATTTTCAGGCAAATACAAAGGAAGAAGGGTAAAATTAATGAAACTGAAGGCCTTTGGTGGTGGGACTGGAAGGCGAAGGGCGATTGAATGTGGACTGTTGGATCACAGGAGGAGATCAATGGTGGAGATCTTCTGGTAAACTCATTTGGAAGCTCCGATGAAGAAATATGGATGAGAACGCGATGAAATATGAGCCGTCAACTAAATCAAATGGATGGTCGAGATTTGATCGAGGATCGCAAATCGGAGGAAGCGAAGGGGTGACACTTAAGATTTTGCGATGCATGATTAAGCACCAGCCATCCGATCTGAAACAAGATCAACGGTGGAAATTAAATCGGTGGGGGTAGCCAAAATTGATGTTTTTAAGCCAAAATTGATGTTTTTTGAGGAATTTTTTGGCTTTCAGTAAAGGGGAAAAGGGTGTTTTAAGCCTGCAAAAGGGATTTTAAGTGGCTTAAAATGATTTTGGAGGTTTTTTAGAGGGATATCGAGGTTCTAAAGAGGAAAAAGAGGCTTAATGAAAATGAAGGGAAATTAGTGAAAATGGGAAATTACAGAGGCTTTTTGAAGCATTTGTTTTCACAAAATAGCAGGGCTTTTCAATGGAAACGGTAGTGAAGGCCTTTCCAAAGCCAAAGACACATAGAGGCTTCAAGGGAAATGTTTCTCTTGAATGCTCAGAACATATTTAGCCACCTGTTTTCTTGACAAAAATTTATAGGTGGCTAACAATGGCTGCACATGGGGATGACATCTTCTTGAAGGTGTCAAGAATCTCATAAAATAATCTTTGGAAGTAGGCCAAATTCCTGGAACTTGACACATCTTTCTCCTTTCTTTATCAGCTGCCACAATCATGAAGACATTATAATGCCAGGAATTTTTTCCCATATTCTACCCCAAGCAGACATTTATTTCTCTACATTCTAAAACATAAATTGAAACACAGCCAAAATAGGATTAGACTGTCTGGTCTGCTGTGGGTCCAAGGCATAAAGACAAGTTGCACTTGAACTGAATTTTGCAGAAAATAAAAAAAAACTGACTAAATTCTCACAGGCTGAGCTTTATTGAGATTTTCCTACCTACCCTACTCTACTTGGGAATCTCTAATGCTTCATATGATACAATAATGCCAGTGAAGCCAGTTAAGTAGTAACACAAAAGGATAGAAAACTTGACTACCTATCCGAGATAACCATAGGGTACTTTGCATGTGGGTCTTTAAAACTGAGGCCACCACCAGTGGTGTCCACTTTTGATGAAACTAGCTCTTGCAAAGGATCAATGCTTGGGAGGTTGAGCCAATTAGGGCCTCCATATATTCTGCCATAGGATCAACAAAAACATGATATGAACTTTCTTCTTTAAGGCCTTCCATGACTGGTAGGATGTCTACATCCTTGAAAGTTTCAATCACTGCATCTGCAGTGTGGCACCTGAAATCACAATCATCCTTTTCCTGGTTAGGAGTATTTGGCAGATGAGTTTCAATTAGGACTGCCTCTTCTTCCACTGGACCAAGAAAAAAATTTCCTTGAGAAAGAAAATCTCCCTCATCCTCATTGTAACATGAACTAGAGGACTCATCATATTTGGGAGTGTTGTCCTCTTGTAACCCTGATAGGTTCTGCTAGAGTGGAATGAACTCTGTGAAAAGATTAACATATTCTTGAGCAGGGGTTTCATTGATTACCTTAACCCTTTCAGGAGAAGGTTCAGGATATTCATCTTGCTCAAGATTTTCTTCACTTATTTCCTCCTTATCCTATGAGCTAAAAGGCTGCTGACTTTCATCTTCATGGAAATTATTATTGATTATATGATATATAACAGAGTGAAGATTCATTGAATCTCTGTCTGCTCTCAGGCTTTCAAAAATTTCTTCATCAGTATCATAGACAGCCTGCATTGGTTCACTGCTTTCTTGAAGTTGTTGGTAATGATTTCCCTCCCATAAATCTACTGATGATGGTCCTGCAAGCTGAGCGTCCCTTTGGAAAAAATCATCATCAGATAGATCAAAACTAGGAAAATCATAATTATAAGCAGTGTTACCAATCAAACCTTTTGGACTCTCAACAAGTCTTTCTTTGAAACAATCTACAAGTTCATTCTCTGATCTAAAGTCTTGTTCATCATACACACTTTGCATGTTTCTTGTGTCTTGCAGAGATCTGGTTTGCTTCTCCTGAGGACAAGGTATGGGTATTTTCCAATAATCATTTTTGTTTTCAACCTCATATTCTTCCTCTTCTATGTTTAGCAAGGCGTCGGCTATCTCTATCAATCTTTCCAGCTTGTTTTCTAAAGAGATATGCCTTTTTTACTCTGCTTGGTCCTTCTTTATTGCTTTTAATCTTTCCTCCCTGCACCACAGGTTGTATTCGACATTAATTGCTATATTCTGCATTTCCTCTAGGCTTGAAGGCTCTCTTTCTCTTATATGGAATTCCACCTCAGGGTCAAAAGAACTTGGATATTGCAATAGGGCCCATCCCAAGGGTGGTTTTATGTTAGCAGGTATTGCATTGTATACCTTATTGAACCTGGCTGAAAAGTTTTGTACTGTCTCTCTTGGTTTTCTTCTCAAATTCTGGTATTCTTCTAGGATGAGGAAGAAATTTCCTGGGACTACCCATCTATCAAGGAAAACTTGAGCAAACTGCTGAAAATTGATGATGCTTGCAACTGGAAGGTTTTTAAACCAACTCTTAACATTTCCTTGTATTGACAAGGCAAACATTCTAATACGACATCATCTTCTTCTATTTCATATAAGTCAAGTAAATCCTCAAGCTTTTGAACATGCTGCCCATCAGTGATCTTTGAATTTTCTCCATAAAAAAGGGGCAGCTTATTGGTAAGTTCTGCAGGAAGAGGTCGGAAGATAAGAGGAAAAACCAGAGGCTTATATCTTTCTATGACCTTTGTAGGTGTAGGTAGTGCAACAAGAGGCTTATGACTGCTTGAAGTTTCATCAAGGATCAGAAGTGCAGCATGAGGCTCTTGTTTCACTAGGATTTTCACAGGTGTATGGGTCTGCTCATGGTCTGAAGACTGAGGCTTGAGATCTTTCCCATACTCATTGTGGGTCTCATATTTGTACACTTGATTAGGCTTAAAGTAGGATAGAACACAGTTGTAGATAAAAACAATGAATTATTCAAACCAAATCCAGCCTAGATGTTCTATCCTTCTATGAGGTTTGGCCATACTTCAGGTTCTTCCTCCAGTGGAGTCTTTAGGTCTATTAGGAATTGTGGAGTGTGGAGTCGCCAGGTGGATAAAATTGAAATTTTGGAGCAGGCTGTTGTCCACCATCAACAATTGAATACCAATCTAACCAAAGATTTTGGATTTCTGAGGCCCTAAGGATATATAAGATGGAAAACACTCAAAAATCCCCCAGTGGAGTCGCCATTATGTTTTGGTTCCAGTGTTTTGGCCAGATCGGCAAGACCAAAAGACTAGATAACATCAAACCACTTTGGGATCCTAGGATCTAGCCCTCCTAGATCCAGAGAGGGATCTCTCTATAAATGCAAATAATGATATATCTTTAATGCTCAAAATGAGGTATTAGGCTAGGTATGAAGCACATGGGTTTTTGATTTTGATTGTTTGGTTGGAGATCATTAACTAAGAAGGTTATGGAACTAAGGAAGGAACTTGATAGAAGGATGTTTCAGCAAGGGAAGATAGGTCAAAAAGAAAGGTTAATCCATTGGGCTATGGAGTCATGAAAGGGGATTACTTGCATAACAAATATTCAAGGGTTTTCATAGGGCAAGTCATCTATACCAAAGGATATTTTTAGATAGATGGTGGAATGGAACATTAAGAATGGGTGAAAGAAAGAAACCAAAGGGAAGTCTAATATTAGGTCAGAGGTCATTTAACTCCAGGTCTAATTTTGACATACTTCAAAGGAAACTCTCGGTAAAAGACACAAAGGGTAGCTTAAGATTAGGTCAGATGTCATTTAAATCCAGACTTGCTTCAGCATACTCTCGAGGGAAACGATCCAGCAATCCTCATAACCACTTTTAGAGTAGTAGAAAACATTTAATATGAAACAGAGAGTAAGGCCTAATATCAGAGGAGGAATTTTAACCTTCAATGCTTTGACACTAACTCAAAGGGAACTTAGAAAGGCTACTTTTGGAAGAGGCATCTACTGAGACAGGGCTAGCTCTAATCTCCTAGTTTCCAAATTCTTTCAGTTGAAACCCAACAAGAACATCTAAGAAGCTAACTCCAAATTGAGACATAAGTAAGCATGGACCAGCCAACTACTATACTGGTTAAACTATGATGAATTAGCTCTTAGATACACAACTTAGCAGAAAACATCAAAGATAAATATTTACAGTGAGACTTAAGGTACTTCCAGAAGTATGTCCTAATCTATGCTTGCTGTTCTTTATCTGAGAATAATGGAAAATATGTAAAACATGAAAGGAAATAGTTACAGTCAAGAAAACATCACCAATAATATAGATCAGGATCCTGTGAATCTGCTTGATTAATTGATGTGCAAAACTAGTCACATACTTTGAGCTCAATGGCCTTTTACAATCAAAATTCTCTTCCCAGCCTACTATATTACAAACTACTAAGCTACTTCCCCTCAATAACAGTTCTAACAGTCGATAAAATCCCTATCAACCCCAACAATGAATTTTCGATAAATACTTATAGGTGAATGAGGAAGTGAAGTAGTAGAAGAGATAGTTGGCCCAATTAAATGAAGAACTTAATGTTTCTCGGCCTCTGGGAGGCTTGATGGATAAGAAATGACATAATCCATGCTTCATTAAATGATCCTTTGCTTGTATTTTTACTCTGGCTGTTTGTTTTGACCTTTGAAGTAAGTAAGGTGGATAGAAAGTCTGCAAGTTGCCCATACTTCCATAACTGCTATTTCTGCCTTTTGAGGCTTAATGGACGAAGAGATTGACTTCAGGGCTGCTTCTTATATTTAACATAACTCTGCTGACAGTTAGAAATAACTGTTCAACTGTCTTTAGGCAAATATCCTATGCTTTGTCAATAAATAGGCCTTCTTTGATTTCTGTGAGGTTGTAGGTGTCTTTTGGTAGTTGGAGAGGGTTGGCCTATGGGGGCTGGAGAGGGTTCAATTGGCCTCTATTGTGGCGGTGGAGGCTTTCTTGGACTGATAGATTTTTTTTCTTTACCTTAAAACACCTTTAATTTGTCTTGGTTCTATGTTTTAGGCTTAATTAGGCCGCTGGATCATTTTAAGGTCTTCGAGTTGTGTTTCTGTCCTTCAAACATCAGATTATGTCATTAATCTTCAATAAGGAGCCTAAATCCTTCGCTGATACTCTTTTCCACTTCTGTGATGGTGTTTTTTCACTCTCACTCACATTGACTGTGACTGTGGAGACAGAATGATTTCACCATATGTATACCCTGCACACACAATAAACATGTTAAGAAATCCATGTGGGAGGGCGGATGGATGCTTTGGAGGCTCATGGAGGATGGAGAGAAGTGATGAAAACAGTGGTAGCAGCGAAGAAACGGGTGACAATCATGGCGGAACGGTGAAGAACTGAGCCGACGAAGGTTTGGTGCGAGGAATATTCCGGGCCATTGGATTAGATGGACAGATGGTGATCGACGGTCAGGATTTACCGGCCAAGGAGGTTAGATTGAATTAGAAGAAAACCAATAACTTTAGTGTTAAACACCAAAGTTTGATTTTCAGGAAAATACAAAGGAAGAAGGGTAAAATGAATGAAACTGGAGGCCTTTGGTGGTGTGACTGGATGACGGAGGGCAATTAAATGTGGACCGTTCAATCACAAGAGGAGATCAACGGTGGAGATCTTCCGGTAAACTCATTTGGAAGCTCCGATGAAGAAATATGGATGAGAACGTGATGAAATATGAGTCGTCGATCTAGATAAAATGGACAGTCGAGATTTGATCGAGGATTGCAAATCAGAGGAAGCGAAGGGGTGACACTTAAGATTTTGCGATGCGCGATTAAGCGCCAACCGTCCGATCTGGAACAAGATCGGCAGTGGAAATTAAATCGGCGGGGGTAACAATAGAGAATTATGAGCAAAGTGCGATTAGATCCCATCCGTCAGATCTGTAGGGATGGACGGCTAGGATTAAATCGCATTAGAGAAAAGGAGAGGGGAAAAAAACCGAGGTCTTTTGATCTTGTGATTTGCGATTTAGCGCGGACTGTTGGATCAGTGGGAAAATCAACAGTCAAGATTTGATCAGAGGGAAAACATGGAGGGCACAGAAAGCGGAGCGCGATTGAATCCTGGTCATTGGTTCTTGTGAATTCAACGGCTAGGATTGAATCTGAGGATCGCCAATCGGAAGGGATAAAGGATGGCGCTTAAGACTTCTTTCGATTGGCAATTGTGCGAGTTAGCGCAGGCCGTTAGATCTACATGGACGATCAATGGTGGAGATTGCAACAGAGGTGTAATGAAGAGGTGTTAAGGGGGCGATGCGATATCAACACTGACCGTTAGATCTGTAAATATTGACGACTGATATTGAAGCAGATTTCAATAGACCAAATGTCATCGCATCGAAAAATTTCAAGAAACAAAGGGAAAGGCACACATGGAAAGCTCTGATTGCAATTAGCGCCTAGTCTTGGGCATGGGTCATATGTAAGAAAAGGAGCTAAGGGCTAGGCCGAAAGGGGCTTAAGGCCTCAAATGAAAATGGGGTGTTTTTAAGCCAAAATTGATGTTTTTTTAGGAATGTTTTGGCTTTCGGTAAAGGGGAAAAGGGTGTTTTAATCTTGCAAAAGAGATTTTAAATGGCTTAAAAGGATTTTGGAGGTTTTTTAGAGGGATATCGAGGTTCTAAAGAGGAAAAAGAGGCTTAATGAAAATGAAGGGAAATTAGTGAAAATGGGCAATTACAGAGGCTTTTTGAAGCATTTTTTTTCACAAAACAACAGGGCTTTTCAATGGAAACAGTAGTGAAGGCCTTTCCAAAGGCAAAGACACATAGAGGCTTCAAGGGTGAAAGAATTTAGAGGGAAATGTTTCTCTTGAATGCTCAGAACATATTTAGCCACCTTTTTTCTTGACAAGAATTTATAGGTGGCTAACAGGCATTATGAGGATTACCTTGAAACTGAATGCATGACCTGTCAAGCAACGACCCTATCGCCTTGAACCATAAGTACAAACATAGAGTTAAGGATGAAATTGAAAAGATGATGGCCATAGGTATCATTGAACCAGTGGAACAATTATATTGGGTAAGTCATATGGTGGTCTAGGAAAAGAAGACAAAAGGAGAGATAAGGATCTATGTAGACCTACACAAGCTAAATGATGCCTACGTACACAATCCCTTCCATACACCATTCTCCAATGAAATTTGTTATAAAATTAAATATTACAGAGCAATGAAACAATAAAATATGTGGAAAACACAAGCACACAAAACACACAAAACCAGAGAGACATACATATACGTGGTTCACCCAGTTTGGGCTACGTCCACCCTGAATAGCCAGTCCTTCCTTTCTATTATCCAGCAAAATGAAGAGATACAACCTATAGCAGATCCGTTGTAATATCCTCTGTTCTCTCTCATAGTCTCCCTATCTGTTTCTCGCTCCGAGAATACACATACAATACACAGCCGCAATACAATATATTCATACAAGTGAGGGGTTTCCTTCTAGGGAAAAAAACCCTAAACTAAAAATAACTTCTACCGTCAGATCATCCGCCTAATGAACGGCCCAGATTGACTAGAAATTACTATACTTTTACAAGGAAATTTTACATATGTTTTTAGCTTCGGGGGCTCCATAAAGTCGCAGCCGCCCCCCCTGGACCCCCCAGGTAGTGTTTAATTAGGGGTGGCGTTGCCGCCCCCATAAAGGTATAGGGGTCCAATGCTGTGATACAAAATAAACAAGATAATCAGGCTCCACACCCAACAATATCCCACTTGGAGACTGATTGTAGCAACTCTACCGCTGCTTCATTTTTTGGATAATGACTCCTCATTGGACCTGGTTGTTTCTCATCTTCATCGTCATCCTTGAAGACCAATTGAAGCTGAGCATGTTATCAGTTTATCCTTGGTTACAAATTTTGTTAGCATATCTGCAGGATTCTGGCTAGTGTGTATCTTTTCCAGCTTCAACTGTCCATCTTCCAATACTGACCGTATGAAACGGTACTTGAGCTGTATGTGTTTAGTCCTGGAATGAAATTCTGAGTTCTTTGAAAGATGAATGGCACTTTGGCTATCACTGTATAATGTGCCCATATCATGCTTCTTACCCAATTCATCCATAAACCTTTGTAACCAAATCATTTCCTTACTAGCCTCTGTAGCAGCAACATATTCTGCTTATGTTGTTGAAAGTGCAACAACACTTTGGATTTTTGAAACCCAACTAACAGTTGTTCCACCTACAGTAAATACATATCCTGTAGTGCTCCTCTTGTTATCTCTATCACCTACCATATTTGCATCAACATATCCCTGTAGATCAGTGTTTGAACCACCAAAGAATAATGCTTGATTTGTGTTACCTCTCAAATATCTGAGAATCCATTTCACTACCATCCAATGTTATTTTCCTGGATTTTTCATGTACATGCTTACGACTCCCACTGCATGTGCATACCATTGCATACATTAAGCTTCCAACTACTGATGCATATGGAACTTTAGACATGTAGTCCATTTCTTCTTGGGTCTTGGGGCACATCTCCTTACTAATTTTGAAATTTCTATCAAAAGGTGTACTAACTGGTTTTGCATTCTGCATATTAAATCTTTTCAACACCTTTTGTATGTACTCATTCTGAGATAGTGTCAATTTGCGATTTTTCCTGTCTCTAGTTATTCTCATACCAAGGATTTGTTTTGCAGCTCCCAAATCCTTCATTGCAAAGGAATTTGCCAATTTTATTTTGAGAACATTTATTTCCTGCATGTTAGACCCTGCAACAAGCATGTCATCTACATACAATAACAATATAATATAGCTGCCATCATTTTACTTTTTTCAGATAAACACAATGATCAGAGTGACATCTACTATAACCTTATTCAGACATAAACTTGTCAAATTTTAGATACCACTGCCTTGGAGCTTGTTTTAAGCCATACAAGCTCTTCTTTAACCTGCACACTATTTTTTCTTTCCCTTTGACCTCATATCCTTCTGGTTGCTTCATATAGATCTCTTCCTCCAAATCTCCATGGAGAAATGATGTATTTACATCTAACTGTTAAAGATGTAAATCTTTCGCTGTTACAAGACTTAAAATAGTTCTGATTGAAGTCATCCTAACAACAAGACAAAATATTTCATGAAAATCAATACCTTTCTTCTGTGCAAACCCCTTCACCACAAGTTTAGCTTTGTACCTCTATTTTCCTCCATCTTCTTCCTTCAGCCTGTAAACCCATTTATTCTACGCTATATTTTTACCTGCAGGCAACCTGAATAAGTCCCAAATATGGTTATGAATTAAGGAGTCCATCTCTTCTTCCATGGCTAGCTCCCACTTCTTCCAGATTTCAACCTGCATTGCTTCTTCATAACATTCAAGTTCACCAGAATTAGTCAACAATAAATAATATAATGAAGGAGAGTATCATTCAGGGGGTCTACTTATCCTGGTAGATCTTCTAACACCACTTTCAGGTGTTTGAGGTGCTTGTTGTTGTTGTGGTGGTTTTTGTTGTTGTGGCTCTTGATTATTATTATTTTTAGGCACCTTTACCTTTTCTGTGATCTCATCAAGAACTGTGTATTATTTTTTTTCTTTTTCTTGTTTCTTTTCTTGCATCTGATTCTTATACAAGACCTTTTCATTGAATATTACATCTATGCTCCTAATGATTTTGTGATTTTCATAATCATAAAAGAGATAACCAAAATCATTAACACCATATCCAATAAAGGTACATTTCTTTGATTTTTCCTCAAGCTTTGTTCTATTTTCTTTATTAATATGGACAAAGGCCTCACAACCAAAACGCTTTAAAAAATAGTATTTTACCTTTTTACGTGTCCATGCTTCCTCTGGAATACCACCATCCAAGGAACTAGAAGGCCCTATGTTTATTAGATAAACAACAATATCTATAACATCTTCCCAAAATTGTAAAGTCAATCCTGCATGCAATCTCATGCACCTTGCATGCTCCATGATTGTTCTGTTCATCCTTTTTGACACACCATTTTCTTGTGGTGTTCTTGGAACTATCTTCTCTCTGTGAATTCCATGCTCTGAATAGTACCTATAAAACTCTTTGTTGCAATATTCACCTCCATTATCTGATCTGAGACACTTCAACTTCTTTCCTGTCTCAATCTCAACCAAAGCTTTCCATTTCTTGAAAGTATCAAATACATCAGATTGATTCTGAATACAATAAATCCAATTTTTTCTAGTTGCATCATCAATAAAAGTAACATAATAATGAGAGCCACCAAGATATGATACCTGAGCAGGTCCCCATACATATGTATGCACAAGCTCTAATTTTTCGCTCTTCTTTTCTTTCCCAACTCTGAGAAATCTGACTCTCTTCTGTTTTCCATAAATGCAACTCTCACAGAAATCCAAATCAACATTCTTCAAACCCGGCAACAAATTTCTTGAGTGAAGAATCTTCATCCCCTTCTCACTCATGTGTCCGAGCCTATGATGCCATAATGTTGCATCTACTCCTTTGGAAGTTAAAGCATTAATAGAGTTAGAAATACCATTTCATAAATACAATGTACCAACTTTTTTCACCTTTTTCTATTACCAGGGCTCCTTTGGTGACCTTCCAGGTTTTATCTGTGAAATTTGTCACACAACCTTCACCGCCTAACTACCCTGTTGAAATCAAATTTTTATTCAAATCTGGAACATGCCTTACCTCGTTTAATAGCCATTGGTTTCCATTCTGTTGTTTTACAAGAACCTTACCCATTCCAACAATTTTACAGGGTTTATCATCACCCAAATGGACTTGTCCAAAATATCCTTGAACATAGTCATGAAAAAATTTCTTATCAGGTGTCGCATGGAATGAAGCCCCTGAATCTACTACCCAGGAATCAGAAAAAATTTCAAAAGAAAGAATCAAGGCATCTTGTAACACATCACCTGTCACATTTGCTTCATGATTGTTTTCTTTCTGTGCGTCTCCTTCTTTTACCTTCCGATATCTACAGTCTTTCTTCAGGTGTCCACATTTCCAACACACTATCCTCGATCTAGACTTGGATATGCCTTTCCTTGATTTACTATGATATCCTGAGCTCTTTCCTCTTTCCATTTTTCTTCCCCTAGACTCTACACTCAAATTATTACCCGATGTCTCACCGGAGCTTTTCCGTCGCATTTCCTCGGTAAGGATAGCACCGACAACATCATCAAAATTTAAAGTACTAGATCCAGAGACAGAGTTACTATCAAGAATTTCTAATTCTGTGTCTTTCATAGCCGTCGACTTCTTTGTTTTTCTGCTCAATGGTAGGTACAGATCTTTCTGATATAGATAATCTTCCATCTGCATCTTCCACAGCGGGAAGTTTTGGCCGTTAAATTTCTTGACCCTAAATTTACCATCTTGTGCCATTAATCCCACTCGAACCAGGAACCCTTCTTTCCTACGAGTTTATTAGCCAAATAGACCTTCAGCTCTGATACCAGTTGTTAGAAAATTAAATATTACAGAGAAATGAAACACATAAAATATGCGGAAAACACAAGCTCACAAAACACATAAAACCATAGAGACACAAATATACATGTTTCACCCAGTTTGGGCTACGTCCACAAGGAATAGCCAGTCCTTCCTTTCTATTATCCAGAAAAATGAAGAGACACAACCTATAGTAGATCTGCTGTAATATCCTCTGTTCTCTCTCATAGTCTTCCTATCTGTTTCTCGCTCCGAGAATACACATACAATATACAGCCGCAATACAATACCCTCATACAATCAAGGGGTTGCCTTCTAGGGAAAAAAACCCTAAACTAAACATAACTTCTACCGTCAGATCATCTGCCTAATGAACGACCCAGATTGACTAGAAATTACTATACTTTTACAAGGCAATTTTACATCTGTTTTTAGCTTCAGGGGCTCCATAAAGTTGCAACTGCCCCCCACTAGACCCCCTAGGTAGAGTTTAATTACGGGTGGTGTTGCCACCTCCATAAAGGTACAGGGGTCCAACGTTGTGATACAAAATAAACAAGATAATCAGGCTGCACACCCAAAAAAATTCTGGATAATGTGAGAGGTCTAGAAGCTTACTCATTTACGGACGAGTTTTTGGGTACCATCAGATCCACATAGCCCCCGAGGACCGCAACAAGACAACCTTTGCAACTGAGTGGGGCTCATTCCAATACATTGTCATGCCATTTGGACTAAAGAATGCCCCTGCCATCTTTTCGTGCGTAGTTGTAGTGGTATTCAAGGAATTAATCAACAAGTTCTGGAAGTTTACTTTGACGATTGGACAATTTTTGGGTTAGTAAAGAACTATGTGTCAAACCTGCGCATGATGTTGGATGCTTGAAGGAACAAAAAATTTCGTTGAACATAAAAAAATGCATATTTTGTGTCCCATTTGGGATTCTATTGGGACACATGGTGTGTCATCAGGGCTTGATGGTTGACCCATCCAAGGTCACGATTATCATCAATTTGGCAGTCGGCACTACTGAGAAACAGTTGCGCTCCATCCTAGGCCACACCGGTTACTACTGAAATTTTATTCAAGGATACGCATTGATTACTGCCCCGATGGAGAAGTTGTTGAAGAAGGATGTCTCAGTTTTTTGAGATGATGAATTTCATAAAAGCTTCAATCTATTAAAAGAAAATATGGTAACCGCACCTATTCTTACATTCCCTGATAGGGAAAATTTATTTCATGTACATGTGGATGCATCAGGGATTGCATTAGGAGTTGTCTTGGCACAGCCTAGAGAAGGGGAGATTTATCACCTAGTGGCCTTCTCTAGTAAGAAGAATTCAAGTACATAGCATAACTATTCCACCACAAAGCGTGAAGGGTTGGTGATGGTGTACTTCCTACAAAAATACATGCACTATTTAATAGGCGGACACTTCAAAAAGTTCACAGATCATTCGGCTTTGAAATATCTGGTTAATAAGCCTATGTTGGGGGGGGAAGATCTGTAGGTGGCTACTGCCAGTTCAGGAGTATGATTTCAAAATAATTGTGAAACAAGGGAGGTTGAACATCGGGCCAGACCACTCCTCCAGGATCGAGAATGGGGATGAGCCAACTAACCTGGAAGAAGGATTACCTGACGCGTAGCTGTTTGCTATCAAGGTGGTTGACGAGCACTTTGCTGATGTTATCAAATTATTTACCACAAGCAAGGCACTCGATGGCTATTCAATACCGTAGAAAAAGGAATTGGTCACCTGTGCAGCCAATTTTACCATAATTGTGGGACAACTCTATGAGTTGGTCGCAGACAAGGTGTTGTGAAGGTATGTACTCGAACAAGAGAGACAAGCTATTTTGGATGATGCCCATGGAGGAATTGTTGGAGGAGATTATGCAGGTAAAGCTACTACGCAGAGAGTATTAAGGGTTAGGATATGGTGGCCCACATTGCACAGTGATGCCCAGGTGTACTGTTGGATCTGTGACGTGTACCAACAAACCAGGAAGCCCTCACGATGAGATGAGATGCCCCTGCAACCGTAGATGCCCCTGCAAGTGTTCGAAAAATGGGCCATATATTTTTTTGGACCTATCAATCCTCCAGGAAAGAAGACCGGTGCCCAGTATATCATCACTGCCATGGATTATATCACCATATGGGTGGAAGCAAAAGCTGTCAAGGATTGTACTACGGATATTGTTGTGCACTTCATTTTTGAACATATTCTGATTAGGTTTGGTTGTCCGAAGATCCTGATGAGCGACAGACGTACACATTTTGTTAATGAAACTATCATGGCTCCTACTAAGGAATTACAGATCCACCATACGAAGAGTAACTTGTATCATCCACAGGTGAATGGGGCTGTAGAGGCCTTCAATACAATTTTGGAACATGTGCTCACTAAGGTCTGCAACGCTAATCGTAGCCACTGGGATGTATGCATCCCCTCTGTACTCTAGTCCTATAGGACTACATGTAAGAAACTCATAAGAAAAACACCCTTCATATTGTTCTACAGGAAGGAGGTCATCATGCATATGGAATACATCATTCCCAACCTATGCATCTCAGCTTTCAGAAACATGGTAGAACCAAACATCATGGAGGAGCGCTTGGCGCAGCTAACGGCCCTGGAAGAAGATCGGTTCATTGCTCAGTTCCACCAGCAGGTTCAAAAAGCTCGTGAAAAAGCGTTGCATGATCAACACATTCAGCAGAAGGTATTTAAGGAGGATGACTTGGTATTACTTTATGATAGCCAGTTTGTGTGACACCCGAGGAAGTTCCGTAAGCACTAGCTAGGTTTGTATATAGTGAAGACAATTACCGATGGAGGTGCAGTCAGATTGGCTACGCTATGCAAATATTTCTTGCTAGGGTACATTAATGGAAGTTGTCTGAACCCCTATAGGGACTCCTTGATGCCGACGAAATGAATATATGGCTTAGTAGTTGTGTAACAGATGTCGCGCACATCGGGGCGTGAAAACGAAGGCAGGATCGAGGAATGCACAGGGATGATACACAGGATAGGGGGTGCAAGGAGGTGGGATGCAGGCGCATGGGTTGTATGCGGTGGAAAAAACTAGCCATTGAAACGAGGTACTGGTGTGGAAAATCGAGTTTATCGTTCAAGGGAATGAGAAATTGGTAATTAATGTGGTGATTTACAAGGATTTTTTACCGTTTCCGTAATGATAGATTGCAATTAAGGCTGATATGGTCATTTTCCATCCTCATGAGCTATAAGAGGAGGGTCATCGGTCACAAGGGATTGGTTTTTTGTCTGAAACTCTCACGCCTTGGCCACCTCGGTGAATTTCATCTACTCTGTATACTTGACATCCGCATGTATGAGCGAGCTACTCCTTCTAATAGTAGCAACCTTGAATTTATCTTCCAAACAAGAATGACCGCTACGAACCCTAATGAGACACTACCTGTCATAACTTCAGAGGAAGTTGGATCTGATGAGGTATTAGAATTAACCCCTGAAATGGAGGAGGTCGTCTCTACACCAGCAAAATGGAAGGGAAAGGGGAAGCCACTACAAGGAAAAGACCCTCTAGTAGATGTTTTTGAGGAACCCCTTATAAAAATACCCCATACATCCATTTCTAGCATAGGTTACTAGAGGAGGTTGGCAGGTGGAGGTTTTTACAGATTTTTTTCGTCCGATGTGCTTATCATCCTAAACCATACCGGTGCGTTCAACAAGATAAAGCACCAATGCGCACAAAACATTGGCACACCGTACACTGTGCACTCTGTACAAACCCGCCCAGTGCATCTTATTTCTGTAGCACACTAGTGCTTTATAAATATGTTGCACTGGTGCGTCTTAAAACCCTATGCCAAAACTAAAACCGCCTAGTGCGATCTTAAGAAACCGCACCGGTGCACCTATAAAACCCTGCGCACTAGGACAAGGTTAAATAAAAAAAAAATTATTATGGCCAAAAAACCACATTTTTCACTTTTCTCAGTACTCTAGAGCTCTCAAGAACCGATGCAACTTATCATTGTCTGAGCCGCCCTAGCATCGGTGCTCCCATTGCACCCATTTCACGCACTGCTGCTGTGCATTGCCCACCAATCTCCATTTTGAATTTTGCAAAACAGTGGGAAAATTTAATTTTTAAAATTCTATAGCCAATATGCCTCCTCGACAGCCAAATGTACAGGTATTTTTATTTTTTTCCATAATTAAACATTTTAGCGGATTATAATTGTAAATTACCTTAAAATTAACCATTTAAAAATTAAAAAAAATTGTCGCGCGGTGCGCTCGAGCCATTAAGCTTGCACTGGCTCACGATGCTACCTGTAAATTTAGAGGTTGCACTACAACCAATGCTAATGCTATCCGCATTGGTTCTGGGGCAGTACCAAAAGGCGCACCGTGCTATTTTAAAATTTAAAAAAGGTGTGGTAAGGTCGGTTACTCGGCCCACCATTGACCCTATGGAATAGAGGCAATGCAGTGCGTTGACTAAAATATCCACCCCGGAGCAAATATTTTTGTCAGTGCACTGCATTCTATCATTTTGACATGGTCAATAGTGTGGCCTAGTAAAATACCGCACTGTTGACTATGTAATGATGTCAGGAGGGCGGTGCGCTGACCAAACTATACGCCCCGGGGCATATAGTTTGGTCAGCACACCACCCTCCTGACACTGGTCCATAGTCAACAGTGTTGTATTTTATACCACTGCACTGCTGATTTATGAACAATTCTAGGAGGGTGGTGCGCTAAAAATTTTCAGGTGCACCGTTGCCGGTGCACTGAATATTTTCTGGTGCATCGCCGCCAGTGCGCGACAAAAAAAGACACAGCGGTACTGGTGCATGCCTTTTTTTTGTGGCGCACCGACTTCTTCTTTTTTCCAAAAAAAATTATATATGTATATTGCTAAATGCATGTCTCAGTTAATAAAAGAAAATTATTTAATACGTCAATCATTCAGAGACGTGAAAGGAGAGAAGAGAGGGAACAACAACAACAACAGGCAGACCAGTATAACATGGTTCACTTGTGGGAGGCATGAGAGAGGGAGAGAGATGCATACCCTCACCCTATTATAGTAGCTACCCAGGGGCTCCTAAGGCAGGTAGGCCTCCTCAATTTCTATGAGGAGGCTACTTCCTTAAAGGGCCATGGTTTTTTTTTTAGACATCTTATCTGTAGGTGGAATGCCGACCTATGGGCTTTCCGGGTTGGTCCTAACCAGTAGTACGTGCCCAATTAGGATGAAATATATTTCATTATAGAGCTATCGAGGAGAGGGGTGGATTTCCCTCATTCCCAGAGGTTCTAGTTGGCTATGAAACAGGGAGTCAGTTGGTGTACTCCCAAAGATACATTAGCGCGGATATATTGTCTCCTTCAGATTTTCAGGTCTCCGGAGGTTAGTTACGAATTGCTACATTTGGTAGTGAGGGGGTGAGGTGCCTCTCAGTTCTAATTTCAACCATTTCACACAACACCAATGATGGGAAACGCATTAGTTTCCCGCTTCTATATTATGTTTATTATTTAATACATGATCCATGACTTGTCATGTGGTCTGCCATTTTTTTTGCAGCAATTCTGTACATCCTTAGATAGATGTCATGTTCATGCACAAGGGAGGGTCAACTTCCCTTTTGCTTCAGAGATTTTTTGTTTATTTTTTGAGAGGTTTCCAGAGATGAGGCCTACTTTTGTTCGGCAACCTCATAGGCCGATGTTGGAGGCATGGATGCACATTTGGGGAGAGATGATGCCCAAGAGGGGCGAGACTAAGTTTTCTACAAGGATATCACATGATGTACTGGAGTTGCTAGCCAGTGTTGACGAGCATCCCTTCGTTATGGTCCCTTGTCCTTACGCTGGTTTGGATTGACGAGGGTGTGCCAACATCCTCTTCACAGATGATGAGTCGCCAGATGATAGAGGTAATATTACTATTTTATTTAAATTTATTCTAACATGTTCTTTAACTTTATTTTATTAAATTGTGTAATTAAATTGTCTAATTATTGTTGTGTACTTGTATATATTTTGCATACATTGGGTATTTTGATGGCGAGGACATGCTAGCGCCACCAAATGATCCAGCTGTGGATCCTGATAATGATCAGGATATGCCAGATGCCGAGGATCACGAGGCTGGTGCAGAGAGACATGCTCCTGTTGGTGTGTCGGTACTGAATTTTGCTAGACGCGGTAGGCTTGATAGAATATTGAGGATGGAATTGGATGACCAACTTTGTGCATTGATTGTTGAGGTGGGACTCAGGCCCGCTACTATGAGAGATATACAGGCTGATGGTAGGTTGGTACATATGTGGAGAGGCATGTCGCATGACATGTACAATCTGATGTGGCATGTCGTAGGAGCTACGACCTTAGTTACATGGCTAAGGAGGACCCTTGCACGTTATAGGCGTGGTCGAGGCGCAACACGTGATCGATTGTCTGCAATCAGCGATGCATCATTTGATGATCATGATCAAGGGATTGATCATCGTTCACCTCGTGTCACGCCAGATGAGAAGCCTCCACTAGCATCGAGCAGGATTCATCATTGAGAGCAGGCTGGACCATCGACCACGTCGAGTTAGCAGCCTACAAAATTCAACATTACTCATAATCATGAGTAGGCTGGACCATCGACCATGTCGAGTCATCATGATGAGCAGCTGACATTTGATCTTGATCATCATGAGGCACCAATACCAGATCAGCATGCACGTGATGATCATCATGTATCTGAGCTTGTCGAGGCTGCACTATTAACTGAGTAGGCCTCGACTAGTACTGGTATTAATGATGTACCACTAGCTAATATATTACATTTATATTACAATTGTATATTTTTTACATTATTCAGTTATATATATATGGTCCATGTATTTTATGTTCATGTTACAGTTATATTTAATTTATATGTTTCCGATTATCATGATGTGTATATTGTTAGGTCATGTTAGATATGTTCATTTAATGTGCAACTTACAGATAGATGTGTATGTGATAGTAGTTATTTCAAATGAGATGCAAATTTGATGTTTGTGTTGTGATGATGTTATACAATGTTAATTTTGGTTTGTTAGATGATCATGATCACGATGATGTTAGCGAATTTGAATGTGCTTTTTAGTCGAATATGATGTTTGTACGATGGTTATCATGATCGTGATGTCTATTAATTAATTCAATATTAAATGATCATGATATTGTAAAATTGTAATATTTGTAATTCTAATTGTATGCAAAATTCTAAAATTGTAATTGTATTTGTAATTGTAATTGTATGTAAAATCTTTGTAATATTTTAGTTGTAATTGTAATATTTAATTTATTGTGATTTTATTGTAATTGTAATTTTAATTGTAATTGTATATATGTAAAATTCTAAAATTGTAATTGTAATTGTACGTGAAATTGTAAAATTGTAATTGTAATTCTAATTCTATGTAAAATATTTGTAAAATTTTGATTGTATTATTGTGAAATGATTGTAATTGTAAAATTATAATTTTATGTAAAATTCTAAAATTGTATTGTAATTTTAATTGTAATTGTATGTGAAATTGTAAAATTGTAATTGTAATTGTATGCAAAATTGTAAAATTGTAATTGTAATTTTATGTAAAATATTTGTAACATTTTAATTTTATTAATGTGAAAATTTTAATTGTATTAATGTGAAATGATTTTATTAAAAATTTTAAATTTGTAAATTTGTAAAATTTTAAATATTTATAAAATAATAAATCTAGAATAATATGAATTTTTGTAACATAATAAAGTTTAGAAAATAATGCAAATAAATTCATGTACTTTAGAATTATCATTATTTTATTACGATCTTATATACAAAAAAAAAGAACTTTATACAGTACGCCATTGTTTTTGAGATCAACATAATTGCAAATTATCAAGTGAAATATTGATTTTAACATTAACACAATGAAAACTAACAATTAATTAAAAATACATATTATAATGTTTCGAAAAACCCATCTTAAAAAATATAAATATTGATGAAATAACACATGTACCACATCACTCTCAGTTCTCATGATCACCCTCATTATCTTCCAACTCGCATGCATGATAACACTATTTTTCTCAAAAATATGTTTTAATCTAGGGTCATATCTCAATACGAACCACCAATCCCTATCCAACACATCTGGGTAAAAAAAAACTTGGTTGTAGTGTTTGGGGAAAACATATGGCTCCTTAGCTTCATCCCACATATTTCTAGAGTTGATACATATTAGCCTATTATCACGATCTTCCTTTACATTATTCTAATCAAAGGTGTCCCACCACTTCCACCTAAAAATAATACATTGGAAAGAAGATAAATCCACTTCAATGATCTCTTGTATCTTTCTGACGTAACCTAACATCCCTTGTACTAGGTTTAGATCACGGTGGCTAGATCAAATAGATTGATTGAACTCGACTTCCACTCCATAGTCTTGTGTGATGTTTCCAACATCGACATTTTCTGTGCGAAAATGGTGTCCATATGCCCACATAGATGGGAACAAATGCACTTATTATAAAAAAGTTTAAAAATTCATAGTGTCATGTGTCTAATAATAACCCAATAGTTAAAATATGAAGTATAGATGTAATTACATTTGAAAGGTGCATTATTAAGTTTCAAATGCACATATAAATTAAATAGATTATTACCAAGTTGCTTCACCCAAACCATACGTTTAGCACATCCTCTTCAGCACGTGGGTAACGACCGGTTGCATCGTATTTCTCTTTGATTTGGTCAGCAACCCAACTGTTGGGGCATATTTTCTTTTAAATGATTGGGATAAGGCACACTTCTACCAGTCAACTGTCTGAATTATTTCTTGTCACTATCCCATTTCATCCTCTTTTGTTCATACAATGTGACCCACGGTTGTGTCGCTTCAGAATTGTAAAGAACGAATTTATTGATTGCTTCAATTTCTGCATTCATTGATGAAATAAATAAGACATTATATAGTACATAAAGATGAAAATATACATTATATTGAAGTTCAACATGAATATTTACTTTGTGTAAATTTGAAAAAATTATAAGTCGCTTACTCTTTATCAAGCACTTTTTTCCACTTGTTTGGAGCAACTCCCCTTCTCTTTCGTCTTCATCCCTTTCATCGTCCCAAATCACCACTCCTGGTCTTTTTTCGATCTTCTTGATGTACTCACTAGCATAATAGAAAGACTCATACGATATGTACCCCTCTGCCATAGACCCCTCAGGTTTCGCCCTTTGTCGAACAAAACCTTTTAATTTCTTCATGTACCTCTCTAAGAAGAACATCCAATGACAAGAAACCACCCCAAATAATTCAACCTCATCTACTAGGTGGATTATAAGATGAACCTACAAGTCCATGAAACTCGTCAGCAGTTCCTTATCAAACATACAAATAATATCAACTATCTCTTGATGCCACCATGGAATGTTAGCCACATGAATCTCCTTTGACGTGATCCAACGTAAAAATATAGATAATTTAGATATGGCACATCCTAGGTCTTGAGGGAATTCATGTTTCACACACCCATGCACGAACAAAGGATAATGACACTGCAAAGTTATAAACACGTGCAATAATATAAAAAATTAGTTATGTTTTATGATCCCTGCATGGGATAAAATTTATTGTAACAAATAATAAATCATGCTTTTGAAATTATACATACTCTTAGAAGGTTCAGATGTTCATGCAATTTCAACCCCGACAAATGGTCATCTACAGTGAAGCAGCACCGTAGTGAATACCCGTATGAAGAAGGCACCCTCACAACCATTATAACTTCCTTTGCGAAAGAAAGATCATATTTTTTTAAAATCCATGGGACATCACCTTCTTTGAAATACCAGGAATTAGAGGGATCAATGCCTGCCTCTGATCATGTACTTTCTAATCGTATTGGCCAATGTTTCTTTTTAGTTTTTGAAGTAATAAGATATTTCCTAACAACCAATGTGTCACTTTGTTTCGATGAAATGTGCCTCCATAAAGAAGATGAAAAATATTTTAAATATATGCATGGGATCGAATAAGTGGGTAATCTTAAGATGCTCCCCATATGGGAGGTTATAAAAGATAGATTTCCTTTTCATCCCAATGGGAAATTTCTGAACATAGGTTTCGGAGAATTATGTTTTATCGAACATAGGCTCCCCATTTGAATCGAACATTTGTATGAACTCCTTCTCCTTCTCTCTCTCATATGGTCTAAGACATTTAGCTGGTGTCGTTACTAGAGGCCTTTGGGTTCCCTCTCGTTTACCATTCAAAGCGGATGTTGCTCTTCTGTAAGGGTGTTCTTCTGGGAGGAATACCCTGGAGCAACCATACACGGGCTTTCGTAGGTCCTTGGACCATATAGATTTCAAAGAAGGTCCACAACATTTACATCCAAAATACCCTTTTGTTACAAGACCTACAAGATTATTGTATACAATTAATATGCATGGCACGTTAAAGAATATTATGAAGATCAGAACAATCACAACGAATTAAATAAATAATATGTGAAATAATATTGTTACGTATATAAACAAATCAATAAATTAAACATGTAATTTACTAGATAAAACTCCTAAGCCTTGATAATCATATGTCGTGTAAGCACATATGCCATACAACGTAAAACTACTCTCTGTTGCGATGGGTCTTGATACATCATACACATTTATCCCATCAAATAATTCCTTCAATTAATCTACCAGTGGTTGTAAGTAGACATCCATATTCTTCACTTGTCTTCTACTAGGGACTATAAGAGCCAACATAAGATGTTCATTCTTCACGGAAAACCATGGGGGGATATTGTTATTGATCACTACTACAGGCCAAACATAATAGTTGGTGTTCTGGAGGGAATATGGGTTGACACCATCCATGGCTATGTTGAGTCGTAGACTTCGTACTTCATCCTTGAATTGTTTGGGACATGTATCCTCTATATGCTTCATGGTTATTGAATCAGTTGGTATTTTCATAACTCCTAACTCACTTCTGTGTGAGGCATGCCATCCCTGCAACATAGATAATTGTTTGCAACGAAAGAGCCTTCGAATCCTTGGGATTATAGGCATGTGCCTCAATATATTAAAAGGAGGACCACGTGATTTTCCCTTATTTTTTTATTTATCATGCCTGTCATGCCCACATTTCAGACATATCTCTCTGTCTGCATATTCTCCTCTATATAGAATACACTTAGTTGGACATGCATGATATGATATGTACTCAACACCAAACATTTTCAACAATTTATTTTCCTCTTCACGGCTACTGGGCAAGACATTATCACTCATAAGAATCTTATCTTTGAATAACATGTAGTTTTTTATCATGGAAAATAATAATAAATGTACATAATTAATGCTAATATAATTATTAACATTCATAAAATTGACCATTTTTAATGTTATACTGATTATATTTCTCAAATTTATATAAGGGAATACTTTATGGTAACTTACTTCAAAATTTCCAAGAAGCATGCATTCAACAAGCCAAACTTTTCTTTCAAGTTATACAACAACATCATTGTCCCCAACAGGGTAGACTTTGAATGACCGCCAGGTCCAAATATAGGGGTGGTGGAAGAAAATTTAAGGCTTTCGAAAAAGGTGTCAGCAATATGAGCATCATCACGTAGTTGATCATCGTTTTGGAATGCATCTAACAACATTGTCTCCATGGTAGTCGTATCCCTTAAGTAATCATCCATACCAACCTCTATTTGATTGCCTCCATTGCCAGCTTGTGAAGAACTATTATTGTTGTAGTCATTCCTAATTGGTGAATCTAGGAATAGCGGGAATTGAATCGATGGTTGATTCAACCATTCTTGGTATCGTTCCTCTCTGAATGTCTCTCTTAATTCAGTCTTTTCTCGATTTGAAATTTTCGTGGGGTGAAATTGAAGATGGTAGGTAGGTCACTCATCATCACTAGAATCCTAATAATTAAAAATAAATAAATTGAACACGATTAGTATAAAATATATGATATCAATTAGTAAGCACGTTGACAATATTGCATGATTAATTGGTTTGATGTTGAAATAATTACATTAATCAATATACCAAAAAATTACAATTATTACCATCATTGACCTAGGATTGTGGCTAGAAGATGCAATATTGTTACAATTGGCAGGGTGAAGTGGTTGTCAATTTTCATCTACCAAATTCACCTTGGGGTATGCTGCTCCTGATAAGAGCTTTCGACATTTTGGAGCTGTTTGAATATTTTGTGCATCTGAACTCGATTCTGAATCTGCATGAACCTACAAATTTGTATACATTATAAATTTAATTAATTTGTGCATGATTGACATGGATAAAAAGCATAAATTCAATTAGATAATGAAATATAAATAAAATCTGAAGTAAATATTACGTCTTGAGATGGATAGGGAGAACTCCACGATGGACTTTGATAAATATTATGGAACGAGCTAGATCTTGAAGAAGTGTCCATTTGATATAATTATGATATTTTCTCCCTGCATTTGAGAAAAATCAACAATAAATTTTGGTGTACACACCTAAAAGTAATTTCGGTGCCTTAAAAATAGACTTCTTGTTATCGGTGCTAATGTACAGATAACCACATCGGTTCCTTTTGGTTACTACGCACTGGTGTTGTGCTATGAAAGGACGCACTGGTGTGGTGCTATTAAGTGATGCGCCGATGACAAATAACCACAAATAAAAAAAGCGCAAATCTATTTTCTCTAAGTGAAAAAAACGGCAAATTGAAAAATAGGCAGCAAAATGTGTTCGAAAATCTAATTTCATAAAACAATTCTTTAAATACTAAACACTTTTCATTATTTCACTATTTAAAAAAAAAAAAATTAGCCATAGAATTGCAAAAGACATACGTAGAGCAAGAGAGCACAAGAGGATTTTGGAGCAGCGAAATATGTTCGAACAGAAGTATTCAGACAATCAGAATTCCAAACCTCTGGTGATTCAAACCCTGTAGCATATAATTTCAAACAATCTTGTGATTAATTTTTATTTTATACTTTTTCTGCAGTTTTTTTTTTTGCGCAGTCAGGAAAAAAAAATCAAAATTTTTTTCATTTAAATAAATAAATAAAAATCCATTTTTACCCTAAACCCTTCATTCTTTTTGTTTATGCCCTTTCTTCTCCATGTTTCTGTGATTTCAGAATTAGGGATTTTAATTTTAGATTTATAGGGTTTGTATTGCTATATATAGGCCTATGATATCCAACCCACAGGACGACTTGAATAGTCAGATCCCAATGCATGTCGGCCCTTGCGTGAATTTTTGAAAAAAAAAAAAAAAAAAATATATATATATATATATATATATATATATATATATATATATATATATATATATATATATATATATATATATATATATATATATTTATCGGTTCCCACGACGTAACGTAGCATACTGGTGCGCTGGATTATCCCAGTGTACTATGAAAGTACTGTGTGATAAAAAATAAAAAAATAAAAAAATTTAATCAGTGTGCCATATGAAAAATGGGGCACCGGTGTGCTATTTCATTAGGGTGCACTATGCATGTGCTGTTTCGCAAAAAAATGTTGTATTGTGTTAATCGGTGCACCATGTAACATATAACGCACTGCACCGGGTCTCCTTGTTGACGGAGAGCACCGTATGGTGGTCCCTTGTTTGTGCTGGGCATTTATGCTACAAAAACTAACAGTGGACGATTTTTATTATTTTGTCTATGTTAATCGGTGTAGTGGTAACATGTAATGCACCAGTGCTCCTTGTTGACATAGAGAACCGTATGGTCTATTATACTGTTTTGGCGGTGCGTTTATAAGACCCCCATGCACCAATGTCGGTGCATACATCATGAATGGCGCACCGATTTCTTGAGAAATTTTGTTTTTACCTGAAAAGTTGACAATTTATTTATAAAATATATTAACGAATGATATGGTACATGTTTCATATTGATAAAGAAATGGATGACAAGAGGTCAAGTAACAAAAATACTAATAAAATATCAAGAAAATAAAAAAAGGCAAGTTCTTTGTAAATTCTTTACAAAAAATATTATTTTTGAACTATATTTAAGTTTAACTAATATGTATTGTTTCTGTGTATCATGCAGAGCCACAAACCGATGAAGCTCAAAAAGATTATTTATGATCTAGGACCAAAAGAGCGTAAAATCTTGATGGAAAAATTGCAAAATGATGAATCAGGTGAATGAAAAAATACTATCGATCCAATATGAGCTTCTTTTTTTAATTTTCATTAATAATATACTTAAAATTATTAGATAACATGTGTCAAACAATCTATTAATTTGCATCTTTTTAATGTTCTACAAGGAACAAAAACTCAGAAAAGGAATGTTGTTCTAAGAAAAGAAAAAAAATAGAACATACAAATGAAAATGAATTGCTCCTTAGCTCATCTGGAGTGGTGTTGGAGGTTAACGAATGGGGGAAAAACTTTTACAAAACTTTGAGGGATCTAGTGGAACGAATGTATAGACGTTCTTTCCACTTACAATACAAAAATCAATCCAATTATTCCAAGAACCAGATTTTATCTAAACTACAAGAAGAGTTTCCACAGAATTGGTCAATGAGACATGTCAGACTTTTAATAGCAAAATCATACAATAACAAAAAGGAAGGAAGGAAAAAGTAATATTCCTTTAAATGTTTGTCTAGAATTATTTATAAATATCATTTTTTATATATTTACTTTTCATATATATATATAAAAATTAAATAGTTTATTGTCATGTTACATTTTCAAGAAGATTATGAAAATATCAAAAGGTGAACGAGCTAATATCAGAAATATGCCAATAGGAATGTCCAAAAGGTGTACAAGGAGATGGTTGATAAAACCCATTCAACACATAAAACAAGATGACAAGGAAGAAAAGGGTTGATATCTAAGTTTGTGAGTAATTGTTACTTCCTTATAACAAATTACATAGATGCCATTTTTGTATTTTTTAAGTTGTTTTACAAAAATCATCATTGAATGTCTTCAAATAGGTGCTAACATACAAAGAAGAACCATCAGATGAATTGATTGAGATTGGGTTAAACATGGGTTGTGAGTATATGTTGGCATATCAGAAATTAATTGTGGAATTTGTAAGCATCTATCGATCTTGTTTTACTTAGCTCCGCCTATAATTAATAGAACAAAAAAAACTTTTATATTAAATATATGATTTTTTATGGGGTATAAAACTTGCAGGAAACAAAGTAAGGAACTGTGCCAACAGATGAAATCTTGAAAGATGGCATACTACATGGTTTTGAAATAATGTGTATAGTTCATGAGTCAATTGTTGCTATGGTACGTCATTTCTTTTCAATTTACATTGATGTATATTATTTAATATTACAATTTTCGTTATTCTCACCAATTTATATAAACTCATTACAATTTATTTTTATGTTTGTAGATGGAAGGTGAAGAAGAAGAAAACAATCAATATCATGAACAAAACATTCCTGAAAATAACCCAAGTCATGTAAGTAGCTCTAGCAGTGACAACAGTTCAAGCGAAGAATGATGATCACTATGTTTGGATATCAAAGCAAGACATTGTATTTTTTGAAATATTTGTCTGTGAAATCAGACATAGTGTCCCAATTGAAAGACAAAGGGATACCAATAAATGTCCCATTTTCTATGAAAAAGACTGTCTTATATATATATATATATATATATATATATATATATATATATATATATATATATATATATATATATATATATATATATATATATTTGTTTTAATTTATTCTATTGCGTTCTCCATTGTCGCTGTCAAATGTAACACCACTGATTAAATTTATGGATGATTAAATATTATAATGAAGAGATGTGAAATTTGATGATATGATATAACAAATTAATCTAAACATCACATTCAAATGCACTAATAAAAATTCAATTCATATGAATATTGTTATAATATATATGTGTGTGTGTGTGTTGATGAATAATGAATTTTAAAAAATCACAATAATTATGATATGATATAACAAATTAATCCAAACATCACATTCAAATGCATTAATAAAAATTTAATTAATATGAATATTGTTATAAGATGTGTCAACTTTTGATGAATAATGAATTTTTAAAAATCACAGTAATTGCAATGTCATAGGTCGATGTTTCTAAAAACTAAAAAATGAACATCGGTGCGTGTCAATTATTATAATCCAGTGAGTTTGTATGATACATTGCACCGGTGTGTTTCTACGACCTATAGACACTACAAAAATACCAAATTCCAATTATAAATCTCGTTGCGTTTGTGTGATATTGCGCATTGGTGCGTTTATGTGAGACTACGCACCGGTGCATTTGTACAACCTATGGGCACCGCACAAATACCAATACCAATTATAAATCTCGGTGCATTCGTGTGATACTGCGCACCAGTGCTTTTATTTGAGACTGTGCAATGGTGCATTTGTACGACCTATGGGCACTGCACAAATACCAATACGAATTAGAACAATCGGTGCATTTGTCTGATACTGTGCACCGGTGCAATTCTATAAGTCTACGTACCAATGCGTTGAGACGCCCTATGGGAATCGCACAAATCCCAAGACCAATTAGAATGGCCCCGTGTGTTGTATCACCAACATTGCGCCCGGTGCGGTTTTATACCTTGACGCCCGGTGCATGCACCTTCGACCACCCTGGGCCACCTTCTAGATGACACGCACCGGTGCATTGACACCTTGGTAGCACACAGATGAAAAAAACAACCATAATAACCTCCAACTGCCCAATGTTTTTAGTTGTGTTGAATTTCCATTAAAAAAATTTCCAAAACCTCTGTAACCGTAAACAAATGTTGTAGCAAATGTTTTTTTCAACATTTTGGCCAATTTTATAACACTAAAAACCTTCTTTATAACCTCTGCTAGAGGGCCCTTTCCTTGTAGTAAGGTGAACGGCATAGAGATAGGGAAAGTAAAAGAGGCGAAGTGGGTAGGGGTGAAACCTCGAACATCACCCCAGATTGTGCATTCCCCCCAGAAAGCATCCAAGGGATGATCGCCTGATTCATCAAAGTTCCCTATGATGATTACGGAGGAAGCCCTGCATCCGACTCTGCTAACCTGGCTCTTGCCTTATGTTAAGCTAAGCAAGCCAGAGATACGCGCCCCCAAGAATTTCGATGTCATCCATGCCTACCTTCAGATGCCTTTGGTCCTGGAGGAGGTGCCCCTATAAGGAGAGATGTTTGGATGCCTCCCCCTCATTAAATTTGATGATCATGATCTGGGAAATCTGGACGCCTTCCCTTATTTGGCTCCAAAGCTATACCTTGAAAGGGTAATGTATGGAAACGTACCAAAGGTTGAGCCAATGGCATGGGTATGTGGATTGGCCAGTTCATGGATTTTAAACTTATTGCGCATTCCTCACTTTGGTCGTTACAACATCACTAGCCTGATTGTTTGCGAGCTGCTGGCACTAGTCCACGATAGGTTCTTATGGCTCCAAGGTCGCATACCGATCAATGCTATTTTAATTCACCAAATCATCGGCCTCCCCATGCATGGGCCAAGTCCTAAGTAGGGAATTGGCAAGAAGATTGAGCAGCAGATTGCTGAAGGCTTCCAGCAAAGATACCATGTCACTCGAAACCAACGAGGGTTTCAGATAGATACAATTAGGGATACAGGAACACTCATGGGTACCCTATTACTTGCATGCAAATTGATGTGAAAAATCCAGGAAATGGCCGCCCCCGCCTACGTAATTCAACTCGCTAGTAGATGCGAAAATGGAGTCCACTTCAACTGGTCACAGTACCTTGTTGATGAATTTCTCGACAATGTGCGTGAGGCCCAGGATCAAGGAAAATATTTTTACTACTCCTGGTTGATACTGTTAATTTCCTTAATTGCATGGGAGACACTTGAAGAAGCAGTATTCCCCGCTCTTGAGCCAGGCATGTGGGAAGGAGCGTGATTTGCTAACCTCTCGGATTCAAAGGATCCTAAGCAGGCCAAGGAGAATAAGGTCTTTTGGGTATTGTATGATTAAACCTTTGGCACCAAAATTCATTTCCAGCCACGCTTTTCCCCGACGGTCTACAACAAATACAAGCATATCATGAATTTCCAGGTTACCATACATAATGTGCAGGTTCAGGCCCACAGAGATCCCGCTTGGTATAACCTTCCGTATATGGCCACAAAAGCATATATTGACCAAGAAATTGCAACTTGGCCACCTGAGTGGAAGATTGTTGCCCAGACATCTAGCTTGGGCACGACAGGTACATCCCACCACAACGCAACCTCAAAGGACACTACTCTACCCGCCACAACGAAGGATTCAACGGTTCCTGCTACGATGCAGCACACGACCCCCAACACCCCCTGCGAGCATTACCGTGTAGACAGAACTAGATCCCCAGTCGAATCAAGACCTTAACAGGATCGATGGCATAGACACGGTGTCCTTGCATGGTCTCAAACGCACCAGCGAACCTCCCCAAGGGTCCAGGAAGAAGCGTAATGCTATTAAGCCTGATGCAACCACAGAGGTTACGTTGAAATAGGGTGGCCTTGAGAAAATTACCATTGCCATCACCATCATGTCCAAGGCTCGTTGGGCTGCTTTGGAAGGACAACACAAGGTCTCGGTAGAAGTTTTGCAACCTAAGCTGTAGGCTCTCCCGATAAATGAAAACACCCTTCAAGTGAGCATGGATCAAGAAAGGCAGAGTCAAGAGAGCGTGGATCAAGCGAGGCAGAATCAAGAGGGTCAGCCAGCTACAGTTATAGCCCTGACCATCATCATGTAGGTTTTAACCCTGAACAGAAATTAGCTACACACGAATCTTATAACATAAAATAAACAATAGCGAGAGCATAAAACATAAAAAAGATAAACAAAGAGATTTTCCCCTGGATCCCAAATTGGGACGACTATCTTGATTTTTCATTATATTCCTTTCAGTGTTACAACACATATATATACATGCCAAATCATACATAAACCCTGGATTAGATCATAACCGTAGTTCCTTGACCGGATCTACAAAATAACAGGGGCCAAAAACCATTGTACCCCAAAACCATGTGCAAAACCATGCACAAAACCAAGGCACGGACTGCCCACCAAAAATTAAGGACCAAAACTTTTCGCCAGGGTGCTACCCCAGACCCCAACAGCGGGGGCTATCGCCCCCCCTATGACCCCCCCGTTGCGCCCAACGCAAACGGGGGGCTATCGCCACCCCCCCCCACCCCCCCTTAGTCGTGGAAAGAATATAATACATACCCAACATTATCCCACTTGTTGTTTTCTTTCCACAGGGAGCCATAGGAGAGCTTAGTCATTGGCCCAATTCTTTAACACCCATTGTTTCTCTACACCAAGAGAACTTCTAAGTGCTCACAGACTTCATCAATGCATCTGCAACATTCTTCAAAGTGTCCACCTTTACCAGCAACACCCTTTTAGCCTAAACCATATCTCTAACAAAGTGATATTGAACATCAATGTGCTTTGTCTTTGAATGATAAGCAGGGTTCTTAGCCAAGAAAATTGCACTTTGGCTATCACAGTCTATCCTTATAGCTTGTTGTACCAACCCCATACTTGAACACAATCTCTGCAACCAAGTTGCTTCCTTGCTTGCATGAGTGGCTGCTATGTATTCTGCCTCTGTAGTTGAAAGAGCCACTACAGACTGTCTTTTACTCATCCAACTGACTGCACCTCCAAATAAGCTAAACACATACCCACTTGTAGATCTTCTTTGGTCCAGATCTCCAGCCCAGTCTGCATCAACAAAACCACGAATGTCCAACATTCTTTCCAATCCTGGTCTTCCCTGGTAGCACAAGCCATAATCACTAGTGCCACATAAATATTTGAAAACCCGCTTCACTGCTGTCCAATGCTCCTTCCCTGGGTTTGACATAAACCTGCTCAATACTCCCACTGCATGTGCAATGTCTGGTCTAGTACAGACCATTGCATACATCAGGCTACCCACTGCACTTGCATATGGAACACGGGACATATTCTCCTCTTCTTCTTGTGTCTTGGGACACTGTTCAGCAGATAGCTTTACACCTACAGGAATAGGAACATTCACCGGTTTACTATCTTGCATATTGAACCTCTGCAATATAGTCTCGACATACTTCCTTTGGTTTAACCAGAGCTTCCTCTTTGCCCGATCTCTCTTAATTTCCATGCCAAAAATATAGTTTGCAGCACCAAGATCCTTCATGTCGAATTTGGAGAACAGTTGGGTCTTCAAATCTTGGATAATTTCTTTGTCATTTCCAATCAACAACATATCATCCACATACAAGACCAAATAAATAACAGGGTCACCAATTAATTTAAAATAAACACAGTGATCCTCCTTGCTTCTGGTGAACCCAAGTCCCCGTATATAGGTATCAAATTTCTGATACCACATCCTTGGTGACTGTTTTAACCCATATAGAGACTTTGTTCAGCCTGCATACTAGTTCTTTCTTACCCTTCACCATGAAGCCTTCAGGTTGGTTCTTGTATATATCGTCTTTTAGATCCCCGTGAAGAAATTTTGTCTTCACATCCATCTGTTCTATCTCAAAATCAAATGTAGCAGCAACAGATAAAAGTAATCTAATAGAAGCAACTTTGGCAACAGGAGAAAAAATATCACCAAAATCAATTCTTGGCGCCTAGGAATAACCTTTTGCTACCAACCGAGCTTTATATTTCTCCACCTTGCCTTCTACATTCATCTTCTTCTTAAACACCCATTTGCTCCCGATGGGCTTCCTTCTAGCCAGCAACTCCACCAGATTCCATGCATCATTTTTGTGCAAGGATGCCATTTCATCAATCATGGCGTCCTTCGAGAGTTTTCCATCCTCTAAATCTACTGCCTCCTGACAGTTATGGGATCATCATCAGTTATAGTTAAGGCAAAACCTGAATAGAAAGCAGATGGACTATACCTTTCTGGTTGCCTTCTTTCTGGAACTGATCTTATAATAGCTGGAATTTTTGGCTCTTCATCTTCTGAGTCTTCTTCTGTTGTAGAGTCTGATGCATCCTCCTTTAGCTGAAACTCCATCTTCTCAGGTTCCTTTGGTAGGACTTCATGTGTAACAACATCTTTCACCTCTCTAAACACCACATCTCAGCTTTACACAACCTTCCTTGTTTCTGGGTTCCAAAGCTTGTAACCCTTTAAACCATCCTTATACCCAATAAAGATGCACCTTTCAAATTTATTATCCAACTTGGTCCTTTTCTCCTTTGGAATATGTACATATGCATCACATCCAAATACCCTTATATGTGAAAGAGAGGGTTTCTTACCAGTCCATACTTCATGTGGAGTCTTATCCTCCAACGCTGATGAAGGTGATTTGTTAACTAAGTAACATGCAGTCACCACTGGCTCTGCCCATAATTCTTGTCCTAACCCGGTACCACTGAGCATGCTCCTTGCCTTTTCCATCAGCGTTCTGTTCATTCTTTGTGCAACTCCATTTTGCTGAGGTGTGTATGGAGTAGTCTTCTGCCGTGCTATACCACACTTCTTACAGAACTCTTCAAATTCCTTCTTGCAGAACTCCCCACCATTATCTGTCCTCAGCGCCTTTATCTTCTTCTCTGTCTGGTTTTCCACCCGAGCCTTAAATTCTTTAAATTTGTCAAAGACTTCAGATTTCTTCCTCAAGAAATATATCCATGTATTCCTTGAGAAGTCATCTATGAATGAAACATAGTAAACAGACTTTCCCAATGATGGAACTGACACAAGTCCAAACACATCACTGTGCACAAGCTCTAATATCTTGTTACCCTCTTAGCACCCGAGAAAACTCACGGGTCCTTCCCATATACGTGTTCACAGTAGAAATCAGGAAGAAAGTGGAACATGCAACCTAGTGTTGCATTTCTGTGTAGTATCAGAAATTACTATATCAAATATTTAAATGCAGTGCCATAGCATGGTCTTTCTCCAGAGACAGCTAGGCTTTCCGCTCCACTTTCAGAAACCACATAACTGTTACACCCATCAATAAAAGTGCTACCTTGTAGCTTGTACAGAGTTCCAGTCCGAACTCCCCGCATTAATACCAGTGCTCCCCGAACCATCTTGCAGGCATCTTTCTCGAACAATGTTTTTACACCTGCATCATCCATCTTGCTTACAGAAATCAGATTTCTGGCCAATGCAGGAATATGCAGAACACCAGGAAGTGTTCTAATCCTTCCACCTTGCAGCTTCAGCTTGACCTTTCCACGTCCGAAAATTCTGGCCTTCCTATCATCCCCTAGGAAAACATCACCACCATCCTGCTTTATCATACTCGCGAACCACTCCCGATGGGAAGTGAGACGGTAGTGCACACTGGTCAATCAACCATGATAGATCCATATTTGAAGAAGAAGCCAAATACACATCCCTATACATCCCGAGTGGTTTTGCCCTCTGCGAGAAGGAGCATCATCAGATCCCTTTCCTTTCTCAGGAGCTTTAGATCTGCAGTCCTTTTTGTAGTGCCCTTCCTTTCTGCATTTCCAGCACACCTTTACAAACTTTCCAGGAGATTTAGATCTCCCTCTAGATTTAGATCTCCCACTTTAAACCTTATTCTTGTTTCTGTTCTGGGACCTTCCTCGTACAGATAAGGCATCTCCATTCTGACCCTCCATATTTCTTCGTCTCATTTCCTCCGATAACAAGGTTGAGACAATGTCATCAAAATTCCAGGTAGTTGTATTGCTACCTATTGCAATAACCATACTATCCCACGAGTCTGGTAGAGAACACAAAAAACTAATGCACTTATCTTCATCTAAGATATTAATATCAACAGATGACAGCTGACTTACCACAGTATTGATGGCGTTCAGATGCTCTATCATCGAGTCTCCATCCTTCATCCTCAGGTTATATAGTTTCTTCCTCAGGAAAAATTTATTCACCACAGACTTAGATTGCTAAAAAGTCCCAAGTTTGTCCCACAAGGTCTTCACCGTAGCTTCCCCAGATACATTCAACAATACTAAATCTGAGACACACAACCGTATTGTGCTCTTAGCCTTTCGATCCAGTTTATTCCAGTCTTCATCTGACATTGTCGTTGGTTTAGTACCTGGATCTACCATGATCCACTGATCTTTATCCACCAGCAAATCCTCCATCTTGAGCTTCCATAACTAAAAACTCTGACCATTAAATTTCTCGATATCTATCTTCCCGCCGCTCTCCATCTTCTTTTACCGCAAGAATCGATCCTGCAGATCTCCCACTGAACAGGGTCTACCTCAGGCCCGAGCAAAAAACCTTCAACAGCAAAGGCATCCCCTTGAAGCCAAAACAGCTCTGATACCAAATGTAGGTTTTAACCCTGAACAAAAATTATCTACACATGAATCTTATAACAGAAAATAAACAATAGCGAGAGCATAAAACATAAAAAATATAAACACAGATATTATCCCCTGGATCCCAAATTGGGACGACCAGCTTGATTTTTAATTATATTCCTTTTAGTGTTACAACACATATATATGTACATGTCGAAGCATACATAAACCCTAATCCATTAACCCTGGATTAGATCATAACCGTAGTTCCTTGACCGGATCTACAAAATACCAGGGGCTGAAAACCATCGTACCCCAAAACCATGTGCAGAACCATGCACAAAACCATGGGTGCGGACCGCCCACCAGAAATTAAGGACAATAAATTTTCATCGGGGCACTACCCCGGACCCCGACAGGGGGGGCTACCGCCCCCCCTTTAACCCCTCACTTGCGCCCAACGCAAAGGGGGGGATATTTCCCCCCGCACATGCTTAGTCGTGGAAAGAATATAACACATACCCAAAAAATCATAGATAGTTGGATCTGCCCCCTCCTAAGCACAAGTTTTGCAATGGTACCTACAGAATTATGCGACCAAGTCTGTGTATGCTCTTCAGTCGATCTCGATGTTGGGTGCTTGACAGGTGCGCAACTGCACGACTTATTTACCTCCTTCACCAATGAGCTTCAACATAGAGAACTATGAGCGCAACTGCACCTTCGCGAGGTCGAGTAGACTATTGTGACTCAAGCTGTTGAAGCCGCCTAGGCCTAGGCTACACACATTACCACCATTGCGCAGTAGGCTGAGTTAGAACAATTGATAGACTGGCTCTATGAAGACATGCCGGAAGTAATTCCTGCCTCTGCTACTCGATAGGCCAAAGTTGAAGGCTTGGTCGCTGCTTTGAAGGCTTCTCGGACTGAGGTACAGGATGCTAAGGCTGATTTAGAACTTTATATAGCATCGTTGCAAGCCAAGCTACAACCTGAGACCCCCCCCGAAAGTGCGTGCCCAGCGAGCTGCGCTGGTCACCGAAGCGACAACCACTATTACCACGCAGATCAGTTAGGGCACCACTTTGTTTGAGACTTCCTTGTAATTATGATCCTGGGTGCAGTGTGACCCTCTCCTTCACCAAATCGATCACGAGTTGCACCAAAAGGAGTAGGATTTTGAGTAGATGGAAGCCACTATGACCACCCTTGTTCTAGCCCAACAACTAGCGCACCTTTGGACCAGCCACGTGATCAGAAGTGAAATTGTGGGGCTCCAGTGAAATATGTAGGTACACATTGACCATCTAATGCCCTAGGCTGATGAAGCTCTCAAGATTTTAAAGGAGTTAGAAGGGGTCGTGAGACAATTGAACCAGACCTTGGAAAGTGTCACCGTCATGACTGAAGGCCCAACTTCACAAAATATGGTTGATATTGTGTAGAACCCAACCGTGCAGATCATAGGTGTTCTGCCCCCTTTGGCTTCCACTATTGAGAAAATCAAGGAAACGATGAAGACCTCATCGGTGTTGTGACTCAGGATGAGTCACAAGATTGTGCTGGGGGACGGTTAGAACAAGGTCCCCTAACTACATTTTGGGTCCAGTTTTGTAATATTTTTTTAATACTTGGTCTTGCGCAGGGGATTTGGGGTAGGTCAAAGCCTTGATGTATTGTAATGGGTCAAAGGGTAGACCAGGATTTCGTAAACCACGTTTTGTGGACCATAGAGTAGCGCAGGCTAAGATGTTATAAATAGATAGATAAATCGAGTCTAGAAAAAGCTAAGAAAGATGTATGCTAAGGTTGAATACGAACTTGTGGATATTTTGTGTCAATCGTCTAGGTAAGGACTCTTACTGGCTGTGTGTGCACAGACCCTAAAGTCATGCTATGTGCGGACCCCGCTGGCTGTGTGCGCATGCTGGTAATAGAGTCTGTAAGTCAGATTTGAGTATGAATGAATAAGAAGGTTGTTGATGATGTTTTAGTGTTCCTGTGTTATGATTATTGTCTGTGTTTATGTTCTAATATCATGTTTTATTACTGAATACTGATGATATACTGATGCTCACATGGATGTGAGATGATGAATGCGTAGCTCTAGGTAAATTACTCTTCTCACGTTACCCGTTAATTACGATTGTGCTTAGCCAATATACTGCTAAAAGGGTTCTGTGTTGGGCTTCTCCCGTGAAAGTCTGTAAATCCGAAGGGACCCCCTTTTAATAACTCTCTCTCTCTCTCTTTGGATGTAGAAGCATGGCTCCAACACCCTCCCATACTACTTCGGGTGAGACCTTGACCTGCACAAGCGGGCCATTTCCAAAAGGACCAGTAGTATCGGGGCTTGTTGGCAAACCTTAAAACCGAACCTAGGTCAAGACCCCTAAATCCAACAATGCCCAATGGTACTTATGTCTATATATATGGTTAGTCTTGAGTCTAGTATGTCAATGGTCAATCCTAGTCTTTATTTTCAATAAGTCTTCTGAGTTTCAAGAGTTTTTTAGGCATTGAGTCTATAGTCCTTGAAGCCTCACAGGGAAGAATTCATCCCCTATAGCAGCCATTGTTATCACTAAAAAATTTAATGGTGTAATCGCCATTATGTCACTATTTTCAAAATTTTTTAAATGTCCTAGTCCATGTCCAAAGTTCGAGTCATTTCCATTAAAGGTTAAAAAGAGTCCCAACATCAAGGTATTTTTAAGTGAATAGGTTTCATAGTCTTTTAGAGTCCTAAAATAAGTTAAAATCACTATTTTGACTTATGTTAGTGTCGACGGTTAGTCGTTGTTTGGGTAATAAAGTTGTAGTCATATGGTCTGGAATAATAGCTACCTTTGTTGTGATTTAATTGTCAAAACAGTAATGCAATTGTTAGCCCCCCATAAATTTTTGACAAGCAAATACGGGGCTAAAATGTTTTTTGAGCCTTCAAGGAATGCATTTCCCCTGAAAACACATCATCCTTGAAGCCTCCTTGTGCCTTGGGTCCTTTGATAAAATCCCCTCTACTGATTCCCATTATAAAACCTCTTTGTTTGTGAAGAAATGCCCAAAGGTCTCCTTTCCCTTTATTTCATTCCATCTAATCCTTTGTTTGCATCCTCTTTCTTTCCCCTTCTAAATTCCCCACTCACATTTCAAGTCCTCCTAAATCTTCCCTAAATCCCCTTTAAATTCTACCCACACCCCTTGTTGGGTCAAATTCCCCCTTTTCCCCTTTATCGTTCCCCTTCCTAACCCTTAAATTTCATTAAAATGGGCAAAACCCACTTTTAAACATTATAATAGGGCCTATCCCCTTTCATCCACTTCCCCATATACCCGTAGCCCAAGACCAAGCGCTTAAAGCCTTGGGAGCCAATTGCAATCGGAGTGTCGGGCGGGTGCATTTCTTTTGTTACAACTGAAAAACTCCGATGCGATTTTATTTTGATGTTAAGTCCTCCACTGTGTTCCGCACCGTTGATCTACACGTAGATCGGATGGCCCACGCTAATCGAAAGTCTTTGCAATCGCAACTTTTATGTTGCGTCCCCCGATCGTTTCATCGCAAATGTTTGCGATGCGATTGATCGCATCGCATCTCCTTTCCGCCCCTCCGATTGCAAATTTTCGACCTCATCCTGGCTGTCCATCTTCCTGCTGGATCCAACGGTCCGCGCACTCCCCGCCCAATCGCAATCGCAAGTTTGTATGTTCCGTCCCTTTTTGTTCCCCGATTTCGATCTCCCAACTGCATTTTCCACCGTTGATCCATCCCGTTGATCCAACGGCCCGCGCTAATCGCAAATCATCGCAATCACAACTTTTATGTGACGGCCCCCGATCGGTCTATCGCAATTATTTGCGATGCGATTGATCGCATCGTATGTCCGCCTCCGATCGCTCCGACTTTCGATCATCGCAATCGCAACTCCTCCCCGATCGCATTTCCCCCTCCGACCATCGCAATCGCAACCCCCCTCTGATCGCTTTCCCCTCCGATTGATCGCATCGCACTTTCCCTATTGCGATTGCGATTAGTCCCCGCTCCCATATCCGATTTCGATTTGCGATTCCATCTGGGTCCCACCTCATACACATGTCCGTTGCATTTCGTGTATTTCTTTTGCATTTCCACCAAAGTCTAAAGTTTCATATTTTACATTAAAAGTTCATATTTCATATTCATTTCGTCCATTTTCATATATCATTCCACTATTTGATCTCCGTCGTTGATCTACGCCTCCACATCATGATCAAATGGCCCACGATGCATTTCTCCACCAAATCCTATTATTCTCCATGTCAATGCATTTTCCACATTCATTTCATTCAAAAACACTATTTCACCACACTGCCGCGCTGTTTCTCTCCCATCCTCCATAGCTACCCCCTATGCATGGATTTCATAACTCAATCCCGTGTTTTACAGGGTTATCAGGTGGGAAAGGCTACCATGAGCACACAGTCCTTATTACAGCGGCAATATTTCGCAGACAGAGCTATAAATGAAGTGGCAGAGAGCTCAATGCACAAAAAAATAAGTCAGCAGGGTTTCACATCAGCAAATTGTTCCAAAGGACAAGCACCCATATCAGTTCCATTATTTACCGTTTTCCTGAAGATTTATGCCTTGACCACAGTCCCAAGCTACCAGAGCAGTTGTTAATGCGCTATGGCAGACCATTCAGTCATTCACTTCACTCTTTTGTTTATTCATCAAAGTACCACAGAGTTCTGTAGCCAGAGCTCAACAGGACCATACCGGAGTAAATGAAGCCGAAGAAGACCACCTCTCTGTACCAGAAATGAATGCACCGAGTTTAAAACAGAATGGGCTCCGGCCCTCTTTCTTTTCTCAGGTTTAATTCTCATTTAGTTCTTCACCTACCTCCTCTACCCTCTTTCAACTATAAGATTCACACAGAAACTTATTGTAAAGGTTGTTTTTCAGCTGCTGTTGTTGCTGTTAGAGGGATTCACTCTGACTGTTAGAACAGTTTGGGAGGGATTAGCAGAGTAGTTGTATGTAGTAGGCTGGGAGAAGAAGTTTCAATTGTAACAGCTGTTGAGCTCAGTGTATGTGACTGGTTTTGTATCAATTAATCAAAGCACATTTCACAAGATCCTGGTCTATTACCATTGGTGATGTTTTCCTAAATTTGTTTATTGCATTTTCATGCTGTTCATTGTTCTTCTGGCTTGCATAAGAAATATAGCATAGGATTTGCCCTTGTTAGGCACCCTATGCTTCTACTCTCCTTGCCTTAATTTTTTCTGCTAAATGTGTTATATAAGAATTAGTTTCGGTTGATTTAACTAGTGTAGTGGATGTTATTGCCTTCTAGCTGATGTATGAATTAAATGAATCTATTCTTAGATGTTCTTGTTGGGTTTAAGCTGGAAGATTTGGGAACACTGGGGATTAGAGTTAGCCTTGTCCACTAGGATCCTTGTGCAACCAGCTGGCCTTTACAAGATCTCTTGTTAAACTTATCTTTGTTTTTCCCTTGGAGCATGTTAAAGCTGACCTGGAGTTAAATGACCTCTGGTCCGATCTATAAGCTACCCTTTTGTTCCTCCTTTGAAAGTTGCCTTTGACTATGTCCAAGTAGTTCTGGAGTTAAATGACCTCTGACCTAATCTATAGACAGAAATTAGGTTGCTTTCCTTCTTTCACTTTCAATCCTTAATGTTCCATCCCACCATCTAATCTAAAAGATCCTTTAGTATTAGATGACTTGCCCTCTAAAAGCTTTGGCTAGTTGTTGCAAGTAATTCTCCTTTCATGACTCCATAGCCCAATGGATGGCTCTTTCTTGACCTATCCCCTTTGCTGAAACATCCTGCTGCTTTGATCATTTTCTCCCATCACTTTCTCAGTCCATGATCTCATGACCAACCCAGCAACCAACCAACCAAATCACTTTAAAACCCTCCTTTGTGCTTCATAACTAGCCTAACATATAATTTGAGCTTTCAAAGATATATCATTCTTTTTTCTATGGATATATCCCTCTCCGGGTCCAGGAGGGCTAGATCCTAGGGCCCCAAAGCGGTTCTGATGTTGTCTCATCTTTTGGTCTTGCCAATCTGGCCAAAACATGGGAACCCCAACATAATGGCGACTCCGCTGGGGATAGACCACTTTGCCTTTAGATTGACATCTCATTGCTAATGGTGGACAGCAGCTGCTTCAGACAGTCAAATTCATCCACCTGGCGACTCCACACTCCATAATCCTCAAAGACTCCATTGGGGGAAGAACCTGGAATATGGCCAGACCTCATAGAAGGGTAGAACATACGGGTTGGATTTGGTTTAAAGAATTCATTGTTTTTTTCTATCACTATGTTCTATCCTACTTCAAGCCTGATCAAGTGCACCAAGATGAGACCCACAATGAACGTCGAAAAGATCTCAAGCCTCAATCTTCAGACCACGAGCAGACCTGTACTCCTGTAAAGAACCTGGTGGAACAAGAGGCTTAGGTTGTATCTCCCACCCCTAAAGAAGCTTCAAGCAGCCATGAGCCCATTGTTACACCACCTACACCTACAAATATCATAGAAATATATAATCCTCTGGTTTTACCTCTTATTTTCCAACCCCTTCCTTCAGAACTTATAAACCAGCTGCCTTTCTTTGATGGAGAAAATAAAGGGGCCAATGTTGAGGAACATGTTCAAAACCTTGAGGATTTACTTGAATTGTATGAAATAGAAGAAGATGATGTGTGCATTAGAATTTTTTCCTTGTCTTTACAAGGGAATGTTAAAAGTTGGTTCAAAGGCCTTCCAGTGGCAAGCATTTTCAGCTTTCATCAATTTTCTCAAGTTTTCCTTGATAGGTGGGTAGCCCCAAAGAATGCTCTCCTCATCCTAGGAGATTATCAAAACTTGAAAAGGCAGCTAGGAGAGATAGTACAAGAATTATCAGCCAGGTTCAATAAGGTATATAATGCGATACCTTCTGATATAAAGCCACCCTTGGGATGGGCTCTATTGCACTATCCAAGTTCTTTTGACCCCGAGGTGGAATTCCATATAAGAGAAAGAGAACCTTCGAGCCTGGAGGAAATGCAGAATATAGCAGCCACTGTCGAGTACAACATAAAGTTCAGGGAGGAAAGATTAAGAGAACTGAAGAAAGACCGAGCAGAGAAAATGGCGCAGATCTCTTTAGAGAACAAGCTGGGAAGACTGATAGAGACTGCCAACTCCTTGCTAAATATAAAAGAGAAAGAATATGAGGCTGAAACCAGAAATGATGATTGGAAAAGACCTACTCCTTTTTCTCAAGAAAGACAAATTGGATCACTGCAAGACAGAGGCCACATGCCAAGCATGTATGATGAAATAGAGCTTGAATCAGAAAATGAACTTGCAGACTATTTTGAAGAAAGACTTGCTGGGAGTCCTGAAGATTTGATGGGTAACGTTGCTTATAATTATGATTTCTCTAATGATGATTTTTCTGATGATGATTTCTTCCAGAGGGAAACTAAGCTTGTAGGGCCATCATCAGTAGATTCATGGAGGGAAGATCACGACCATCAACTTCAGGAAAATGATGAGCCAATGCGGGCTATCTACGATACTAATGGAGAATTCGTTGAAAGCATGATAGCAGATGAAGATTCATTGAATCTTCTCTTTGTTTTATATCCTAACATCAGGTATACTTGCCAAGAAGACGGAAGCCAGTAGCTTTTCATCGCAGAGGACAAGGAGGAAAGAGATGAAGAAAATCTTGAACGGAATGAATATCCGGAGCCTTATCCCAAAAGGATTAAGGTAATCGAAGAAGCCCTCGCTCAAGAATATGTTAATTATTTCACGGAGTTCAGTCCATTTCAGCAGAACCAGTCTGCACTACTAGAGGACGGCACTGTTGAATATAATGAGCCCTCTATCTCAGGCTGCATTGAAGATGAGCGAGACCTTATTTCCCACAGACATCTTTGTCTGGATCCAGAGGAAGAAGAGGTGTTCCTGGTTGATGCTCATCTACCAAATACTCCCAACCAGGAAGAGGAGGAGTGTAATTTCAAAAGCCTCACTGCAGATGCAGTGATCGAAGCTGCCCGAGACACAGACAGCCTACCAGCCATGGCAGGCCTTAAAGAATAAAGTCTATATCATTTTCTGATTGATCCTATGGCGGAATACATGGAAGCCCTGATTTGCTCAGCTCCTCAAGAATCAATATTTTGCAAGAGCCAAGTACATCAGAATTGGTCACCACTACTCATGGCCTCAGTTTTGAAGATCCACATGCAGAGCATCCTACGGTTGTCTCTGATGAGCAGTCAATTCTTCTTCCCCTTTTTGTTATTACTTGACTGGCTACATTGGCATTATTGTATCACCTAGAGCATCAGAGATTTCTAGTTAGAGTAGGGTAGGTAGGAAGTCTGAAATAAAGCTCAGCATGTGAGCCTGTAGTTAATTGTTTTAATTTCTGCACAAGTCCAGCAAGCCAGACAACCTAATCCTGGCTTGACTGTTTTTCAATTTATGTCTTAGAAGGTAGAGAAGAAATCTGCTAGACAATTTAATCCTAGCAGATATTAGATTAGGTAGAGAATGCTATGAGGCCAACAGTCTAATCTGGCCTCATGGAGTAATAAGGGTAGAAGTAGAATAGGTTTATTTTCCCTGTTTGTAAAAATTGATGATGTAAAGGGTCTGCAAGTCCAAATGCACCCAAAAGAAAAATGTTAGGAGAAATTTTGTTGCTGATATGATGTCTTCATAATTTGTGGCGGATGATCAAAGAAATAAATGAATGAGTCAAGCACCAGGCATCTGGCCTACACCAAATATTACCCTCTGAATTCTTGACTCTCTCAAGAAGAAGCCATCCCCATGTGGAGCCACTGTTAGCCCCCCATAAATTTTTGACAAGCAAATAGGGGGCTAAAATGTTTTTTGAGCCTTCAAGGAATGCATTTCCCCTAAAAACAGATCATCCTTGAAGCCTCCTTGTGCCTTGGGTCCTTTGATAAAATCCCCTCTGTTGATTCCATTTATAAAACCTCTCTGTTTGTGAAGAAATTCCCAAAGGTCTCCTTTCCCTTTATTTCATTCCCTCTAAGCATTTGTTTGCATCCTCTTTCTTTCCCCTTCTAAATTCCCCACTCACCTTTCAAGTCCTCCTAAATATTCCCTAAATCCCCTTTAAATTCTACCCACACCCCTTGTTGGGTCAAATTCCCCTTTTTCCCCTTTATCTTTCCCCTTCCTAACCCTTAAATTTCATTAAAATGGGCCAAAACCCACTTTTTAACATTATAATAGGGCCTAGCCCCTTTCCCACCAGCACCTTTCAACCACTTCCCCATATACCCGTAGCCCAAGACCAAGTGCTTAAAGCCTTGGGAGCCAATCGCAATCTGAGTGTCGGGCGGGCGCATTTCTTTTGTTACAACCGAAAAACTCTGATGCGATTGTATTTTGATGTTAAGTCCTCCACTGTGTTCTGCACCGTTGATCTACACGTAGTTCGGACAGCCCACGCTAATCGCAAGTCTTTGCAATCGCAACTTTTATGTTGCGTCCCCCAATCAGTTCATCGCAAATGTTTGCGATGCGATTGATCGCATCGCATCTCCCTTCCACCCCTCCAATTGCAACTTTCCAACCTCATCCTGGTCGTCCATCTTCCTGCCGGATCCAATGGTCTGCGCACTCCCCACCCAATCACAATCACAATTTTGTATGTGTCATCCATTTTTTTTCCCTGATTGCGATCTCCCAACTGCATTCTCCACCGTTGATCCATCCCGTTGATCCAATGGCCCGTGCTAATTGCAAATCGTCGCAATCGCAACTTTTATGTGACGTCCCCCGATCGGTCTATCGCAATTATTTGTAATGTGATTGATCGCATCGTATGTCCGCCTCCGATCGCTCCGACTTTCGATCATCGCAATCGCAACTCCTCCCCGATCTCATTTCCCCCTCCGACCATCGCAATCGCAACCCCCCCCCCCCCCCCCCGCTTTCCCCTCCGATTGATCGCATTGCACTTTCCCTATTGTGATTGTGATTAGTCCCCGCTCCCGTATTCGATTGCGATTTGCGATTCCATTTGGGTCCCACCTCATACGCATGTCCGTTGCATTTCATGTATTTCTTTTGAATTTCCACCAAAGTCTAAAGTTTCTCATTTTACATTAAAAGTTCATATTTCATATTCATTTCATCCATTTTCATATATCATTCCACTGTTTGATCTCCGCCGTTGATCTACGCCTCCACATCATGATAAAACGACCCACGATGCATTTATCCACCAAATCCTATTATTCGCCATGTCAATGCATTTTCCACATTCATTTCATTCAAAAACACTGTTTCACCACATCGCCACGTTGTTGCTCTCCCGTCCTCCATAGCTACCCCCTATGCATGGATTTCATAAATCAATCTCGTGTTTTACAGGGTTATTAGGTGGGAAAGGCCGCCATGAGCACACAGTCTTTATTACAGTGGCATGATTTCACAGAAAGAGCTATAAATGAAGTGGCAGAGAGCTCAATGCACAGAAAACTAAGTCAGTAGGGTTTCACATTAGCAGATTGTTCCAAAGGACAAGGCGCCCATATCAGTTCCATTATTTACTGTGTTCCTGAAGATTTTCACCTTGACCACAGTCCCAAGCTACCAGAGTAGTTGTTAATGTGCTATGGCAGACCATTCAGTCATTCACTTCACTCTTTTATTTATTCACCAAAGTACCACATAGTTCTGCAGCCATAGCTCAACAGGACCATACCAGAGTAAATGAAGCCGAAGAAGACCACCTCTCTGTAATAGAAATGAATGCACCGAGTTTAAAATAGAATGGGCTTCGGCCCTCTTTCTTTTCTCAGGTTTAATTCTCATTTATTTATTCACCTACCTCCTCTGCCCTCTTTCAGCAATAAGATTCACACAGAAACTTATTGTAAAGGTTGTTGTTCGGTTGTTGCCGTTTCTGTTAGAGGGATTCATTCTGACTGTTAGAAAAATTTGGGAGGGATTAACAGAGTAGTTGTATGTAGTAGGCTGGGAGGAGAAGTTTGGATTATAACAGCCGTTGAGCTCAGTGTATGTGACTATTTTTGTATCAATTAATCAAAGCACATTTCACAGGATCCTGGTCTATTACCATTGGTGATGTTTTCCTAACTCTGTTTATTGCATTTTCATGTTGTTCATTGTTCTTCTGGCTTGCATCAGAAATCTGGCATAGGATTTTCCCTTGTTAGGCACCCTATGCTTCTGCTCTCCTTGCCTTAATGTTTTATGCTAAATGTGTTATCTAAGAATTAGTTTCAGTTGATTTAACCAGTGTAGTGGATGTTATTTCCTACTAGCTGATGTATGAATTAAATGAATCTGTTCTTAGATGTTCTTGTTGGGTTTAAGCTAGAATATTTGGGAACACTGGGGATTAGAGTTAGCCCTGTCCATTAGGATCCTTGTGCGACCAGCTGGCCTTTACAAGATCTCTTGTTAAACTTATCTTTGTTTTTCCCTTGGAGCATGCTAAATCTAACCTGGAGTTAAATGACCTCTGGTCCGATCTATAAGCTGCCCCTTTGTTCCTCCTTTGAAAGTTTTATTTGAGTATGTCCAAGCAGGTCTGGAGTTAAATGAACTCTGACCTAATCTATAGACAGAAATGAGGTTGCTTTCCTTCTTTCACTTTCAATCCTTAATGTTCCATCCCGCCATCTAATCTAAAAGATCCTTTAGTATTAGATGACTTGTCCTCTTAAAGCTTTGGCTAGTTGTTGCAAGTAATTCTCATTTCATGACTCCATAGCCCAATGGATGGCACTTTCTTGACCTATCCCCTTTGTTGAAACATCTTGCTGCTTTGTTCCTTTTCTCCCATCACTTTCTCAGTCCAGATCTAATGACCAACCCAGCAATCAACCAACCAAATCACTTTAAAACCCCCCTTTGTGCTTCATAACTAGCCTAACATCTCATTTGAGATTTCAAAGATATATCATTCTTTGTTCTATGGAGAGATCCTTTCTGGGTCCAGGAGGGCTAGATCCTAGGGCCCCAAAGTGGTTTTGATGTTGTCTCATCTTTTGGTCTCGCCAATCTGGCCAAAACATGGGAACCCCAACAACAGTAAAGGGAAACTATTTCTCAGAAATTAAAGTTATATATTTCATAGTGAAAAGATCAGCTATTTCACGGAGATTTTGGTTATCTCAATTCATAGGTAAGGTCAATTGTTCATAAAGTATATAGGAGCAGCAGAGAATTTTTTAATGGCAAGGATCATTCATATTTGAATATCAATTGAAGACCCCTATGCTGTGAATATAATTATTCTTTTAATTAAGATTAATTATTATTCGATCCAAAAGGATTATTATTAATGAATGGTTAACTTAACTAGGTTTCTAACCCGTAGCTATTTCACCTACAACAAGCAGAAAGCATGGTACAAGGAATCTGACATTTAATGATAAGGTGGAGTGTGAAGCTTAGTGGGATGACTTGGCACTGGTTTTTGAATTATTTCAAAAACATGTCATTACTCCTTGTCACAATTGCAGGTGTGAAATTAGAGAATAGAGCTTAGTGATCACTCAACCTAAGGCTTCTATGCATGTTATAGGTAAACAAAGACCAGTCCTCCAACAAGTAGTCTCAGGTTTCAAAGAAGACAAATTGACGTTTCGTGGATAGTATTGCAACTAGAGTTCAGCAGTTGTATTCGTGAGCAGCTTAGCTATTGGAAAATGGGGAAAGGAGGAAATGTAATGTGTCAAAGCCTGTTAACACAAGATTTGTGGAAGTGAGGGAAAAATCACATTTCAAATCCGCAGGTTGGTATAAATTTCTCCAGAAGTTTTCTAGGGAGAACGTGGCTCTGTCTCAAGCTTTCGTTGACTCTTTCAAAGGTGAAAAGGTCAAGTTAAGCAGCAAAAAATTCAGCATTTCTAAGGCTATCATAGCCCGTGCAACCCAGACTTATGCAACTGGTTAACATTGGTTTAAAAGAAAAGCGCTGCCTGAAGAAGTAAGTTCTTACCTTAAGCCCGAATATGCTGATATGAAATGGAATTCAATTGCTCACATTTCTTGTTTTAAAGCCGAGTGAAATCATGTTATTACCTTAGTTTAGAAATACATAACATGCGAAGGGAGGTTTTATTCATTTCATCGTTATTAGTTGAGATTCCTGGCGCATGTCTTAGGAGAGAAACCTCTGAATCTACCCTATTTTCTTTATAAATCTCTACTTAAAATGTCCCTCAAGCTACAGAAAACTCCATTCCAAACTACTCCTTGCACAATTTGTATCATAGAGGGTGATTAAAATTTTAGTTTTCTATCATCTCAGAAAGAAGAAAATTACTTGGGATAGGTTTTTAAGAGAGGAAGGGTTTGGTAGTGTTAATTCCAGAAGAAAAAGTAGGGAGACCAAAGAAGAAAGAAATTCATGAGAAAACCAGTGTTGCCCCTGTTTCACATAGTTCACCATAAAACTTTGTACATTCATCAGTCTTCTGTCAATTTAACCCTACCCCTATCTCAATGAAAATGCTAACTAGAAGCTCAAGTAGAAAGGCTGCAAACCCTACTCCTACATCAGTAGTATCACTAGTTGATGAAGTTTATGTCAGTAGCTCACCTAGGGAACCCCAAAACCTAAGGTCTTTCATGGATGAATACAGGAAAGGAAAACAAAAAATGACAGAGCCTACCATATAAGAAGAGCCTACCTTGGCTAAATTAGCATCCTCCATTTGTTCTTCGATCTAGAAGAGGAAGAAAAATGAGATACACTCCTATTCCTCTTTTGTAGACAGTAGTGACCCTGAGTACATAGAGTCAGAAGATGAGGAGACATAGTCTAATAAATTTATACATGGAGGAAAGAGGTCCAAATTCATCCCTAATCCCTATGTTAAAATACCTTGTACTAGACTGAAAAACAAACTCAGGCTAAATAGCAAGTTGATTGCCAATCCTCAACAAAGGGATGCAATTATCAACATTGAAGAAAGCCCAGAAGACAAAATCTAAAGGAAGAAGAAAACTCGGTCAAAGATCCAAGCACAAAAAAAGAGGTTTGATAAAAGGGTAACTAAAGTAGAGGCCATTAGAATCTTTTCTTCTATTCTAGACCTTTGATAACTGAAGAACAGGGCTGACTTGGAGAGAAATTTTTGGGTAAAAGTTCCATGTTTTCCGGATATCGCTACCTTTTCTGCAAAGGTAGAAATTATTTTGAAATATAAGCATGTGATGGAAAGGGCTAATTTTAGTTTTGAATCATGATGGTGACATTAAACAGATGAAGTGGAGGGGTTATTCAGTTGCAATGGATGTTGCCAGGTGTCTTGTATTCAACCTTCTCCGAAATACAATGGTTCTGTTTTTCACATTTAAAAGGAGACAACCACATGTCACTCCCACTTTTTTTACACTTTTTGCTGAAGATTGGTTGCACTAAAACAAGAGAGTAGTATTCGAATAGGCTTCCAGCTCATACAAGAATTTCAAAGTGACAACCTTCATGATGCCTTCATGATGTTTATCTTGTTTTTAATATAGAACTTTGTAATTAAGATTAAGGAATAAGCCATACCTCTTGCACGAGGATGTAATGAATTTTGAAACAGATTTACCCTTTTATGTGGGAGATGACAGTATCATATTTTGTATATATATGCCAAAATTATATGAAGTCAAGGTTGATGGTTTTATAATGTTGGGTATGTGTTATATTATTTCCATGACTAGCCCCACGCAATGTACGTTGCATCGAGCGCAGCAGGGGGGTCACAAGGGGGGAGGCAACCCCCACTGTTAGGGTCCAGGGCAGCGCCCTGACGAAAATTTGTTTGGTGTGCGGACCCACTCATAGGTGGACCCACCCATGTTTTGTGCATGATTTTTCACATGGTTTTGGGGTACGATGGTTTTCAGCCCCTGGTGTTTTGTAGATCCGGTCAAGGGAACGACGGTTATGTTCTAATCCAGGGTTAATGGATTGGGGTTTATGTATGCTTCGACATGTATATATATGTGTTGTAACACTAAAAGGAATATAATGAAAAATCAAGCTGGTAGTCCCAATTTGGGATCCAGGAGAAAATCTCTGTGTTTATCTGTTTTATGTTTTATGCTCTCGCTATTGTTTATTTTCTGTTATAATATTCGTGTGTAGATAATTTCTGTTCAGGGTTAAAACCTACATTTGGTATGAGAGCTGTTTCGGCTTCAAGGGCACGCCTTTTTTGTTGAGGTTTTTTTGCTCGGGCCTGTGGTAGACCTTGTTCAGTGGGAGATCTACGGGATCGATTCTTGCGGTGAAAGAAGATGGCGAGCGGCGGAAAGATAGAGATCGAGAAATTTAATGGTCAGAGTTTTGAGTTGTGGAAGCTCAAGATGGAGGATCTGCTGGTGGATAAAGATCAGTGGATCGCGGTAGATCCGGGTACTAAACCAACGGCAATGTCAGATGAAGACTGGAAGAAACTGGATCGGAAGGCTAAGAGCACAATACGGTTGTGTGTCTCAAATTCAGTATTGTTGAATGTATCTGGGGAAGCTACGGCGAAGAATTTGTGGGAAAAACTTGGGACTTTGTACCAATCTAAATCTCTGGTGAATAAGTTGTTCCTGCGGAAAAATCTGTATAACCTGAGGATGAAGGATGGAGACTCGGTGACAGAGCATCTGAACGCCTTCAATACTGTGGTAAGTCAGTTGTCATCTGTTGATATTAAAATCTCAGATGAAGATAAGTGCATTAGTTTGTTGTGTTCTCTACCAGATTCGTGGGACAGTCTGGTTATTGCAATAGGTAGCAATACAACTACCTTGAATTTTGATGACATTGTCTCAGCCTTGTTGTCGGAGGAAATGAGACGGAGAAATATGGAGAGCCAGAATGGAGATGCCTTATATATACAAGGAAGGTCCCAAAACAAAAACAAGAATAAGGTTTTGAGTGGGAGATCCAAATCTAGAGGGAGATCTAAATCTCCTGGAAATTTTATAAAGGTATGCTGGAAATGCGGAAAGGAAGGGCACTAAAAAAGGGAGTGCAAATCTAAAGCTCTTGAGAAAGGAAAGGGATCTGATGATGCTCCTTTTGCAGAGGCAAAAACCACCTCGGATGAAGGTGGGGATGTGTATTTGGCTTCTTATTCAAATACACATGTAGATGAAGTGTGGTTGATTGACTTAGGCATCCCTTCACTTCACTCCATCTTGGAGTTCTCGTGAGTATAGAAATGATGTGATGTCTTCCTAGCGGTGATAGGAAGGCACTGAGAATAGTTAAACAGTGGGATGTGTCTCAGCTGCAGATGAAGATTACATCACTCACAATGATTGCCTTGATCATTGGCCAGAAATCTAATTCTATAAGCAAGATGGATAGTGGATAAAAATGTGGTGAAGGATGCAAGAAGGTTGTGAGCCTAACATTAATCTGGGCTGGGATAGGGAGCTCTGCCAAGCTACAAGGTAGCGCTGTTATTGATGGGTGTAATAGTTCTATGGTTCTTGAAAGTGGAGTAGAAAGCCTAGCTGTCTTTGGAGAAAAGACCATGTTATGAGATCAAAGGCTTGGACATATTGGAGAGAAGGGCCTTCGGATAATGCTTAGAAATGGTATGGTAGAAGGTATGTCTAATTTCTCTAAGTTTAGATTTATGTACAGAAAATTGTGTGTATATAGAGACGAGAATCGGGTGAGTTTTCCTTCGGTGCTAAGAGGCGAACAAGATATTAGAACTTGTGCATAGTGATGTGTTTGGACCATGTGTCCTCATCCTTTGGGAAAGTGTTTGTGTACTATGTTTCATTCATAGATGACTTCTCGAGGAATACATGGATATATTTCTTGAGGAAGAAATCACAGATTCTTTGGCCAGAACTAAAGAATTTAAGGCCTCTGTGGGAAAACCAGATAGAGAAGAAGATAAAGGCGCTGAGGACAGATAATGGTGGGGAGTTCTGCAAGAAGGAATTTGAAGAGTTCTGTAAGAAGTGTGGTATAACACGGCAGAAGACTACTCCATACACACCTCAAAAAAACGGAATTGCAGAAAGAATGAACAGAACGCTGATGGAAAAGGCAAGAAGCATGCTCAGTGGTACCGGGTTAGGACAAGAATTCTGAGCAGAGGCAGTGGAGACTGCATGTTACTTAGTTAACAGATCACCTTCATCAGCGTTGGAGGATAAGACTCCACATGAGGTATGGACTGGTAAGAAACCCTCTCTTTCACATATAAGGGTATTTGGATGTGATGCACATGTACATGTTCCAAAGGATAAAAGGACCAATTTGGATAATAAATCTGAAAGGTGCATCTTTATTGGGTATAAGGATGGTTTAAAGGGTTACAAGCTTTAGAACCCAGAAACAGGGAAGGTTGTGTGCAGCCGAGATGTGGTGTTTAGAGATGTGAAAGATGTTGTTACACATGAAGTCCTACCAAAGGAACCTGAGAAGATAGAGTTTGAGCTAAAGGAGGATGAATCAGACTCTACAACAGACGAAGACTCAGAAGAGGAAGAGCCACAAACTCCAGCTGTGAGAAGATCAACTCGGGAAAGAAGGCAACCAGAAAGGTATATTCCATCTTCTTTTTGTTCAGGTTTTGCCTTAACTATAACTGATGATGATCCCAGAACTATTAGGGAGGCATTAGATTCAGAGGATGGAAAAATTTGGAAGGAGGCCATGGTTGATGAAATGGCATCCTTGCACAAAAATGAGGCATGGGATCTGGTGGAGTTGTCGGCTGGAAGGAAGCCAATCGGGAGAAAATGGTTGTTTAAAAAGAAGATGAATGTAGAAGGCAAGGTGGATAAATACAAAGCTCGATTGGTAGCAAAAGGTTATTCCCAGGTATCGGGAATTGATTTTGGTGATATTTTTTCTCCTGTTGCCAAAGTTACTTCTATTAGATTACTTTTATCTGTTGCTGATGCATTTGATTTTGAGATAGAACAGATGGATGTGAAGACAACATTTCTTCATGGGGATCTAGAAGAGGAGATCTACATGAAGCAACTGAAAGGCTTTATGGTGAAGAGGGTAAAGATAGGAGAACTGGTATGCATGTTGAAGAAGTCTCTGTATGGGTTAAAATAGTCAGCAAGGACGTGGTATCAGAAATTTGATACCTATATACGGGGACTTGTATTCACTAGAAGCAAGGAGGATCATCGTGTTTATTTTAAATTAATTAGTGGTTTTGTTATTTATTTGGTCTTGTATGTGGATGATATGTTGTTTATTGGAAATGACAAATAATTTTTTCAAGATTTGAAGACCCAAATGTTCTTCAAATTTGACATGGAGGATCTTGGTGCTACAAAATATATTTTGGGCATGGAAATTAAGAGATATCGGGAAAATAGGAAGCTCTTGTTAAACCAGAGGAATTATGTTGAGACTATATTTCAGAGGTTCAATATGCAGGATAGTAAACCGATGAATGTTCCTATTCCTATAGGTGTAAAGCTATCTGCTGAAAATTGTCCCAAGACACAGGAAGAAGAGGAGGATATGTCCCATGTTCCATATGCAGGTGTAGTGGGTAGCTTGATGTATGCAATGGTCTGTACTAGACCAGACATTGCACATGCAGTGGGAGTATTGAGAAGGTTTATGTCAAACCTAGGGAAGGAGCATTAGACAACGATTGAAGCGGTTTTCGAATATTTACGTGGCACTAGTGATTATGGCTTGTGCTACCGGGAAGACCCGGATTGGGAAAGAATGTTGGACATTTGTGGTTTTGTTGATGCGACGGTAGGTAGAGATATGGATCTACAAGTGGGTATGTGTTTATCCTATTTTGAGCGTAGTCGAGTTGGATGAGTAAAACATAGTACGCAGTGGCTCTTTCCTTCTGATAGGGAATACATAATGACCACTCATGCAAGCAAGGAAGCAGTTTGGTTGCAAAGATTGTGTTCAAGTATGGGGTTGGTACAACAAGCTATAAGGATAGACTGTGATAGCCAAAGTGAAATTTTCTTGGCTAAGAACACTGCTTACCATTCAAAGACAAAGCACATTGATGTTCACTTTGTTAGAGATATGGTTGAGGCTAAAAGGGTGTTGCTCGTAAAGGTGGACACTTTGAAGAATGTTGCAGATGCATTGACGAAGTCCGTGAGCACTCAGAAGTTCTCTTAGTGTAGAGAAAAAATGGGTGTTGAAGAATTGGCCCAATGACTAAGCTCTCCTGTGGCCCCTTGTGGAAAGAAAACAACAAGTGGGAGAATGTTGGGTATGTGTTATATTCTTTCCACGACTAGCCCCACGCGTTGTACATTGCGTTGGGTGCATCAGGGGGGTCACAAGGTGGGAGGCAGCCCCCACTGTTGGAGTCTAGGGCAGTGCCCTGGAAATTTTTTTTTTTTTGTTCGGACCCACTCATAGGTGGACCCACCCATGTTTTGTGCATGATTTTGCACATGGTTTTGGGGTACGATGCTTTTCATCCCCTTGTATTTTGTAGATCCGGTCAAGGGAACTATAGTTATGTTCTAATCCATGGTTAATGGATTGGGTTTTATGTATGCTTCGGCATGTATATATATGTGTTGTAACACTAAAATGAATATAATGAAAAATCAAGCTGGTGATCCCGATTTGGGATCCAGGGGAAAATCTCTGTGTTTGTTTGTTTTATGTTTTATGCTCTCGCTATTGTTTATTTTCTGTTATAAGATTCGTGTGTAGATAATTTCTGTTCAGGGTTAAAACCTACATATAATTTGACTCATATGATCTGTAATTTTTTTTTGTGAATGAAATGGAATGATAATATTGACAACATATTACCAATTTTCTATGTGTATTGTCTTCTTTACTTGTGTTTTCATATATACTCTCTTTTAGTTTCAGTTTTCAAACCAATATGATGTTATGTATACTTATCAGTCTCTTAAACATTCTATGTGTTTTATCAATTTTTTTTAGTCTCACACAGTGATTATTCTTGGAAAAATATATATTGTAATAGTGGAAGAGCATCATTCATGATAATTATTCTTCATGATATTTCAATGAGAATCTTGTCAAACTAGAAATAGCTTTCTCTCAATGGAATATTGTCAAACTACTAATTTTGTGAATTACTACTAAATGCAGTAGATTTCTGTTTCACAGACCTATTGTTTCCTCATATCTCACAATTTCCTCTCCTCATAGGCTACAAACTTGCACTCTGCTATCACATCAGACTCCAATACCCTCATTAGTAGAACAGTGGATTTGACTGAAATCTCTTTTCAGTGAATCATATTTTATACTGTTTACCAAACCCATAAAACAAATCATTAAAATTTCCTTAGAGTTTAGGATGTATCTGGTCAGGCGCTTTTTGCATTCCAAGTGTTGATTCCAGCACCAACAGATTCTATAAGAATCCTTTGAGACCTTACTTCCCCTTTCATACACTTTACAAGAGCTTGATCTTATTCTATGAGGATCAAATTTTTCCTCTTATTCCATGAAACAAAGTTTGATGACCCAACCAATTTTTTTCTTTCCTTGAAAAATGAAGTTATTTTTATAGCATATTTAATCATAAATATAAAGATACTTACTTTTGAATATAATCCTTTATGACACTATCTTCAACTTGATGCAATATTGATTTTGAAAATGATGTTGGTAATATATGACATCTTCTTTATGAACATGTATTCATCCAAAAGTGATCCTTGGCTCAAATAGATGGAGAACACCTAGATTTATTGATGACGATGATAATCCTTCCTCCTTCTTCCTCGAATGATAGTCTAGAGTGTCGTAGCCTTCCCAAGATACTTAAAATGTAGGTTATTTCTTTGAGTGAGTGGACTATAGGTCCTTGAGGTACTATTTTATTTTAATATTTTAATCTTCCTAAGAATTCTTCAAGTATATAACCCTTCTTTGGATGAACTAGGTTTTTTTGAGGTCTTATACTTTTTGTTGTTTCTAGATGATGTGATCCTTGAGTAGATCTTCTTAATGTTTCTTAATTTGTTCGGCCCTTATGAATCCCTTCTTGTGTCCCTTATTGTATTCCTATATGACCTTCTTGTGCTTCGACCCTTGAGTGTCCTTCTTTAAGTTGCCTTTTCTTGATGTAGTCACCTTAGCTCTAATACCATATTGAGAAATCTAGGGGCAACTAGATTAGGTAATTTATCTTACTTTCATAACTACTTGTGATGTATTTTTACTTAACTTGAGTAGATTCTTCTTTCACCTGATTATTATTATTATTATTTTCATCAAACAACTACCAAACCATAAAGAAAAATAAGACAAAGGACACACGATATAGGCAATCATCCAAGGCCAAAACCTCTCCAACTGAGAGGAAAGCCCATAAGAATTCGTGTCCTCTTATAGAATCTTCAATTGACAAATTCCAAGACCTATGAAACTTGACCAAGACCCTCCAAGACCAAGTCAAATATTGATTCCCAACGTCTTTTTGCAATTTTTACTGCCAAAAGCTTCTCTTGCAATTTTGACCTCCCCAAAAATTTCCTCTGCAACTTTGAGTTGTCCAACAGATTCCTCTACAACTTCTACCTGCCCAGTAGATTCTTCTACAACTTTGACATGCAGAAAATTATTCTGCAGAAACCCTAACCATTGCACGTGAGAGATATACTGGTGTATTCATGCTTCTTTCTTCTTTTCTTAGGTGGATTATATCTCCTAGAGAATTCAAATTCCAAATAGCTCTTACTTGATGACCTAAATTCACTTCTGCAATTTGGATTCTTCTTCTACAATAGGAGAACTAATTTCTTCCCAAGTGTGGAGAGTATTAGCCCATAAAAAATACCAAAAACTCGACTTTATTTTTCTCCTTTTTCCTCTCCTTATTCGCACTCCTTTTTTCCTTGTGACCGAACTTGAGTGTGTGTGAAGTGTGTTTTCCAAGTGAGGTCGAGGTCTCCTTTATATAGGCCCTCTTATTGGATCGAATTTCTTCTTTAGGTTGACTTGATATTTGCACCATGAAGAGGTCTTTGAGGGTATTTTAACTTTATTTTGACTCAAATAATTTTTCTTTACAATATGTAACATTCCCAAAATGATATTTCATACATGAAGATGACTAAATTGACTTGTAGACTCAATGATAAGCCCTAGAAGCACTCAATGGGTGCTTGATCTAAAAAATGAGTTTTTCATAAGCATGAAACCCATGCCTAAAGAATAAAAATAATAAGTTTATTTTTCTCATTACATCAAATACATAAAATCATGATTACATATGTCATTATGAAGACCAAACCTAGTTAAATATTTCAACAGTGAGGGCCCCAATTACATTCAGCTCCTTACTTATTGAACTAGTAAACTCCTCTTTTGATAGAGGCTTCTTATATAAATTGAACCAGTATCTATTAATACAAAATGGAATACCTTCCTCATTGATTATTATGATTTGGACACATATATTCTCATGAAATTTTTCCACTATACAGGGGCGCAAACACCTTGTCATCAATTTCCCTTTGAAATTCTTGAACCTTAAATCATAAAGAAGGGCCCAATCACCCGCTTGGAAGGCTCTCTCCATAAGCCATGTCAACCCTTCCTCTGCAATTGGACTACCTCAGTATGCATGAGATCCTACAATATTAACTCATCCAAAACATTAAGTGAGAGAAACCTTTCTTTTTGTGTCATAGTGAGGTATAAATCTAATTTCGATACCATTCTCAAGGTGTTATATTCAAACTCAATGGAAAACAAGGTTTTATCTCCATAAAATAATTCAAATGGGGTAAATCCAGTGGTGTTCTTATAGGTGGTATTGTAGGCCCAAGTGGCTTGTATAAGTCGGTGTTCCCAATCCATTATGTTGCTTCTAACAACCTTGGTCAAAATTCTCTCCAAGACTTTTTTGTGACCTCCACTTTCCCATTTTCGTGAGGGTGATAGGAAGTGGATTTCCTGTCCTTGATGTTGTGCTTCTCTATGATGTATTCAATCAAATTCAAGGTGAACTATGTCCCTTGATCTGTGACCAACTCCCTCATTAAACCAAAAATGTAAAAGATGTTTTCCATTAGGATTCAACCAATTTCTTCTTGATTGGTGCCTTTATTGCCTTTGCTTCAACCCACTTGGTAAAGTAATTGGTGCACACAATGATATACCACTTTTTCCCAAATGGGGGATCAATGGGACGAATGAAATACGTTCCCCACTTCTCAAATAGCTCAGAGCCACTTGAGTTTGTAGGGGATTATCATCCTTGGGTGTAGGATGTCTCATCCTTTGGCACTCATCACACCTAGTAGTGTACCTCCTTGCATCTTGATGTAGAGTAGGCCAGTATTATCCAACTTGTAGAACTTTGAATGTTGTCCTTTTAAAAAAAAAATGTCCCACGCAAATCCCATCATGGAATTCTGAGAGGATGTCAAAGACCTCCTCCTCTCTCACACAAATTCTCAAAAATATGATCTTTCCCCAACTTGAATATATTTCCCACAAATCTAGGTGAAAGGGGAAATCTTCCTAAAAATATTTCTCTTTTCCCTAGAGGATAGGTTAGGAGGGAATCTCCCATAAACCAAATATTTTTCTATATCAACCATCTAAGGATATAGCACCAAGATGGAAAAGAGGTGTTCATATGGAATCTTATCATCTACCATCTGCTCATTTCATGTAGGCAAGGTTAGTCTTGAAAAAAAATATGCAACCACATTCTCCTTTCCTAGCTTGTTAATAGTAGTTATATCAAATTTTTGTAATAATAAAAACCATATAATTTTTCTAGCATTGACCTAATGTTTATTCATTAAATTAATGGTTGCATGATCAGTATGAACAAAGACTTGATATCCAATGATATAGTGCCTAAACTTATTCAAAGAATTCACCACAACTAGGAGCTCCTTTTCAGTGATTGTGATGCAGGAGCATGAGGCTTAGAGACAAAAGGCTTCATTAATTATTCCAAAAATACAAAAACAAAATGTTTACAAGCAAAGGTGTTGGTACCTTTAGCTGTCAATTTACAGTTTTACTAGATAAGGGTTGAACTAGTATCTAGGAAGATTGAATAGTTTTAGATTAGATTCAACATATTTTGCCTTCAGTTGATAGATTTAGGGAAGATATTATGTAATTAGGATTTTATCTAAGTTAGGAGAATTCGATCCTCAAGAGGAGGTCGACTTTTATGTAAAACCCTATAAAATGTAACCTCTGAGAAGGAGAAAATCAAATTTGGACCATAGAAGATTTGATTGAGAAGGTTTTTCCTCTGAGTTAATACAATTTGCAGAATTTAATTATCTGTTGTATGCTTGGAAAATTCCCGAAGGGTTTCATCTCTTTGAAAATCCATTGGATTTACATTTTTCTGTGTAGAATTTTAGTGTAATTAACTTCTGTGTGAAGGATTAGGAAGAACTTGAAGAAATTTTGGTTTTCTTTGCTTGAGATCGGATAGTCGATAATTTATCTATATTTATTGAGTTACAGAGTGAGAAAGGAGATTTCCAGAGAATCTGAAGTTATAATGGTAAACCAATGGAAAACATGTGGTCAAATGTGATCGAAGAAAAAATTTGCAGACCAAGTGGTTTTTGAAAAACCGGCCACTGTGGTCGCACTGCTTTTGGGCGTGCAAGTGGTTTTGTTCAATTGAACGCGGTCGAGTAAAAAGGTGACACGTCACGGTGGAAATACTGCCGATTTCGTGTTACTTTGGAGCCATAAAGTGTCGGGGCTATTGGAATGTGATAGCCATCCCATCATAAGCATTGGAGATCTAATGGTGCTCGTGTTGGAAGTTGTGTAGAGTTTAATAAAAGGTATGGACCGACAGGTTATTCAATAGAGCGTTATTAAAGTGTTTGAAATCCAAAAACCATTCCGAAAGGCTTAAACATTGTTTAAAATGAATTATTATGTTTTCTAATGGATAAGGGGACTTTAGCTTCCGTAAGTCATTTTATTAAATTAATCAAGTAGTTTTAATAAATTTTGATGACTGAGAGTGGAAATAAAGACCAGGAACAAATTCCTCCTGAATTAGAAAACATAGTAACAAAATTTGAGTAGCTCTCCTTAACGCCTACACCCACACTGCCATCATTTGTGGCATCAGAGTAGACTTTAAAGCAGCCATCAGAGCAGTCTTCAGAGAATTTTCTAGACACTAAAAAGGCTTCCAAAAGTCAGAAAAAGAAATCCAACATGGCTGTCAGAATTGGTAGAAGAGGTGGTGTTGGTAGAAGAATAGGTAGACCATTTTCAAATGCTGAAGTACTAAAGACTATGCAATAGATTCAAGCTAGATTGGAAGCAATGGAAGCAGGACAACAGAGATATCCTGAAGATGTCAGTGAACCTGAAACCGAAGAAGAAGAAGGAGGAAATGTTGAGCTTACTCTTGAGATGATATTCTTTAAATCAGTTTTAGGATCTACATCCAAGCCTAGACTTGAAGTATCAGATTTTGCAGGAGGATTGAATCTAGAAGAATTGATAGACTGGATCAATGAAATGAATAAATGCTTTGATTATGAGGAGATGGGTGAAGAAAAAAGAGTTAAGTTTGTTTTCACAAGGTTAAAAGGACATGCAACACTTTGGTGGGATGGAGTGAAAGCAGAAAGAAGGAGAGTTGGTAAGCAACCAATCAATAATTGGAACAGAATGGTAGAAAATTTGAGAGGTAAGTTTTTGCCTAGTGATTATCATCTTTCATTATTTAGACAAATGAAGAATATTAGACAGAGATTAATGACAGTAAAAGAATACACAAAATAATTTTACAAAGTAAGCATAAGAGCAAGATAGATTCAAGATACATCAGAGAAGATTACCAGGTACATAAATGGTGTCAGAATGGAGATTCAAGATGAGATAATTATATTGTCTCCTAAAACAATAGAAGAGGCTTACCAAATGGCCTTAAAATCTGAAGAAAAACTCATAAGGAAACAATATGCCAAAGGAAGAGGTAATTTCCGAGGAAGAGGAAGTCAAGGTGGTAGAGGAAGATCTACAGCACCAAGAGATGGAGCTAGCAGCAGCTCACCTCAGTATGCACCCACAGAAGGTGATACAAGTGACAGAAGGAGTCCTTACAGAGGAAGAGGAGGCAGAAACAGAGGAAGAGAAGTCAGATGTTACAGATGTAAAAAATTAGGACATAGAGCCTATGAGTGTCCAGAGAATGTGGGGACAAACCAGAGAAATGAAATTGTTGCTCGGACTGAAGAGGAAGCAGCAAAGTTGCCTGTAACAAAGAAAGAAATTGTGCCAGAGAAAGGAGAATATTTGGTGGTTAACAAAGTTTTGTTAAAACAAACAAAGGAAGTTGTTGAACCAACACAAAGAAAGAATTTGTTCAGAAGTGTGTGCAATGCTCAAGGAAAATTTTGTCAATTGGTAATTGATAGTGGTAGTACAGATAACTTGGTCTCTACAGAGGTGATAGAGAAGTTGAAATTGAAGACAAAGGAACATCCAACACCCAAAAAGGTGTCATGGCTTCAGAAAGGACATCAGCTAATAGTAAAAGAACAATGTGAAATAGAATTGCAAATGGGAAGTTACAAAGATAAAATCATGTGTGATGTGATGCCTATGGATATGTGTCACATATTGTTGGGTAGACCTTAGCAGTATGACATAGCAGCATTACACGATGGAAAGAGAAACACTTACAAGTTTTTCAAAGATGGTATGAATTAAACATTGTTACCTATTGAAGAAAAAGATGCAACCAGTGAAAAGTATGATCCAAAGGCTTTATTGTTGAGTGGAAAAGAATACCTGCAACAGATTGAAGATGATGAGGTAAATTTTTCTTTATTTTGAAAATCTAAAGTAGTATTTACTTCTACTAAAATTTCTAATTTTCCAATTGAAATTCAAGAAATGTTGGATGACTACTGTGATATTATTGTGGATGATTTTCCTGATGAATTACCACCTATAAGAAGAATCAGCCATTAGATAGATTTTATTCCAGGATCAAATTTTCCAAACAAAGCAGCTTATAGAATGACTCCTACAAAGAATGAAGAACTCAGAAAGCAAGTGCAGGAATTGGTTGACAAAGGTTTGATCAGAGAAAGTTTGAGTCCTTGTGCAGTACCTATAGTATTAAGTCCGAAGAAAGATGGAGGTTGGAGAATGTGCACTGATTCAAGAGAAATTAACAAGATAACAATCAGGTATAGATTTCCTTTACCCAGAATTGAAGATTTGATGGATCGTTTGAGTGGAGCAAGATATTTTTCAAAACTAGATTTTAAAAGTGGGTATCATCAAATTAGGATAAGGAGATGAATGGAAAACGACCTTTAAAACAAATGAGGGATTGTATGAATGGATGGTAATGCCTTTTGGTTTATCAAATGCACCTAGTACATTTATGAGGCTTATGAATGAAGTCTTGAAGGAATTTATTGGTAAATTTGCAATAGTATATCTGGATGATATATTAATTTACAGCAAAACAAAAGAAGAACACCTGAGACATCATAATTACGTCTTAAGGAAGTTACATCAAGACAAGTTACTGGTAAATTTAAAGAAATTTTCATTCATGAAAGAAGAATTGGTATATCTAGGTTTTTTTGTTTCTACTGAAGGATTAAAAATGGATCCAGAGAAGAGAAAGGCAATTGTGGAGTGGCCTTCACCTAAAAGTGTTTTTGAGGTAAGAAGTTTCCATGGTCTTGCTAGTTTTTGTATAAAATTCATAAGGAATTTTAGTAATATTAATGCACCTATCATTGAAACCATCAAGAAGGACAAACAACCATTTAAGTGGATTTTTGAAGCTGAAAGGAATTTTCAGTTCTTGAAGCAAAAGATAACTGAGAAACCTATCTTAGTTTTTCCTGATTTTAATAAACCTTTTCAAGTGAAATGTGATGCCCGTGGGGAAGCTATTGGAGCTAATTAAGTCAAGAAGACAGACTTGTAGCATATTTCAGTGAGAATTTGAATGAGACAAGAAGGAAGTACTCTTCTTATGACAAGGAATTTTATGCAATTGTACAGTCATTGAAGAAGTGGAGACATTATTTAATGTCTAAAGAATTTGTGCTATATTCGGATAATAATGATTTACAGTATATTATGCAATAGCCTAAATTGAATCAAAAACATGTAAAATGGGTTGAATATCTTCAAAGTTTCAACTTTGTATTGAAGCATATAAGTGGTCGAGCAAACAAGGCAGCAGATGCCTTGAGTAGGAAAAGCATTCTTGTTCACGAAAGTCAAATTCAAGTGTTAGGTTTTGATTTTCTTAAAGAACTCTATAAGACAGATTTAGATTTCAAAGAAGCATTTGAAGCATGTTGTAATTTTGTTTTGATAGACAGAAGTCAGTGGTTAGATTATTTCTTGCAATAGGGTTTATTGTTCAAAAGGAATCAGTTGTGCATACCAAATTGTTCTATGAGGGAAAATTTAATCAGGGAAAAACATAGTGGTGGACTTGCTAGACATTTTGGTGTTGATAAGACTTATGAGCAACTAAGTCATTTTTATTTTTGACCAAAGATGAGATCTGAAGTGGAAAAGTATGTGAAGAATTGTAAAATTTGTCAATATGCAAGAGGGAAAAGTCAAAATGCAGGTTTGTACATTCCTTTACATATTCCAAACAGACCTTGGGATATGGTAAGTATGGATTTTGTTTTAGGATTTCCTAAAACACAAAGAGGGAATGATGCAATTTATGTTGTAGTTGACAAATTTTCAAAAATGGCACATTTTATTCCATGTTATAAAACCAGTGATGCTACTCATGTTGCCAATTTTTTTTTAAGGAGATTGTCAGATTACATGGGTTACCTAAAAGTATCGTTTCTGATAGAGACACCAGATTTGTTGGTCATTTTTGGAGGAAATTATGGAAGAAGCTTGGTACTAAAATAATTTTCATCTCAGCTTATCATCCTCAGACTAATGGGCAGACTGAAGTAGTGAATAGGAGTTTGGGTAATATTTTGATAAGTCTTGCAGGAGAACATCCTAAACAATGGGATCATATTTTACCACAGGCAGAGTATGCATATAATGATTCACCTAACAGAAGTACAGGACAAAGTCCATTCCATATATTTTATGGAATGCACCCAAGAGGAGTATCTGAATTAAGGAACTTGGGAAAAGCAGAAATGAGAAGTGCTGAAGGAGAGGAGTTTGCTTCAGAAATTCAAGCAATACATGAATAGGTAAAGCAGCAGCTACAAGACAGTAGCATCAAGTACAAAAACAGAGCAGATTTGAGAAAAAGAGAAGTTAATTTTGAATTTGGTGATTTGGTTTTAGCACACTTGAGGAAAGAAATATTTCCAAAGAGGGAGTATAACAAGTTAAAATTCAAAAATATAGGACCATGCAGGATATTGAGAAATTTTTCTGCAAATGCTTATGAAATTGAATTACCATCGGATATTAGAATATCTCCAATATTCAACGTTGATGATTTATAAAAATATCAAGATAGTAGCATAGATGACACACCAGAAGATAGAGGAAATATTGACTGGGTAAAATAGTTACCCACAACAAAGACATTACATCCAGAGAGGATCTTAGAAAGGAAAGTGTTTAAGAAAACTAGGGGACAAGAATATTTTCAATATTTGATCAAGTGGAGGAATCAGCCAATTGAATATGCTACCTGGATGATAGAAACCATGCTGTAGAAATTGGGGATTTCTGTGGAGGAGCTCATGAACAGGAGCCCATGAAGATTTTTTTGTCCTCGGGAGTCTGATGCAGGAGCATGAGGCTTAGAGACAAAATGCTTCATTAATTATTCGAAAAATACAAAAACAAAAAAGTTTACAAGCAAAGGTGTTGGTACCTTTAGCTATCAATTTACAGTTTTACTAGATAGGGGTTGAACTAGTATCTAGGAAGATTGAACAGTTTTAGATTAGATTCAGCATATTTAGCCTTCAATTGATAGATTTAGGGAAGATATTATGTAATTAGGATTTTATCTAAGTTAGGAGAATTCGATCCTCAAGAGGAGGTCGACTGTTATGTAAAACCCTATAAAATGTAACCTCTCAGAAGGAGAAAATCGAATTTGGACCATAGAAGATTTGATTGAGAAGGTTTTGCCTCTGATTTAATAAAATTTGCAGAATTTAATTATCTGTTTTATGCTTGGAAAATTCCTGGATGGTTTCATCTCTTCGAAAATCCATTGGATTTACGTTTTTCTGTGTAGGAATTTAAGTGTAATTAACTTATGTGTGAAGGATTCGGAAGAACTTGAAGAAATTATGGTTTTCTTTGCTTGAGATCAGATAGTCGATAATTGATCTATATTTATTGAGTTACAGAGCGAGAAACGAGATTTCCAGAGACACTGAAGTTAGAACAGTAAACCAGCGGAAAATCCGTGGTCAAATGTGATCAAAAATGAAAATTTGCAGACCAAGCGGTTTTTGAAAAACCAGCCACTGTGGTAGCACTGCTTTTGGGTGTGCGAGTGGTTTGGTTCAATTGAACGCGATCGAGTAAAAAGGTGACACGTCACGGTGTAAATACCACTGATTTCGTGTTACTTTGGAGCCATAAAGTGCCGGGGCTATTGGAATGTGATAGTCGTCCAATCATAAGCATCGGAGATCTGATGGTGTTCGTGTTGGAAGTTGCGCGGAGTTTAATAAAAGGTATGGACCGACGGGTTATTCAATAGAGCGTTATTGAAGTGTTTGAAATCCAAAAACCATTTCGAAAGGCTTAAACATTGTTTAAAATGAATTATTATGTTTTCAAATGGATAAGGGGACTTTAGCTTCTGTAAGTCATTTTATTAAATTAATCAAGCATATTTAATGAAGTTTGATGACCGAGAGTGGAAATAAAGATCAGGAACAAATTCCTCCTGAATTAGAAAACATAGTAACAAAATTTGAGCAGCTCTCCTTAACGCCTGCACCCACACTGCCATCAGATTGTATAGTTGAGTACAACTTTAGAAAGGTTATTACTAATGAAGTATATTTCATAAGGAAAATTTTCTTCCACTTGTCCTAAGGCTTATCCTATAGGTTTATCTGATGCATCTGTGTGGATGTGGAAAGGAAATTCCCAATTGGGGCCTCTAAGGATCGGTGCAGTGGTCACTTTTTCTTCCAGCTTTTCAAATGCCACTTGGCACTTGTTTTTCCAACAAAATTATAAATCTTTAGCCAAAAACCCGAATAAGGGTGAGGCCAACTAACTGAAGTCCTTGATGAATCTTTTGTAATATCCAAACAACCCAAGGAAACTTTCGACATCACTTTGTTTTTTAGGCGTAGGGACCTTTCTAATGACGGAAAATTTGTTGGGGTAAACCCGGATCCTTTCCTTGGATATGAAATGGCCCAGGGAAGTCCCTACATTCATCATAAATTCACATTTCTTGGGACTCAATGAAAGATTTATCTCAATACATTTCCTCAAGAATTTACACATTCGAAAGGGCTTCTGGAAAATAACTCCCATAAGGGGTGAAATCATCCATGTATATCTCAACAATGTCATGCACAAAGTCAGCAAAGATACTCAATACTTCCCTCTGGAAAGCAACATGAGCATTACACAAAACAAATGGAAAGACCCTATAGGAAAAGGTACCGCGTTGGCATGTGAATGTGGTATTATCTTAGTCCCAAAGGGTGATTTGAATCTAGCTATACCCACTATATCCATCTAGGAAGGAAAATAATTTCTTCCTTGCAAGGCCATCTAGGAATTGATCAATGAAAGGCAGTGGGAAATGGTTCTTTGTAGCCTTGTTAAGTTCTCTATAATAAACACAAATTTTCCACTCCCCATTTTTCTTGGGTACTATGACAAGAGGGGGCACCCATTAACTGTCTGAAATGGGCTATATGAACCCTACATCCAACAAATTTTGCAGTTTTTATATTATAATATCCTTAAGGTTAGGATTCATCCTCTTCTAGGGTTGGCACATAGGTTTGCATCCTTCCTTGATGTAGATATTATGAGTACAAACTGAGGGATTCACCCCTTTTATCTCCTTTTAGTCCCATGCAAAGGAATCAAGATGTTGCCTCAGCATAGTACATAATTTCTCTTATTACTCAACTGAGAGGGAAGGTTTGATTTGTAGTGTCCTATACAGGATAATTTCCACAACATTAGCATGATCTAGGTCAGAATCAACAAAGTAGAGATCGGTCCATGGATTGTTCTCAAGTTGATCTAAGGATTCGTCCATGATTTCATCAATTAAAACAGTAGTAGGAGGTTGATTCTGTAAGAAGTGGTTGATAAGGTCATCTTCATCTAGCTACCTACTTTTGATCAGAGGCTTAGTATTTTAGCTCAAAAATGAAATTTCTTAGAATTGAATGAAACTAGAATGATAGCGACCGATCCATCGCAAGGAAGCCAACCCAACTTGTTTCGTTGAAAACTGAGTTCTGATGAGGGAGTTATGGTCTGTTGATCGTTGTTCAGAACATGCAAATTTTTATAAAAAAAATTGCAAAACAAGTACAGGCTAATGACATGGAAGCCCAGTCAACATTCATGGAATCTTCTTTAGTTTGTGTCCAATGGGACTGTTAGAAGTGTCACTATTGGATTCGCCAGTTTGGTTTGTGAAGGTGAAATTTGTCCAATGACCTCCTAAGGTTGAATTTTGGGTTCATTAATATTTATGTGTTGGAAATAAATTTTTTTATATTAAGGATTGGATTAATATATATATATATATTATTTAATTATTATTCCAAACCTTAATAATATTGCAAATTTTGGCATATTTTAAATCAACTATGGTTATATCAAACAGTGCTATAATTCATAGCAGATTAATTATATGCATATATATGTTAAACAATGGTTAGTCCAAACTTTATGTTAATTATAAAGTATGTGGTTCAAGTTCGTATGCAAACCATAGGCTGCATTTTATTAAACGAAGGTCAAATGTATATATTTTGTTGGCATAGAAATTAAATGTGCAGCGGATTTATCCTAAGTCTGAAGACCATAGCAGATGGAATATCATTAAGGTTTGGGCTTAACATAAATTGCATTACAAAAATGTTATGGGAGGGGCGAGGTCGAGGCTCGACTATATGACCTCCCCCAAACCCTTCTCATCGCTTTACCAATGGGCCATGGGTTGGTTCATTGAAAACCAAAGCATCAAAATTTTATTTGAGGTCTATGCAGGTTTTGATGGTGGAAGGAGGGGGCCAACCCTCTTCCACGTGGCCAAAACAACATGACCATGTTCCAACACCTTCCACTAATGCGGAATTAACATGTCCTTATCCACTATTTAATTGCATTTAAACTTAATTAATCCAGTTACTAATTGGCGACGGAATTAGTGGCGACAATAAATTTGGAGGTTCTTCCAACTTTGTCGCAGTTAGCTAGAGTCCTTCTAGTTTTGGAGGAGAAATTGGGGGAAAGTTTGGTTTTGCCATAACTGAGTCAATTTTCGACCAAATTGAGCTAAAAAGGAGTCATTATTAGCTAATTGGAATGCTATGAAAACATTGGAACATGTTGTAGAGGCATAGGAGCTCATCTACAGAGGTTTTTGTTTCCTTGAAGAATTTTGAAGCTAAGGGCCACAAGGAGGGTAGGCCATGCCTAGAGCATATGGTAACCAAATTGAGTAAATGAATAGTCATTTCTAATAGATTTCGACATTTTGAACTCATTTTAATAGGTTTCAAGAGATTTTGATGTATGTAGAAAAAAATTTGAGCACAATTGAGTTAATACAAAGGCCCAAGCTATGAAGCTGGACCAAGGAGATGTAGCCCAGGAGGGGTGAACTCCTTCATCAAAACTCTATTTTTGTTGGGAAACCAGCTCCAAAAATAGAAGAAAAGTGATATTAACACCTTAGAAATAAGCCACTTCTAGGGGGAAACCTCCAATACATCACATGAATGAACAATTCTTGGATGATCCAACTTACAAAACCTTCTTTCTATATATAGGAGTCCATGGGGCCACAATGTAATCCTAGCCGACCTAACAACAATAATTTAAGGGAACAATAATAAAAATATGGGGGTTACAGGGGTACAATAATAACAATAAGGGGGTTACACTAACAACAATAAGGGACTATACTAGTAATATAGGGACCTAACATGCCCCTCTCCTTCAAAAAAATGTTGTCCTCAATGCTTGAGTAGCTCTGGGTGCTTCTGTATAAAATTCTCATCCTCCCATGTAGAATCTTCAGTGGGTAAGTTCTTCCACTTGATGAGATACTCTGAAATTGATCGATTCCGTAGTTGTTGAGTTCTTGTTTTCGTGATTGCTTCAGGTTCCAATATGATTTTTCCTTCCTCATCAAGTTCTAGCAATATTGTTTGAACTGGAAGATTTTCACCTATAACCTTCTTTAAGCATGAAACATGGAAAACTGGATGCACTTGTGAAGAAGTAGGAAGCTCCAATTTGTATGCCATAGTACCAATCTTTTGCAACACCTTGTAAGGACCATAGTACTTTGGCGATAATTTATTATCCTTCTTAGCTTGCTCGAGGGACATTTGTTTATATGGTTGTAGCCGTAAAAATACCCAATCTCCTACATCAAAACTTCTCTCGCTGCGATGTTGATCTGCCTGTTGTTTCATTCGATTTTGTGCCAAATTCAGGTTATCCTTTAAGAGTTGGAGAACTTCTTGTTAATGCTCGATGTGATCTTCCACTGCTTGAACCTTTGAATTTTCTCTTAAAGATGATGTGATGGATGGTGGATGATATCCATAAAGTGCCATAAATGGGGTCATTTTTCCTACAGTATGGAAGGAAGTGTTATACCACCATTCAGCGAGAGGTAACCACTTGACCCATTGTGTTTGTTTATCAAATACAAAACAACGAAGATATCATTCCAAACATTTATTTACTATCTCAGTTTGACCATCAGATTGAGGATGATAAGATGAGCTATGAGCTAATTGAGTACCCAAACAAGAAAATAACTCCGTCCAAAATTTCCAGTAAAAATGGGATCTCTGTCGCTCACAATAACCCTTGGGCTTCCATGTAGCTTTTGAATTCTATCCATAAATGTAGTAGCAACTGTACTTTCTTTAAATGGATGAGATAATGCACAAAAGTGCGCATACTTGGTAAGTCTATCAACTACCACCATGATGACACTCTTTCCTTCGGACTTAGGTAAACCTGTGATAAAATCCATTGAAATCTCCTCCCAACGTTGACTTGGAATGGATAAAGGTTGTAGAAGACCCGGGGTCTTAATTGTCTCAACTTTATTTTTTTGGCAAACCAAACATTCCGCCACAAAATTTTGAATATCAAATTTAAGGCCATCCCAAAAAAATTCTTTCTTCACCCTATGGTAAGTTTTTAAAAATCCTGAGTGTCCTCCTAAAGGAGAAGTGTGCAATTCCAAAAGAATATTTTGTTTTAGTTGGGAATTCTTACAAATATATAAGCAATATTTGTACCATAAGGAATCATTTTTCCAACTAAATGCATCAGATGTACTAGGATCTTGCTACAAATTTTGAATGAGTGTCCACACTTCTTCGTCCTTCTTCCATTCATCCCTTTCTTCGATTATCCAATTTAGTTGGATAATAGATATGGCACAAAGCAATGCTTCCACCTATTCATTCTTTCCTGAGAGTGCATCTGCAACAACGTTTAGCTTCCCATTTTTTGTAGATTATTTCAAATTCATAACCCAACATATTTCTGACCCAATTTTCCTTCTCTTCTAAAGATAGTCTTTGTTCCAAAAAGTGTTTAAGACTATCACGATCAATTTTTACCTTGAAGTGTCTTCCCATTAGGTAAGTTCGCCATTTCTTTAGTGCATTCAGTATTGCTAACATTTCCTTCTCATAAATAGCTTTATGTAAATACTTTCCCTTGATTGGACGAATTTCAAAAGAAATGGGTCTTCCTTCTTGCATTAAAACATCACCAATTCCATTTCCTGAGGCATCACATTCCACAATAAAAGTTTTTGTGAAATCTGGCATAGCTAAGACCAGTGCTAGGCACATTGCCTCTTTAATATGTTAAAAGGCCTTAGTTGCTTCAGGAATCCATGAAAATGCATCTTTCTTCAATAATGTTGTTAGAAATGTTGCTATTCTCCCATAATTCTTAACAAACTTGCGATAATACCCTGTTAACTCGAGAAATCCTCGCAACTACTTCATGGTTGTGGGAACTTTCCATTCCTTAATGGCTTTAATTTTGTTAGGGTCTACCTTAACACCCTCATGAGATACAATATGACCCAGATATTCCACCTCTTGCACCCCAAAGAAACATTTGGATGTTTTTGCATATAATTTTTTCTCCAGCAATAGTTTGAGTACCCTGTCAACATGTTGAACATGATCCTTCCAAGACCTGTTGTAGATTATTATATCATCAAAAAATACTAGCACAAATTTTCTAATAAAGGGTTTGAAAATGGAATTCATCAACCCTCGAAATGTAGAAGGTGCATAGGTAAGGCCAAAAGGCATGAGCAAAAATTCATAATGACCCTCATGAGTTCAAAATGATGTTTTCAGAATATATTTAGTCTTCATTCTAATTTGATGATATCCTGAATGAAGATCCAACTTGGTAAAATAAATTGCTCCATGTAATTCATCCAATAATTCATCAATCACAAGAATGGGAAATTTATTTTAAATGGTGAGCTTATTGAGCTCCCTATAATCTGGACACATGCACCATGATCCATCCTTCTTTTCTACCAATACTACAGGAGTAGAGAAATAACTTTGACTAGGTTGAATTATACCAGCCTCTAACATTTCTGCAATCAGACGTTCAATTTCGCTCTTTTGGACATGAGGATATCTATAAGGCCTGATATTTGGAGGAACACTTCTTGGATTCAAATGAATAGCATGATCATGGTCACGAATAGGTGGAATTCCTTTGGGAGTTTCAAACACCTTGGAATGATTTTCCAAGACATTTTGGAGATCTGAAGAAATAGATGATTTTGATGTTGGAACTTCTATTGAGCATAATTGTGCAATTATGCCTCGTTGTTCTTTCTTTAGAAGCTTTTCCATGATATTAGAGCTTATTGTCTTTCATGGATTCCTTGCAATACCCCGTAATTCGACTTCATTTCCTTCTGAAAAAAAATTCAAGAAAATTTCTTGAAAATTAAAAACTACCGTCCCCAAATATTGTAACCATTGTACTGCTAGTACAACATCAGCACCTCCTATAGGAATGGAAAGAATTAGACTATTCAGTACATATTACCCCATGGTTAGCTTGATATTATGGAATTTTCTAGAGAAATTTATAGTTCCTCCATTTGCAACCATCACTTGACATTCTGGTGTTGGGTATGGGAAAAAATTCAATTCCTTCTCTACCTTACAATGAATAAAATTATGGGTACTACCTGAATCAATCAACACTATTACCTTTTTCTTCTTGATGTGTCCTTCTATCTTGAGAGTTTGAGGAGTGGTAATTCCTGCCAATGCATTACACGATATGGTCGGATTAATTTCTTCCTCTTCTAGGGTTGGTTCGTGGTGTATACCCTCTTCTTTTGAATATTCTTGTCCATTTTCTTCTTACTCTTCACAATCTATGTAAAATAATGTCTTCTCAACACACTTATGACCTTTAGTGTATTTGCTATCACAAATGTAGCAAAGCCCTTTTGCTATTTTTTATTCCAATTGTTGTGGTGTCAACCTTGTAGGTTGTAAAAATCTAGGAGTAGCAACACTTCCCTCTTTATAGAAGTGAGTGGTAGGCTTCCTTGTCGCCATAATTTTACATTCATTTTTTCTGGCCAACTTGAATGCCTTCTCCAATGAATTAGGTTCCAAAACACGAACCTCATGTTGGAAGTTATCATTTAAAGTAGCTATGAAGAGATCAATCCTATGTTCCTCTGAAATATCAGTTACCCTTATATTCAATTTTTCGAAGTCCTCAATGTGCTCCCCCGCTGAACCCTTTTGTTTGAGAATTATCAATTGGCTAAAGAAGGTGTTACTCTTTGTATCCTCATAATGTGCTATCATTTCCTCTGTAAAAATTGACCAAGTGACAATTTTTTTACGGGAGAAAATCCATCGATACCATACAAATGTATTTTGTTCTAAATGTAAAGTTGCAATGCATACCTTTTGTGTGTTTTGCACATTATTAAGATCAAAATATTGCTCCATCTGTAGTATCCATGTTACAGGATCCTTTCCATCAAACTTCCTCATATCCATTTTTGGAATATGGTGGTTCTTCCATCCAACATTAGAGTTTATGAAATCACGATTAACATTTATTTTTTATCATCATGAGTTTCCTCTACTCTCTTTTCACCATTACGAAACATTTCTTGTCTCAACTTTATCAAACCTTCCATGTCTGCTTTAGATCATTCTTCATGTTTTCCATCTTAGATTCCATGCCATCTTCCATGCCATCCATCTTAGCTTCCATGCCATTATTCAAACCATCCAACTTAGATTCCATGCCTTTATTTAAACCATCCATCTTAGTTTCCACGCCTTTCTTCAAAACTTCCATGTCATTTTTTGTTGCTCTTTGTGAGAGCGAAATTTTTTCACTTGCTCCTGTAATTTTGATATGTCATGTTGCCATTCTTCGTCTTCATGAGTCATAGTAGAGCCTTCTAAAGGCTTAATGGGTGTTGAATTATTTTTAGGGGCCATTTTTGAATCCAATACCGATATATGTTCTACAATATGCCCTTGGAATCAATTCAACTTGATTCTTCAAACAAGACTTATGCAATTCGGAAAATAAAAATACACACCTTTTACTTGCTTTTGAAGAGATCAATATTTAAATTGAATTATCTCTATAATTACAGATCCTCAATATCTGAAATTCAGCCCTATAGTATCCCTCTGAAGCTTCTTTCAAATACCATAGGTCTGACCTGATTTGGATTCTTTAAGGCAAATTTATGTCCAATCTCCCACAATGACCCAATTATGGACTGGTTCAGTAAAGCAAACTTGTATGACTTTCCATGTGTCAATATTTCCTCCTTTGCCTCTAAAATTGATAGACAAAAGACTATATTTCATGTACTTACGACCACTTTTTACAGAATTCCAATCCGATGCTCAGAGAGAGAGCTATGAATATTTTCCCACGATCACCTCTTTGAGATGAAATTTAGGAGCTTGAAAAGGCCCTAACTTCCACAGACCATATCTCTGAAAATATTTCGAACCAATCTCTGAAATTTTGTGATGATTTTCCTTAGGCTTTTGGCTTCGCACTCTAAAAATTCAGCTTCTGAAGTTTTGTAGAAAAAAAATTATATCGAAAAGGCCACGATGACCTGTTTAGGTTAAATTCAGGAGCCTGCAAAAAGACCTAACTTCCACAGATCATATCTCTGAAAATATTGCGAACCAAGATTTGAAATTTTGTGAAGATTTTCCTCAGGATTTCAGCTTCGCACTCTAAAATTTTTAGCTTCTGAACCTTCGTATAAAAAATTTTATAGTGAAAATTCCACGATGACCTGTTTGGAGCAGCGAAACCCTAGAATCCAAAGCTCTGATACCAAATGTTGGGAAACAAGCTCCAAAAATAGAAGAAGAGAGATATCAACGCCTTAGAAATAAGACACTTCGAGGGGGCAACCTACAATACATTACATGAATGCAAAATTCTTGGATGATCCAACTTACAAAACCTCCTTTCGATATATAAGAGTCCATGGGGCCACAATGTAATCCTAGTCGACCTAACAATAATAATTTAAGGGCACAATAATAACAATATGGGGGTTACATGGGTACAATAATAACAATAAGGGGGTTACACTAACAACAATAAGGGACTATACTAGTAATATAGGGACCTAACAGTTTTAATGGATCATTTGTGATGGTTTGTTGTTATTTATGTTTCTTTTTTTCATCCATTTAAATTCATGCTTTATGTTTTCAAATTCACTCATAAAATTCAATTTTAATTACTTCTTTGACACACATAAGCAACAAGGGAACCTGTACATCAAGCATAAGATAAGTAAATAATTTTTGTATCCGAAAATGAAATTAGCAAAAAAAAAATAGCATTCAAATTCATATCAAGTTGGTATAGAGCAAGGTTGAAATACAAGGTTATTTTCTTGATATTTGCTTGAAGTTTTGTGCAAGTTTAATGGTTGCAATTTTATGTTGCTGACAAGGTTAAAATTGCAGAAAGGTGAAGGGAAATTATTGGTTGCAAGTATTTAGATTAGGACTAGAATAAGGAGAGCTAAAAGAGCATCATATTCACCCAAAATTCCACTCATAGCTACACTTGAATAACCTCCAGTTTTTTCTCAAGAAGCTGAGATTGAAGAGGTGAAATTTGTACAAGAAGATGAGTTGATTGAAGAGGTACATGCATGAGAATTTGAGCTTGAATCCATAGCATCATGTCAGGTGTTGGAGAGACTCAAGGACATTCAGAAGAGGAAGATGTCAAGAGAGACTTCAAAGACATAAGGAGGATGGTTAAATTTATATTTGATGTATTTACTATTGGGATGGTAGGAGAAGGTTTTAAGCCTCCATATGGAGAAGGAACTTCAGATGGTAAGAAGGATGAAGAGAATATTTCAAAGGGTAGTGGAGGAAATCCACCTCCATCTCTACCATCTTCATCATCCTCATCATCCCCATCAGCATCATCTTCCACTTCCACCACAAAGACCACTCACACTCACTCAAAAGCCACAAAAGTAAAAAATCCATTACTCAAATATGACATTAAGTTTGAAATTCCTATGTACAATGGTGAGGTAAATGCAAAGAGGCTTGAAAATTGTATACATCAATTGGAGGTGTATTTCAGAATTCGTAACCTTCATGAAGACAAAATAAAGATCTAGTTGGCTTCATTAAGGCTAGAAGGAGCAACACTAGTCTGGTGGGAAGCAAAGACTCAAGAGGAAATGTGAATCCGTGGTAAGATATCCATTTCTTGAGTTGAGTTTATTTCTTCCATTAAAACACAGTTTTATCCATTAGCCTATATGCAAAACGCTATTATGAGTTGGAAAAATTTTAAGCAACTCAAGGGTCCAACAGTTCAATAATATGCCCAAGAGTTTAGGAAAAGGGCTTTGTTGTAAGGAATAAATTTAAATTCCCAAGATACACTCTTGAAATACATTGGGTGTTTACATTCATATTTGAAACATACTATCCTTATGTTTTACCAAGGAAAATTTTAAATTGGGTGTTTACATTCATATTTGAAACATACTATCCTTATGTTTTACCAAGGAAAATTTGAAGGATGGAAAATTATCTTGAAGTTTAAAAAATTGGCGAATCTCACTAGTCCCTAATATGAAAACTATAAAATGTTTATTGATGTATTTGTAAAAATATTCAAATTTATAATGATATTAATTATATTTTCTATGTAATGTTGGTGATTTTTAACATAAAATAATTTTATATTGTAAAATTTGGGCAAATCATTTTTATAAAAAAATGGAAATTGGAGAATCTTTTTTTTGGAAAAACCATGGAAAATTAGCCCACCTGCAAATATTAACCCCTAAAATTTTCCATGTGCTTAACCCAAGAAATTTAGATGAATTTTGTGTTCAAGCCACATGCTTAGAGGCAAGAGGGAAACACAACATAGATGAGAAAAGTGAAAGTGAGGGTAAATGAAAATGAAAGTTTTATGGAAGAGGAAAAAGAAATAGCTTTGTAAAAAGAGAGAAGGAAAATTTCACATGAAAAAATTGTTCAAAGACTGGCCATGATGAAGACTGTTGTTGGAAACTTCATCCAGAATTCAAACCAAATAGAAATAGAAGGGTAAAATTGTTTCTATAGCTAAACATGACTTAGGGTCAAATTCAGGAGATGAGGAAAATATTACAGCCATGGGTTTGAACGGTAAACATGTTGCAAGCACTAGCTCTTCAAATTTTTCAAATGATACTTATGATGAAGATACAATAATCAGGGCAAATTTTAGGGGCGAATTTTAGCCCAAAAGCGAATTTTAAGGGATTTTAAATTTTATTAGGGCGAATTTTTTATATAAAACTCAATTTTTATAGTTTAATAAAGTTAGCCCAAAAAATATTTTAAAAATAATTAATTATTTAATATTAGCCCACTAAAAAAAGGCGTACAAAACTAGAAAGATGAAATTCGCCCCATTTTTTCAAT